>JAVIAB010000046.1:9982505-10582505 GCA_032433765.1 Megaustenia siamemsis
TATTAACTAGAATAAATACATATACAGGTAAAGATATACACCCACGACAAGCAAAGACTACGTATTGGAAATAAATGCTAAAAAGATAAAACTATGATTATAAGCAGAGAACCGACGAAAAATATATACAAGGAATTATTGAAGTAAATAGAAAGAACATAGAAATAGTTCAAGAATATAGCTATCATGAGCATATTATACATATAACAAATATGATGGAATTGGTGAGTTTCCTACTCAAACAAAGTTGACAGACGGAAGGGACTCTACATTACTGAAATGAGTTGACACGGTTCAGAGATTAATAGAGAATACTTGTCTGCCAGCATTGGAAGGATCGCCATGTTTTGCAATTGACAATGCATCCTATCGCATTGCTTTAGTGCAGCAAATAAACGTTCGAAAATACAAAAAGGGCAAATTAAAAAAGAAAAGTGGCCTACAAATGAAAATGGCCACTTTAACATCAGTTTAAAGTACGTAGGGAGGTCAAAAAGTAATGCACACCAATTTTTTTCTCGGCTAATAATAAAGATAGGAATATGAAATTTTGCACACTTGGAATATGACATGTTCCAATTATGTGCACCAAATTGCACAGCATTCTGAAAAATATTACGCAATCTATGAACTGTTAAAATGGAGCTTGTCAACAATGTCCGTTACAAACAGCGAATTGTCATAGAATTTCTGGTTGCGGAAAAAGAAACTGTGGCAAACATTCATAAACGACTGTGTGCAGTGTACAAATGTTCTGCAGTCGATAGGAGCACAGTTAGTCGCTGGGTTCAGAGAATTAAAGCTGCAGAAAGTGTACGAGTGGAGCTGCATGATTTACCGCGTTCTGGACGTGTTGCCTCGACTACCAGCACAGACATGTTAAACCGGGCTGATGCCATTATTCGTAAGGATAGGCGTATCACTAGTCAGCAATTGGCATTGCAGCTTACAGTCAGCAAAGGAAGTGCAATCGCAATTTTTAAAACTCTCGGATATTCAAAGATTTGCGCTCGATGGGTTCCTCGGTGCCTAACAAATGATCACAGAGTTCAAAGGAAAACATTCTGTTCTGAATTGTTGGAGCGTTTCGGTGTTGAAGGAGACATGTTTTTGTCCAAACATTGTTACCGGTGACGAAACGTGGGCACATTATTATGAGCCTGAAACAAAAATGCAGTCAATGGAATGGCATCATCCGCAGTCACCAAAAAGAAAAAAATTCAAAACATCTCCATCAGCCGGAAAGGTGATGATCACTGTCTTCTGGGACATTGATGGTGTGATTCTTGTTGATGTAATGACAAGAGGTGAGACAATCAACTCGACAGCTTACATCAATACACTGACAAAACTCAAAAATCGGTTCCACAGAGTTCGGCCTAATAAGCCATCTGCAGATTTGTTGCTTCAACATGACAATGCACGCCCTCACACAAGTCTGGTAACCCTGGAAGCAATCAACAAATTTGGTTGGACTGTACTGCCCCATCCTCCTTACAGCCCTGATCTGGCTCCCTCAGATTTCCATCTGTTTGGACCACTCAAAAAATTCCTGCGTGGGACACACTTTGACAATGATGAGGATGTGATCCGTGCAGTTAAAAAATGGCTACGCGAGCAGGACAAAACTTGGTACAAACGAGGCATTCATGACCTAGTTTCGCGTTGGCGTAAGGCAATACGCTTGGACGGAGATTATGTTGAAAAATAGGTAGTGTAAAGGGGATGTTCAGCTATAATCTGTGAAAATTTCACACATTTTGCCCGAATAGTTTCCGAGAAAAAAATTGGTGTGCATTACTTTTTGACCTCCCTTCAGTAAAATGTTGTTCCACCTCTGTTATGAAACCGAGGAAGAAGCCAAAGATGATTTTGATTGGAAACAAATAATTACAAAGAATGGTCATTCTTCTCTTCGACTCCCATCGTATTATTAGCACCTTAATCCGCGAGAGCTTGGGTGCACCAAGGGCAATTATATTATTTTAATGCCATATATTTTAAATAAAGACGGTCGGAACGACATCGGAGTCACTGACGACTTTGTAATTTTGCCTGGTGAACGCTGACATGGTAGTTTTTAAATTGTAAAATTGTATTATATATATATATATATATATATATATATATATATATATATATATATATATATATTAAATGGACACTGGCAGTACAGAAAACCAAGTTTAAAGCTTATTTGTTGCAAATTTCACCATGTTTTTCCTTAATTTTTTGTTGTTAAAAAACCTGCTTGCTCTAAACATGTCCTATTTAGTTGCTACAAGACATAGGCACATGTATTATGTATCACATGAAAGAGGAAAAGATGCAGTTTTATAATCACCAAACCCTTTTTGTAAAGTGAAGGATAAGGAGAAAAATGATAATAACGAATGTGTTTTTGATTTTTTTTTTCCACTAAGCATGTCATGTCATCCTAAAATTGAACCGCCAGTGATACAAAAACCAATACACATTTAAAGTTCTTAGAACATAATACTCTAGTCTAGATTTGCACTTCCGGTACGACCAATGATAGTGGTTTCGCCGGTTCGTTGGCAAAGGAAGTGTAACTTCATTGGTGTGTGATTCAGAACGAAGGAAATAAAAAAAAAAATCTCACGGTGTATCAACGTGCCCAAAAGCTGATTGTTAGAAGTTGGCCAGTATATAACGTTGAAACGGGTTCTGGACCGTGCAACTGAGTGAGTACACGTGGGTTTACACCATCCACATCCATTGACTTTCAGCGACAAAATCAACAATGACGACAAGAAGTATTCAGATGAAGCCTAAACAACAACATCGATGAAGGAAACAAAAAAAGGCAAACGGTGCTTGAATGTATAAACATGGTCGAAGTTTGAGAGGCTAGGCCAAAGGTATGTGCGCGTTATATGCTGGAATCTTGATTCCATACATCAACTAAGACCTATTCTTGATAAGCTAATGTGCGGCGCAGCTATAATGATTTTGCAAGAAACACTTATTGGTGATAAGACAGTTAGTGGCCCTGCATTTCACTGTTTCTACACTAGACGACGACTTGGACAAGCCATCCTTGTTCCAAACAACATGGTGACAGCTTAGGATATGTCCGCGTGGGACAGTGCAGGTACATGCAGTTAAGGCGCAGACCCCAGTTCTATTTGTGGTTGTAAATGTCTATACCTGTAATGGAGAGATGGATACACAACAATGGCAGAATCGCTGAACGTTCGAGGAGAAGAACGTTATTTTCTGCAGAGACTTTAATGTTCGAGGCAACTAGTGGGGCAACGTCATAACCAACAAGCAAGGAGAAGACCTACTGGTGTCGGTCGATCTAGTGTGCTTGAAAAGTGTGCTTGGAAGGGCAACCAGAATGGCCACTCGAACACGAGACTCTGTCATAGACCTGGCATTAGTGTCTTCCACCTTCGCACCGGTTTGCAGGTGTACTATACTGGAATTTCACGGAAGTGAACACTATCCATATGTCATCTTTATTCGGAAAGGCAGAAATTATTATTATTATCTGATTGCCATGAGTTGATACGAGCTACTGCTCTTTGACTCGATTAGATGTGGCGGGTTGTAATGGCTTTCTTGACATTCCCGGCTCTTACTGGAGAGGTTGGAGTTCTTCTGTCCCAGGCTATGCTGGGAAACTACTAGTCCTGCCCTGAGGTACTGCAATACTGGGTCCTCTATATCAGTAACAGCCACCAATACGGGGAACACGGCGATCCTAGCTTCTGTTAGCCAGCCTGTTTTGACGCAGACTGTTAACAGGGGTGACCACGATGAGGTAGATATGCTAGGTCTTGGTCGGCTGATGGTGCGCCGACCCTGCTATTACAACCGCAGGTCGCAGGTCTCTTGTGCACCCCCTGGGAAAGGCAGAAATATAAGCCAGAAAAAGCAAATTCAACATATTCTAATATGAGAACACAGACCATGAGCAAAATCAGACATAGGAAATAGGGCACCCCTCGCATGAGGAATGAGAGATGGGCGTAACCGCCCTGGTGAAACGTAGGTATCGAAGAAACTCGGCGGAACCACAAGACAATGGCCAAGACATACAGAAAGTCAGAAAAAATGGAAGAACACAACCTGAGCTATTGAAGCGTCTGAAAGAAGAGGTTCACCATGAAATGATGCACTTTAAACTATGTGCTAAGTGGGATGATTTCTGGGGGAAAAAATGTGCTCAGAAAAATCGTTAGCCACATCCCGGGGCCTTCATCTGTCAGAGCATAAATAGCACAACCCGACACAGAGGCATATCAGACTTCTATAACTCAGGCCAGATATGGCTGAAATCTGACGAGAGCAAAGTAAACATCCTTCTTGCCCTCTACTTTGAACAGAGTGACCACAGAAATGAGGCTGTAAGTAAATGAGGATACTTGGGTCACTCTCAGAAGTGTGTAAGGATGTATTTCTGGGAGAAGATATCACGATGACAACCGATGCCATTTGTACATCACTTGAAAGGCCACATAACACTGCTCATTCATATGGTGTTTTGGTACGAAGACATAACCGATTTAGCTGGCGACGACTTGAAAAGTACTGGTCAAAGAGTTCAATTCCAGCGTTCAGAGTGATCAGATTAAGGAAGAATGGCTACACAGCTACTCACTACGGTCAACCAATTGACCGGCGGACATCATCAATGTCCTCCGGGAAGTGGGAAGGATACAGGACTTCGACAACCGTGTGTCCACGTCGCTCCTTCGGATGGGAGGGATGGGAGTTTAGATGGGCACAGTAAGAAACGAGAAACATAGTGGGCATATAAGAAGACTTATCAACCACCACAGAACTGGAGTAGTCCGTCGCTGGACACTGCGGGACTTGCTGATGAAAAGATATCGGAGCTCCAATGGACACTTCCGGAGTTGAATGATGATGACCCGAAAATAACTCAATTCCAGTCATTTCTGCTGTTTTAATACTATTTTGCATTACGTATTCTTTATACTTCACTACTGCCATCATTTTTCCACTTTTAAACACGAATTAAACCTTTTGAAAACAAAAAAAAGTCATGTATATTTTGAACAGTGCAACACACGGGAGGTAATCCTAATTCTAGCCACTGGAATAAGTAATTATATTAGAGTTGAATCCCGTGACAATAACCTAATTTAGTTTACATTATATTTAATGTAAGGGACAAACGGAAAACTACCACCACGTCAGCGTTCGCCTGACCAGATATGACTTTGCTAATGCCACTGACAACGCTCCGTCGGCCATTAGTTTAAAATTGTGATGTTAAAAACGTGGTACGTGATGTTACTGATACACACTGAGTATTAGAAATGTGAAGAGCACGTGCTCCAAGAAGAATAAGAAGAGCATTGCTAACAATATTTCTTGTATTTTACTCCAGCCGATAACAATTGCGAACCTTCTTGATTTGTCACTTTATGAATGAGTCCGGCCACCAGAACATCTCTTCTAATGTCCTCCATTTCAGTTGTATAATACAAACACACTTCTTGGATACAGTATATTAATAATGTTAATAGGAAAACATGTTAATAAAAAAAGTACATAATGTACACCATACTCTGCTCTGAAAAGAAAACACATTACATCAAACAGAGAAACCCCGTCTTTAATGTGGAAGCACTTTCCAATCACCATGACATTATTATATGTTATGCAATAACATTTTTTTTTCCACACTGTAAGTTTAGACGAGCGTTTTATATAAGAAAAAAAAACTAATATATGTTCATACTTCATACATGTGAAACCCACATTTCCTTTGGATTTGTATTTGTGCATGTAGTCTTATGTTCTATTAAGAATTTGTAAACACAAAGAAATACACAAAACAATGTAAGAGGAAACGTATGGTGGTATATGCAAAAATGTGTGAAGGGATATAATGTAATGAAATATGTTCAATTGGTTATAAATAGATTAAACTGACTGTAGTCAAATATTCTTGAATTCTACATGGAGCTAAAATAGTAGCTATTTCTCTGGTTTGAACATAAATAGCTCACAAATACTAATGTAAACGTTTTTGTAACGTCCTATTTAGAAATAAGGATTTTTTTTTATTATAAAGTCCAGAAAACGATCATTATTGTGTTTAATCTAGTATGGTTCTCGCACATAAGACTGACATACAAATGACGCTGATTTCGGTGACGAACAAGAAGGTGGATCTAAATGTAATGTTGACATATCAGTTTAAAAACTCCATTATAATAACTTAACCCAAAGCCCCTGATTTAAAAATAAGAAGCTTGCGCACAAATCTCACACAACACACGAGACGGTACTCGATTGTGAATGCTTATCGTAATTGTTTATTTATTGATTATTTCATTGAACATCGCAAGGCCGGTCGTTTCTCCTCATCATAGCAATCTGCTACCTCTAACCATTTTCTGCAAAGAGAACAAAAAAGGCCAATGGGTGTTGGATTTGAGGGAATAAAAGTATTTAACCGAAGAACATTTGCTTAGCGATATACACAAATAAGTAAAAATCATAGTGTGACTACACAGCATAATACAACACGTATTTTACAATTGTATTAATGAGATAAAATATCAGAGAAAGAATGCCGACACTTTAAAGTTTATAAAAGAATTAGTAATCATAAATTAACTGGCGTCAGCAATGATTAGTTACAACTACGAAAGTTAAGCTTATGCATAAAAAAAATTGTAACTCGAGTTTTATGTAGAAGCTGTTCAGCATTTCGATTCGTACACAGTATTGCATGTTTTAGTCCATTTACTCTCTTTATGTCTTTTATATCCTCTCTTAGATTAAAACAATGGAACTACATAATTCGTTAGAGGATGTTTTTATTGGAATTAATATTACAAACACCTAACCAATTTGCATAGAAAAAAATGACATTAAAAAAAATATTGTCAATAAATGTACATGAGTAATCATCATTGAGTGCCATCTCAGCAACGACGGTTGGCTACCGTGGAGTGCCATTCTGCTCTGTATCTTGCTTTGATGGTGCAGGTTGTCATAGACTGGTTTGTCCATATTTTTATGTTTCTCGTCCATGTTAGTCTTGGTCTGCCTCTGCCTTTTTCACCTTGTATTTTCCCCTCTAGGATTACTTTTAGTAGGCTGTTGTGTCTTTTAACGTGGCCCACAAATCGCATTTGTTTTGTTTGAATTGTGTTTAGTAGTTCTTTGTTCATGTTTAGTTTTTTTTTTAAACGTCATCGTTTGTTTTCTTTTCCTTCTATCCAATCCTACCTATTCTTCTATAAATCCACATTTCAAAGTCTTCAATTTTCTGTTCTGTTTGCTTGTCTAATGTCCGTGTTTCTGCACCATATAAGAATGTTGAGAAGACATAACATTTTGCTATTCTTAGTTTTAGCCATAGTGTTATTTGTTTTGATGTTAGTATGTTCTTCGTAGAAATAAAGGGAAAAATAAAGGGCTCAGCCTTAATAGCAAAAAGACAGAGGTAATGGTAACAACAAAGAAAAAGACATCACCTCAGTGCAAAATAAAGACAAGTGGAACAATATTAAAACAGGTAAATGCATTTAAATAAGTGGGAACTTTGTTAACCTCAGACGGAAGATGTACAAAAGAGGTGAGATGCAGAATGGCTCAGGCAAAAGCAGCTTTCCAAAAAATGAGGAAGATACTATGCAATCCATTTTTGACAACAGAAACAAGAAAAAAGAGTTCTTATCATTTTTTTATCTAATGTCCATGATTCGCTTCCATAGGTCAGAATTGGTTCTATATAGCACAGATGAACTGTCTTTAAAACTTCTATTGATATAGATAAGATATTTTTCACTTTCTGAAATTCTATTTTGGCCTTGGCTATTCTATTTTATATTTCTGCGGTGCATCTTATATCTGATGTTATTATTGTGTCTAAGTATTTGCTCACACCATTAATGTGTGTTCTTTACGTTATAGCGCGTACTTAACTGTTTTATTGCCAAAGTCATTCACTTCACATGTTGATTTAGATCGGGGGGTGATATGCAATCAACGATATTTACCCTTAACCTAATACATTACTTGATTTTGTATAAATTGTAAGAGCCAATGCAGCGCATTGGAGAAAATACAACACTGATTTTAAATTGTCTTCACTTGGTTTATTACCGTTGTGTTATAGTTTATATTTCTAAAGAATCATATCCTACCGTGAGTGACGTTTAATGGTAAGTTATTTACTAGTTTTCAAATAGCAATGAAGTTATACGTGTATTTTTCAGTCTACAGAATGTATATTTCTGTAATCATTATTTTACGGTTTAAACATATAATGTTACACTTATTTTACAATTATTAAATAACCAACAGAGGCATCGATCATGATGTTTTTCTTCTTGCATACCGAACCATCTTTAACATTTTACTTTTCCCACCCTAGTCCGTTTATTATATAAACGAAATGTGTTACATTGCAAAGTTTTGTAAATTGATTAAATCAGAAATGTACTTACACGTTTTGTTTCGCCTTTGATGGTCTGCGGAAGAATGTAAACAGCTTAAAGTATACATTTGCAAATCAGATTTAGCAATCTATTATATATTGCATTGTGAAATATTTAAAACGTCAGTACGCTAACTGCACTCAAACGTTTAGTGTGCTAACGGTTGTTCTATAACTATGAAGTAAATTGTGAACATAACTGGACATCAGCATTCTGAACTACATAACATATTGTCTAAACTGAATTTTGTTAAATTTATAAGAACAAACACGTAAAGACAAGATCGTTTCATAATTATAAACAGTGATAATTGATTATTATAAATGGGGTACTATAATGAGGTATTATATTATATTTCAGAATTAACATTTTTTTCGTGGTTACGTTTGGTCGCTTGTCAAAAAGTTATACTATGTAGGGAAACAATAGTTATTGTACTATTATAGGACATATTTGTTCACAGTACTTCATGCAGCTCACATTTACAGAGAATTATGTTTATGCTTAGGAGGTATGTGAGGACAAATGTGAATGTAACTAGCAATTAATAAACATGGCTAGATTTTTTTATTTATAGGTAGACGTGTTTATATAATCCACAGTTAGTTGTACACATTTTCCTCCCAAAATGATGTTAGTGATTGTTTTGATACAATTAAACTCTGGGCTTTTTATATTGAATATGTTCGTGAATAAAAGTGTAATCACAATATTTAACAATACCATTCTTCAAGAAGGTGCAAGAGGGAAAACTACAAATCATCAAACAGAAAATGAAAAGATGAATTAAAATGTATTTGGACTGTGAAATGAAATACAGTGGATTAGGTAGGTATATTCAGATGGATATAAAATCATCTACTATTGTGGAAATACTGAACACCAAAGGGGTATAGGTATCGTCTTGGATGCAGAAAGAGCAAGAACAGTGAAAAGCTATTGGGCAATATCTGACATAGTACCTTTAGTGAAATTGAATGGAAAGCCAATAAATATTAATATCATACAAGTTTATGCACCAACAGCAGACAGTCTAGAAGAAACAGTTGACACATTTTACCACGAGCTTAATATGGCACTTCGTCAAGGCAAACCACATGAAAACACCACAGTTCTAGGGGATCTCAGCGCAAAAGTAGGAAAGGAAAAGAGTTTAAGAACTGGTTGGTTGTTATGGCTTAGGAAAGAGACATTTACAAGACATCACAATTATTGACTGGGCAAGAAGACACGACATGGTGAAAGGAAAACACCTGGTATAATCAACATCTAAGACGTTTCTTGACATGGAAAAGCCATGGGTCGAACCCTACCCCTTGTCGATTGTAGTCCAGTTCACTAACCACTGTGCTATCGCGGCTACAAAATTGTAACATAGTCTTAATATATAGACGTATAATTACTTTATACATCCATTTCTGGAAAGAACTCTGTGAGAAAACAGATATTTAGCTTACAATAAGCATTGTAACAAAGAATGTTTCTACTCGAATTCGTTACATGCATATTCTTTGCAAATCTATGCGTTTTTTTTTTAAATTTTGCATAACTTTATAAATGCTGTATGTAGCTTCATCTGATGGGTGATTAATAAAGATCAGTACATAGATTTATAATTTTTTTTTTTTCAGCGGCAGTGGATTTGGTTAAATAAGTTCTTTTTTTTTTTAAAATAAACTAGACTGTACACTTGATTAAAACCCTTGGTGTTATATTGATTTTGGACTAGTATGATACATACATATTAAATTATATGCAACAAATTTCAACGTTTTATCAACATTTTATCTACAGCATACGATGAATTTAGAAGATACTGATGAAAATATATATATATATTATAATACATTTATTTTTTGTTATAAATTAGCTGTTTGAAACTGTTGTTAATGTTTGTTAAGAAACAAATTAACAGTGACTTATTCTGTATTGTTCTCGTTATTTCAAAGAAAAAATCAGGAAAAATGCTATTGCTCCACCTATATGTTTTGTGCTAAGAAACACATACCACTTTTCTTTGTTGTCTGTATTATGATTCGTTTAATTCCGATTTTTTTCTCTCGCTTGGTATATAACCGTTGATCAGAGTTTAACAAGCCGCTATCGTAAAAAATAGTCTTTGTTAATGAAACGAAAACCTGATGCATAGTGTGTAAATTAGCAGTAGATAATAGTGATATTATTTTCGACCCTAAAATAACAAACGAGGAATTTAGAGAAATCGCCAATAAACAACTAATATCTTCAGTAATCAAGAAAAGACGGTGGTCATATGTTGGGCATGTGATGAGGAGGGCTAATAACCGGATAACAAAGCAAACCTTCTTGTGGGAAACACCAGCAAGAGGCAAAGAGGCCGACCCAGAGAGACACTGAGAAGAACAGTGATCAGAGTGGAAAAAGCAGCAAGAATCAGCTAATTCAATGAGATATAGTTGCTTGCACAGAACAGAGTCAAATGGCGAGATTTGATAAAAGATACTTACACGTATTGGTAAGAGAAATAGCATCTGGGTCTATGCCCAATGGCATACGGCTCGAAAGGTCAATAGATGGATATAATTCTGAAATCCGTTAATTAGAAATATACCGGACAAGAAAAAGAGTTACTTACGGGTGGAGCCGTCAGATAGAAGAACTGTGAATCAAAGAAAGGGAAATAGTATAAGAAAATGACACGTAGAAAAATAGGTGTGTATTAGAAAGAGATTGTTCTTTTTTATTTAATTAGTTCATAAAATAACATATTGTATAAAAAGTATAATTTTAAAAAATACTATAAGAATATGGAGAAATATAGTTAAAAATACACAAATACAACAAGTAAACTTAAAAAGAAGAGGATGCGGCTAACAAATAAAATAACATTAAAAAAAAAATATTAGAGTGTCACAATTGTGTCTCTGTGAGATGCATATGTTATTATTGTTGTTCTAAAGTAATTCAATTAATAAGAAATTTTAGTTTTTCTGTTAAAATTGCAGTAATTAAAAGGGACGGAATTTTAAGAACTGCTTGATCCTGTTGCTTTATTGTCCCATTTTTACCTATTCCATGCCACTTGTAACATTATTGTCCCTTTGTTGTGATCTTGCAAAGTACTATGTAACATAAATATTGCTGGCGGAAAGGTCGGAGGATCGACTCAGTCGACAGCGGTCTCAAAGGCACAAACCCAACCAGCCTTTTATCGGACTCAGGAGATACCATAGACTGAATATGTTAAATAGTCAGAACCAATCCGAATGTAACGGTAAACTGTAGGTTGCATGCCGGTGAGAATCCATGACAGTCAGCAAGAACACTACACAAATTAAACACAACGAAGAACATGTATCACAATCCCATGAGTGTGAGTATCTTCCCAAAACCAACATATGGTTATGGATCACAGACATTCTCACTAACACATCAATGAAGAAAATCGATTCATTCGAAATAAAATGTTGCAGAAAGATCCGTAAGATTTCTTGGATAATGGTAAAGATCAATGAAGACATATTTTTAAAAATCAAACTTATAAAACCACCATACAGAGGATATTAAAATGCTATGTCCACATCAAAAGTTACATCGCAATCAAAAGAACAATAATGATAGGTATGATTCCAGGACGTCGCACAAGGGACAGAGCAAGAAGATAACTGTTTCAAGACAGACAACAAATGAGACCGTGCACATCTCAATAGAAGTGGCTGGGGAGGTGGGGTAGTCTGGCTGGAGACATATATTTTTTCGGACGAGGTGCGGTGAATTATCAAAACAAACAAATATCAAAAAATAAAAAAAATATATGAGCAATGCTTCTCAATAAATAATCTGCAATAGAATCATTATTTCTTTAAATTAAAGCTATAACGCTTTTAATTTATCTCGAACCTGAAAAACTGAGATTGTATTACACAAAATAGAAATGAACACACAAATTAAACTCACGTGAAAGACTTCCAGAAAAAACTGTAGAAAATAGAAAAATAATATGTTGGTTTATATGAAACATTCTTCAAATACACCAAGGTAGAGAAAGAAACAAACGTTAAACGTACTGTGCTTTCGTCATAGCAACTAGCGGAGCTAGTCACCGTGGCGGAGATGTAATACAAATACAAGTAGCTCCCTAAAGATCGTTTCGCAGTCGCGTGTTTTACACTTAGGTGGTTAATGTTCCACTTGATTGTAGTGTTGCAATTGATTAACATTTCAGGATATGTGACATTTCATGAAAAATTTACGATAGAAAGTGTTTATTTTTCACGATAAATGTATTAGTTTCTCTCTCTCTCTCTCTCTCTCTCTCTCTCTCTCTCTCTCTCTCTCTCTCTCTCTCTTTCTCTCTCTCTGCGATCAGGACTCAACCACAGTAGGATTCCAGACTCCCACATGAAGTCAGCTGTCAGGTTAAGTGTGTTGAATTTATTGGTTTTAAGACTCACTAAATCGAGAAGTTGTGTTGAGAGCTATAATAATTATTTGTGCCAAGATGTGAATACAAAGAAATGAAGATAAGCTTGTGTTGTTACTGAAAGTGTGTATGTTACTGAACAAAAGTAAATCAGCTATTTTATTTAACACCATAGTATTTGGAATTACTCATTTGGTGCTCTGTCCACATTGAAGATTGACGAGCATGGAGCGCCATTTTGCTCTGTCTTTTGTCTTGATAGTGCATGCTGTCATATGTTCCCCTGCCCATATTTTGATGTTATCAGTCATATTTAGACATGCTCTGCCATTGCCTCGTCAACTGTGTACTTTCCTCTTCAGGATCACTTTTAAAAGGATATTATTTCTCATCACATGCCGTAATAAATTTAGCATATATTAATTATGTTAATTAGTTCTTGTTTTCCACTTCAGCTGATTCAAAATTCGCGGATTATGTTATTTCTTTCCGTCTACTCAATTTTCTTAATATTTTAAATTAAATCCAGATTTTAAAGGCATCGATTGTCATTCTGTTTTCTTATTCAATGTCCAAGCTTTTGCACCACACATGAAAGTTACATAGATGTAGAATTTTTTAAAAAAATTGGTAGCTTAATGAGTATATTTTCTATTAGTTATTTTCATTTGTATTTTTTTTCCAGTTCGATAAAAAGACATAGATCACCGCATCAGTTTGTGCCTTTAATGTGATTGAAAGGTTTAAAATATTTTATCCCTTGATTACTTGCGTCAGTTGATGATCTGAGCCGATAGACATTTTAGCGGGACTATCTCAAGGCTCTCCGCTGTCACCAATCCTTTTCAACGTGTACAGAGTAATGGTCACTGCTCAACAACTGGATGACAATAGGTGAATGATATCATTAGCAGGTGATATTTTTATGATTAGACAGAGGAAAAACAGAAATGAGAACTTTATATTGCAGCAAACCGCATTACTTCATAATATAACATTTCACAAGCATACATCAACCCTAGGGAGCCGCGATAGCTCAGTAGTTAGTGAACTGGACTACAAAGGTCAGATGGTAGGGTTCGATCCCAACCGACGGCTTCCGGGTTTACTCAGCCTTTAATGGGTACCGGATTTGTTTATGGGAAAGTAAAGCAGCACGGGCGTAATACCGACCAAATAACCCCAAAAATCATGTGCCGAAGGTCTGTAAAATGTATGGTCACTAACACCATAGTCCTTATACGCCACTTGGCGTGGGGGCTCTTTACTTTACATCAACACTAGTAAAGCAACATTTATATGGTTCTCTCTGTATTATAATATTGTTAACAGAGAACTACCAGTTGTTAAAGTATATGGCGAGGAGGTGAGTAGAACCAACATGATGTCATATTTGTGAGTGAAATTTTACGCAGCGTGTGCTACAAAGGCCATATTCACCGTGCGATTTCTAAAGCTCTCAATGGATTGTCGGCGATGAGAGGCATAGCAAGCTGTGGTATCGAACAGTGTGTGTCGGTACTACTGTATCGGGGATAATTATCTCGACCAATGAATACACCATGGTCAACCTCTCTTTTAGTGAGACACATGGGGTAAAACTCGAAAGAATGCAAAATAAAGTTATTAGGGATGCACGAGAGACACGTCATGCATGGTAATGGGAATGGAAACAGTGGCAGTGACAAAGGCTTTTGATTGATTGGAGATTCAAGAATGTACTGAAGTGTGTGTACGAGTGACACAATGAACATGGTACACAAAATAAAGCCATGTCTAAATCGGCGTCAATGGTTGGGGTCAATACAAAGATCCAAGATTTGTAGGATCACGTGCTTGTATGTTCCATTATGTGCTGGCGTTGAGGGCAACGACAGAGCAGGGAGACTGGGTGGTTTGGCGATGTTAGCTGCTGGTTCGCCAAATGCATAATGCATATATTATTAACAATCTAACAGATTGCTCGAAAAAAGGACTTTGACAGAAGTACAAATACATGACTATCTAGATTGTGTGATCTTGTAGTGAAAACCGCTTTTGTCAGAACAGAGCTATATTCTGGAAGAATGTGATGATTTGTCAACCAACACCGACCTGGTAAATTACTTGCTCTATGGTGATGAACATTTAGATGTGAAGTTCGCATCACATTTGATGTGTCCGTAATGTTGTGATGATAATCCTAATTTAAAATAACACATTTTGAGAAATTTGTTTATTATCATTCCTATTCTATTGTTGTTTTATGTCTTTCATTTCCCATCATTAGTTATAACACATGCATGAAACGCTTTGAACAAAAAAAATGTCTAGATTCTTTACATCTACTTCTATATCCATTTGAAGATTTTGTCTGTTAACCTATGTTTATAAAACCTTACTCCTATTACAATTCATATCCATGAAGTAATCTTTGCTAGTCTTTTTTTTTTCTTTTTGTTTAGTCTTGCTAACCAGTTTTTTTCTTATTCTTTTGAGTTTTGAGATATTGTTTTGGTATCATCAGCATATCTTAATTTCAATAATTATGTTTACTTTCATGTTTAGATCTAGCATTTCCATGACGACTTGAATGTTTCTTTCTCAGAGCAAATGTTGAGTAACCATGGTGATATAATGCAGTCAAGTTATTCATCATTGTATATCAATAAGTGGAGAATTATAAAAGTGACTTATTTTGTATTGTCCCCGTTATTTCAAGGGAGATTGTTGTTCATGACCTAATCCATCAATATTATTGATTCTCAACTTTGATATCAGCCGATCTATAAATAACATGACATTGTACAATGATTGAAACATTACGAACAGTGTAAAGCATTTTCAACCTGAAGAAAGAATGTCATCAGATTGAAACTGAATAGACAAATTTAACATTGTAGAATTTGGAACGTTATTGTTAATTTGAAACATTGTAGACAAATTGATTCGTTGTAAACAGACTTTACAATGTGTAGACAAACTAAAATACAATATGCAGGTTGATACACTCTTAAGTACATTGAACAATTACACATGTATAAAAACAATCCCGATAGATTGAAACAAATTTAACTGAAATTTTGACATACTTTTTGAAACATACAAAAGAGATCTAAAAGTTATAGACAATTCGATACATATATTTACTTACGGGAGCCATGGCCTTCTGTAAAATACAAATACGGCATATCACTACAATTTACTTTAAGAGAAGAAGTAACGCTTAAAAATGATATTCGTGTTTACTTTCAAAGAAATATGCAAAGAAATATATATTGTCACATTCATAAAATTAAAATCTTGTTGTTAAAAGGTTATATTTCGCAAGCAATAAATATTTTTGTAAGCAATAAAATGCATTGATTGTATTAGTAGTTTCTTCATAAACGATCATTCTAGGACTGTGTTCATTACGTTCTGAAATTAGATTATCCTATATTTGTTTCATACATATAACAGTAAATAATGTATATCCTAGTTTAAACTTATAATGACGTATATCTACTCACTGGATTTATATCCGGGATGAGCTGTGTGAGAACATATATACATAATGAACAACACATATTTTTAAAAGGAAAGTAAAATGTAATATTTCTCTGTCTACATACGTTGTCACCTACATTTTGTAAAATACTTAACCTAAATGCGTAACGGAGAATACGTCGACATATGTATCATTGCTAAGTTTTCATTTATATCTCGGTAATATAATTAAAATATATTTTTTAACATGTGCGTCCTAATAAAAGCAAAGAAACAAAACACGCAACACTAGCATGTATATATATAAACAATAAACAATAAGGATAAATCACATAATAACATAGAGGTAGAAAATTCCAACATCAACGAACTACTCTTCACAGATGACCAATGCCTATTATATGAAGATGAAAACTTGCTGCAACAGCATATAACATCTCTAAGTAAAAGTTGCACAAACAACAGTATGAAAATTACCACAGTAAAAACATAGGCTATGAGAATAAGCAAATTAAGACACATATTAAACATTAAGATCAAAGACAAGAAAATAAAACACATAGAGGAATTCAAGTATATGGGCACACTGTTCACAGAAGCTGGAAAACTAAACAGAGAAATTGACATGAGAATACAAAAAGCAAATGCTGCCAAATACCACTTCCACCATTGATAAGACATCCAAACATGTCTATGCCAGCTAAACAACAAATGATAAATAGCATTTATTTTCATACCAACTTTATGCTATGAAAGTCAAACATGGACCTTTTCTAAATCACAATTAAGAAAGATCAATACATGTGAGACGCGATGCATGAGTAAAGTAACAAACAACATAAGAAGATATAGAATACCAAATGAAACTATAAGAAAAATGGTAGGAACCCTGCCAGGAATATATAGAACAACAACAACTTAAATGGTTTGGCCACCTGGTCAGAATGAATCCTCAACAATCACCATCAAAGGCGGTCTTCTCAAGAATGCATGGAAAAAGACCAAGAGGAAGACCCAGTAGAAGAGGAATAGATGCAGTGACAGAGACATGTAACTACAAAGGAAAATCACTAATTCAGACAGTTCGAACAGCTCAAGAACGACAAATGATATAACCACGACACCTTTTAGGTATCAGTGTAAAGATAAGGGAATATATATATATATATATATTTATAATGTGTGTGTGTATATATATATATATATATATATATATATATATATATACACACACACATTATAAATAGTGTATACGTTTCAGGAAAGAATGACTAAAGATAGAGAGATGGAGAAGTCTAAAGTATGTCAGAAGTGATCCAATTATCCCCTGGATTATTTTAAGATGAAGAGAAAAATAATATCTGCGTTTGGTCTGAAAATATTACTTATATATATATATATATATATATATATATATATATATATATATATATATACACACACATTGTCAAACATACAATAACATAATGAAACTGTCAAGAAAACATTATCGCATGTACGATTTGAATGTAGCAGAAGAATGAGAAGAAATGTTAACAAACACAACGTTGTGTACAATTTACAGTTATACTAGCATATTTACATGCTAGACTTTAATTTTGAACTATCTTTAGAGTTCTCTGGTTACTTGTTCTCTGGCTTACTTTCAAATCTATCGTGTTTGATTTATTTATTTTAGATTATGTTTCAACTTTCTTTCGTTGAATGTATAACTTGTACTATAAATGCACGTGTTCTGTTATTATTTTTCATCACTGTAGCAATGTGTATTTCCAAGTGATAAACGATTAATAAAGAAGGGTACATATCATTATAATTTATTTTCTTTTAGCGGCAGTGTATATTGTTAAATCCATTTTTTTCTTTAAAATTAAATATTATCAGAAAATGAATATTTAGAAATACATAAATATCCTGGTTTCTCCACTTTTATATCCAACGTTCTGTAAATAACACGGCTGTGTACAATGATAGAAACATTACAAATAATGTAAGGCATTTTCAACCTGGAGAAATTGTGTCCTCACATTGTAACTGAATAGATAAATATAACTTTGTAGAATTTGAAACATTGTAGACAAAATGAATCGTTGTAAACATACTTTATACTTTACAGATAAACTGAAATACTGTAAGCATGTTGACACACTTTAAAGCCCACTGAACAATTTCACATGTAAAAAAAAAACAATCCGGATAGATTGAAACAAATTTAATTGACATTTTAACAGACTTTTTGAAACACACAAAAGAGTTCTGACATTTACAGAAAATTCATAACGTATTTACTTACGGGGGCAATGGCATTCTGTAAAATATAAATACTGTATCTCACTTCCGTTTAATTTAAAAATAGTAGTACACATTATATATAATGTTCCTGTTTAATTTTAAAGATATATTTAGAAAATATTGTCAAATTCATAACATTACAATCGTGTTGTTAAAAGTAATATACCGCAGCAGTATATATTGGTGTAAGCTATTACATAAACTGAATTGTATTAGTAGTTCCTTTATACATCATCTTTCTAGAACTGTGATCACCCCGCTCTGAAATTTTACTATCCTATATTTGTTTCATACATAGAATACTAAATAATGTATACCATAGTTTAAACTTATAATGACGTATAGCTACTCACTGGATTTATGTCCGGAACGAGCTGTGTGAGAAATGTTATATATTTAAATTACAATAAATTGTGTTAAAGAGAAAGTAAAATGTAATACTTTGCAGTCTACATACGTTGTCACCTAAATTTGGCTGAATATTTAACCTGAATCCGTATGGGAGAAAACGTCTTGAAATGTGTCATTGCTAAGCTTTCATTTCTATCTTGGAAATATAATTAAATTATATATATATATATATATATATATATATATATATATATATATATATATATATATATATATATATATATATATATATATATATATATATTTAATGTGCGTGCTGATAAAAGCAAAGAAAGGATAACACAAAATCGATTGTGTGTTTTGTAAATAGTGTATACGTTTTAGGAAGGATAACTGAAGATAAAGAGATATAGAAAATACTGAAGTCTGTCAGAAGTGTCCCAACTATCCTCTGTATTATTGCAAGATGACGAAAAATATATGACTTTCTTCTTAAAATAGTTTTATCAAACATACAGTTACATATGTAATATATCAATGTAATACATGTTTCTTGGTGCTCTTGACATATTTGACTGATATCTCATTGTCTTGACTCGATCTTTACTGACGATAAAACACGTAATTGACACACGTGACTGAAACAAGAATATTGAAACAATATTGAAACAATGACCAATGGCGCACTTGACTTCTTGTTGTCTATTAATATTAAGAAACATGTTGACAATCGATCATGATCATGATGCTTCGTTCACCTTGATTTACCTGGATTGATCAACTGGCATGATCATGAGTATCTGACACTGGTGAGCTGATCTTAGAGCAATTCACAAACTTAGTTGTAGCATTCTGAGCATTTGAAACTCCCGTTCCGTTGCCGTCGTAATTAGATGTACTTCGCGTTGTTTTTTTTCTTTTTTTGGTTCTTACTTAGATTGGGCCATACTATCCCACTGAATACAGTTTATGAACAAATCCACAGCCAATTCAGGTATTACAGAAGTCTTATTATAAAGCAGGAACTTTAACATTTACATCACTCCACTAAATGTGCAAATCTCAATAACGTGGCTGGGCGGTTTGGAAGTCATGAGACAGTCAGGAGGTTCTGACTTCTTAACTAGTTAGAACTGAACTCCTGACTGTCTTTTCGTGCACTATACAATTACTTCAATTCTCAACATAATAATATAATAATACAACACATGCTGAACAGTCGCCTCACTGTCGCACTCCCCCCCCCCAAATTAAAGCACATCCTCCTTACTACGCTATAACATCTGTAAATAAGTTCTTCCAATCGAATCAACCACTATCTACTTCTTGATAACACTTCTAACTACAATTCGGCGTTCACCTTTTTGCTACACTGATGGCTCTTACTTAGCGACAGCAACCTTCTCCTAATTTAACTTCCTATAGTGTATCAACAATAAAAAGAGTTCTTAAATGTTATGTACAGCTAGTCTTAACATATGGATGTGAATCATGCACAATAGGACAACAGACAAGAGAATCACTGGAATCTGTAGAAATGTGGTTTTACATAAGAGTATTGAGAATACCATTGACAGTTAAGAAGAGTAATAAATTCGTTTTGAAAGAGGCCACAGAAAAAAGAGAGCTAATTCCCAATATTAGGAAGAAACAATCATCATTTTTTGGTCATGTAATGAGAAGAGAACAGCTGGAATATATTGTAACAACTGAGAACATTGAGGGACGAAGAGATAGAGGGAAGCAAAGAGAAAATATACCAGACAGCTTAGGAGAATGGCTTGGCAGAAGGTCAACAACAGAATTAATAAATAACTATGGTGATCGAAAGTTGTGGAGAGACATGAACACCTACACCAGAAGACCCAGCACTTTATGGTGATGATTATAAGAAAAATGCAAATTAAAAATAGTATAATATTTTATCTTGGAACGAATGTGTAGATTGTGCATTTTGCTAAAATAAAATTCGGAAATAATGCTTTTGGATTTTTATCAGACATAAATAGAAATTATATATATATATATATATATATATATATATATATATATATATATATATAGTAAGTAAAGTAGCCCCGTCACGCCTAGTGGCGTATAAGGAAATATGGTGTTAGTGATCCTATATTTTACAGACCTTCAGCACATATTTTTGAGGTAATGTGGCCGGTATTACGCCCGTGCTGCTTTACTTTCCCAGAAAAAAATCCGGTACCCATTTAAGGCTGGGTGAACCCGGAAGCCGTCGGTTGGGATCGAACCCTACTCCTTGTCCTTTGTAGTCCAGTTCACTAACCACTGAGCTATCGAGGCTCCCTATATATATATATATATATATATATATATATATATATATATATATATATATATATATATATATATAACATATATTTTTGGTTCTAAATTAGCTATCATAACAGTCGTTAATGTTTGCTTTGAACTAACTTAACAGTGACTTCTGTATTATTCGCGTTATTTCAAGGCAACTTTTTGTTGTAATAGTATGACCTAATACATAACTAATACTGTTTCTCAGCTTGTATATCCGCTGTTCTGTAAATAACATGACATTGTACTATAATTGAAACATTGTGAACTGTTTAAACATTCTCAAACTGGAGAAATTGTGTCCTCAGATTGAAAAATAATAAATAAATTTAACATTGAAACATATGAAACTTCATTACTAATTTAAAACATTTTAGACAAATTTAATCGTTATAAACAGACTTTACAGATTGCAGACAAACTAAATTACTGTAAGCAGGTTGATATAACTTTTAAGTAATTTGAAAAAAAATTACACAATTATAAAAACAATCCCAATAGATTGAAGAAAAAATAACAAATTCCTAGAGACTTTTTTAATAACATTCGATTATTGCATGATTGGTCTAGGGTTGTTCTCGATGACTTGAGAACAACCCTAGACCAACTTCCAGAGAGTGGTCATCCAGTGGATACAATCACACTGTAATATACACGAAAACAACGCGCACACAAATTAGCTAAAGAGGGAGGGAGATTGCCACAAGAGAACCATCTGGGCAGCTACGACGAAGCCAAATCCATCATCAAAGGCCAGTACATGAAAAATGTAAAGGAGAACACCCAAAGAATAACGAGAGGGACGGATACATCCAACTATCAAGGAGGGATCAAGTCATCATATTTCGCCTACACACTGGCCACAAAAGAATGAGAAACCACATGTTCAACAAACTCAAAATAGGTACTACCAGCCAATGCCACTGTACACTGGACAACATGACAATAAAACATGTTCTACAGGATTTACACAGACCTGAGAAGGACAATGTGGTCCACTCCACCTCCCTGGAAGAGAAAATATACGGGGCAACCGAATCACTTAAACAGACAGCTGCCTTCATCAGAAAGTCTGGAATCCTACTCTGAATGAGCCATGATCGCAGAATAAGAAGAAGAATCACACAAAAGAGTTCTGAAGGTTATAGACAATTCGATATTTATATTTACTTACGGGAGCCATTACCTTCTGCAAAGTACAAATACGGCATATCACTTCCGTTAACTTCAAAAGTAGTAGTAATAAACGTTGTAATTGAAATTCGTTTAAATGTCAAAGACATATGCAAATAAAATAGTGTTCCTCACAGCACCAGAGCTGGAAGTTGTCAGCGACCCACAGTTGATGGCCTCCGCCAGGATCGGTGAACCAGAACCATCCAGACCATGCACCTCTCTGCGGTGCCTCTAGTAACAGACTAACCTGTCTAGTCTGGCCAAGCGAGCAGTGATTGAAGAAGGAAGACAACCCGGTACTAAAAAATGTCGTGCTGAATTCGGATGTGTTGGGCCGAAACGCGCAAATATCACAGTTATACTGCAAACCAACACACAACGCAGACACACCAACTTAACGTCCTTTTAAGGGTGGATGATGAAGATGAATTCTATAGTCTACGAATACTGGAGATTGCTTTAGTCATCGGGCTTGCAAGCAAGCAGCAAACATTGTCAAGTTCATAACATTAAACTCTTGTTAAAAGAAATATTCCGCAGCAATATATTGTTGTAATCAATAAAATGCATTGCGTTTTGTTAGTAGATGTTTTTATACACCATCTTTCTAACACTGTTATTATGTATGCTCTTAAATAAGACAATCTGATATTTGTTTAAACTAGGTTAAACTTGTAATGACGTAAGCCTACTTACTGTATTTGTATCCGGAACGACCTGTGTGAGAAAACGGACACTTATTTACAAAATAAATATTGTTAAAAAGAAAGTAAAATATAATACTTTCTCGTCTACATATCTTGTTACTTGTAAAAAATTAAAATTAAAATTAAAGTAACCCGTCACGCCAAGTGGCGTATAGGGAATATAGTGTTAGTGACCATAAATTTTACAGACCTTCGGCACATGATTGTTGGTGTAATGTGATCGGTATTACGTCAGTGCCGCTTTAGTATCCCTGAAACAAAATCCGGTACCCATTAAAGGCTAGGTGAACCAGAAGCCGTCGGTTGGAATCGAAACCTATCTCTTGTCCATTGTAGTCCAGCTCACTAACCACTGAGCTATTGCAGCCCTTTTGTCACTTGTAATTTGCAACAACAAAAATTACCAATAATTACCAAAAAATTACCTCATAATTCTTTTTCTACTGGCCATTATGAAAATAACTCAAAGCAACAGAAATGGAATCCAGTAGTCACTCGCTCGCTCGCTCGCTTTCGTCAGCTTTGACCTCTGACGAAGTCCCACCCACTCAATTTTGTGGGACTGAATTTTGCGTGTAAAGTCTGTTTTATCCCATTACAGGATGCCCCTCGCCATGCAGGCAGATTTACTCCGACTTCAGAGGTACTAATTTTTAGGGAATTAGTAAAACCCAGGTGTCCTCGCCAGGGTACGAACCCCGGCTGCTGCCGTGGTAAGCCAACCGCCTATCGATTGCGCTAACCGGACACCCAGTAGTCACTAACCAAGCAACCTGATGATTTAGACTTTGTTGATTACATAGCTCTCCTACCACACTGCAATCAACAGATTCAGGATAAAATGAGTATACTTGATGAGAGGACACAACAGCTGGCACTAAAGATTAATAGAGATAAGACCAACATTATTAGAATAAATGCAGTTGGCAATAACCAAATAAAATTTAGGAGAAATACCTCTACTAGACGTACAATCTTACATATATCTGGGCAGTAACATAGTTAAAGTAGGGGGAACAGAAAATGATACCAAAATAAGGATATCAAAAGCAAGAGGAGCTTTCGTTGCACTGGGAAATATATGGACATTCAAAGAAATTAGGTTAAATACAAAAATAAAAATGTTCAACTCAAATGTTTAGTCGGTCCTATTATGTGGCTGTGAAACATGGAGAACAACAAAATTGACAATCATGAAGATACATACTTTCATTAATGGATGCTTACGCAGAATAAAAGAATTGAAATTGCAGGACAAAATAACTAACATTGAATTATGGAAATGTACCCGGCAAATACCACTGGATAAGGAGATACAGCGACGACTATGGCGCTGGATAAGACACACTGAGGAAGCCAATTGAGAGTATTACGCAACAGGCCCTTTTTTGGAATTTCCAGGGAAAAGACAAAGAGGAAGACCAAGCATTCTTCGAGAAGACAGATAGAAGCAGTGATGAAAATGATGGGGAAAACATGGACTGATCTTAAAAGAATGTCAAAAAATTGATCGACTTGGAAAGTGTTTGTTGAAGACCTATGCTCCACTGGGAGCTTAAAAAAAAGGTAGAAGCAAGAAGAAGATGAAGACAATACATATTGTGGTTATACACTAGCTATCGAAACTGTCGTTAATGTTTATTATGAAATGTCTTAACAGTGACTTTTTCTGTATTGTTCTTTATGGTTCGTTCCTTGTAAAGTTGTCACCATACCTTGGAGTGCTTATCACACCCCACTACTGGCTCCTTGCTACCAGCTTGACCGGAACATTGCAATTATTTGCCCTTTCCATACTTCGTCTGTATTGTCTTCTTTGCTTGAAGGAACATTTCTGTCATAATAGCATAACATAATACATCAATTTCCTGGATTCTCCACTTTTATATCCACCGTTTTGTAAATAAGATGACATTGTACAATGAATAACACATTACGAATAGTTTAAAGCATTTTCAACCTGGAGAAATTGTGTCCCCATACTGAAAATGAATATATAAATTTAACATTGTAAAATTTGAAAAGTTATTGACAATTTTGAAACATTGTAGACAAATTAAATCGTTGTAAAGCAGACTTTAAAATGTGTAAACAAACTAAAATACTGTTAGCTGGTTGATACACTTTTAAGTACAATAAAAGAATTCACATGTATAAAAACAATCCCGATAGATTGAAACAAAGTTAACTAACAAATTTTGACAGACTTTTAGAAACATACAAAATAAATATATAAATAGACAATACGATACATAAATTTTGCTTACGGTAGCCATCGCCTTCTGTAAAATACACATACGGCATATCAATTCCATTTACTGTAAAAGTAGTAGT
Organism: Megaustenia siamemsis; assembly: GCA_032433765.1. Classification (NCBI taxonomy): domain Eukaryota; kingdom Metazoa; phylum Mollusca; class Gastropoda; order Stylommatophora; family Ariophantidae; genus Megaustenia; species Megaustenia siamemsis. The sequence goes on from JAVIAB010000046.1 coordinate 10,008,020, forward strand.
AAACATTATAAATGATAACCGTGTTTAATCTCAAAGATACACATGCAAAAAAAATATTCTCACATTCATAACATTAAAATCGTGTTGTTAAAAAGTAATATTCCGCAGTAGTATATATTGATGTAAGCACAAACATACATTGCGTTTTATTAGTAGTTTCTTTATACATCATATTCCTAGAAATGTGATCATCACGCTCTTAAATTATACAATCGGATATTTGTTTCATACATAGGGCACTAAATAATGTATATCATAGTTTAAACTCATAATGACGTAACCCACCAACTGGATTTATATCCGGAACGGGTTGTTTAAGAAAACAGATACTTATCTAAAAATAAATATTGTAAAAATGAAGTAAAATGTAATACTTTATTGTCTACATATCTTGTCACTTATAATTTGCAAAATATTTAACCTGAATGCGCGTATTGGAGAAAACGTCTAGAAATGTGTCTTTGTTAAGCTATCATTTCTATCTATATATATATAATTAAATTATATTTTTAAAAATGTGCGTGCTGATAAAGGCCAAGAAAGGTAAACACACTTAAAACTACCATGAATTGTATAAATAGTGTATACGTTTCAGGAAAGAATGGCTGAAAATAAAAGGGAGATGGAAAAGACTGAAGTCTGTTAGAAGTGTCCCAACTTGTCCCTTGATTATTGTAAGATGAGGAATATCTGGGTGTCTTCTGAAACTGTTATATTATATGTTACATATTACATCATGAAACAGACAATGATTCATGTTTACATGATAAAATGATTTGAAAGTAGAAGAAGAACGAGAAGAAATTTTGTTCATAAAATCGATTTGTTCAAGTTACAGTTACAAAACATATTTACACGTTAGCCTGTTTACATTTGAACTATCTTTAGAGTTCTCTACTTACTTATGTCTTTGCTCTCTTTAAATTATATTATGTTGGATTTATCTCTTTTAGATTATGTTTCAACTTGCATTCGTTGAATGTATAATTTGTACTATATATATGAACGCAGCAATGTGACGTAACGCCACACACTTCATTTAATTGTTGTTGGAATTCCTTGACGCAAGTTATTTCCATGTTACTCATTAATGTAAACTGCTTCGTCAGCCGCAGTTTTATCTCTTTAGGGAATTTGCACCGTGTTTTGTTCGTCGTAGGCTGCTTTGACTAGAGTAATCAGGAATCTAAGGGAGTGAAATTGTTGTGTGTACGACATTGCTGTATGCTACGTAATCATAATGGTTCAACGTATATCCCTAGACCGGCCGTACGCTAATTTTACGGTCTGTTGTTTGTAATGCGACGGGATTATCTGCCAACTAACTGTGTGTCTATATGTTCGGAATTGGAGTCAACTACGATGGCCTAACATCATGAAGCGCTATACATTTTAAAAACATACGACGATCATAATTTTCAAGACCACGTGAACTTCCGGTAAATGGTGGATAAGCGGCGGGAACAATTGAAGGCTATGCATGAAAAGTGTTCCTTGTTGCAGTTCCCTGATATTCCAAGTCCGGCTTGTTGCTGGAGCTACTGAGTTAGGTGCTCTTGCACACCGTGAGCTGTGTGTTTCATCCGTTTTGATCGTGCTTTGATATTTCAATTGTTTACGATGAATGATAATATCGTATGACAGGGAACAGTTGGCTGTGCTCACTTTCTGTGCGGTTTCGCCTTATGTCTTTTGGCGTGTGCTGAGATTGCTATGATGGGGACTACAGCTACCTTTCTTTGTCTGGGAGATGAGTTAGTAATTCGGATGATTTCACTGGCACTGGCGGTTGACCAATTATGGATTTTAATTCGTTTGCAGTGATACCGGGCCTTCCATAACCAAAGAACCAAAAGGGAAATATATGGAATGATTTTAAAAGAATGGCAAGAAACAAAACGGCCTGCGAAGTATTTGTTGAAGGGATATCCTCCATATTTAGTTGAAAGGAAGACGACGAAGAATAATGTCGACTTTTTTCATAATTCGGATTCTCCTTCTCTCTCTCTCTCTCTCTCTCTATCTATCTATCTATCTATCTATCTATCTATCTATCTATCTATCTATCTATCTATCTATCTATCTATCTATCTATCTATCTATCTATCTATCTATCTATCTATCTATCTATCTATCTATATCTATCTATCTATCTATCTATCTATCTATCTATCTATCTATCTATCTATCTATCTATCTATCTATCTATCTATCTATCTATCTATCTATCTATCTATCTATCTATCTATCTATCTATCTATCTATCTATCTATCTATCTATCTATCTATCTATCTATCTATATATCTATCTATCTATCTATCTATCTATCTATCTATATATCTATCTATCTATCTATCTATCTATCTATCTATCTATCTATCTCTTTCTCTCATTTTCTCTCACTCTTTTTCTCTATCAGATTTAAGTTTAATCTTCTGAGTTCTGTAGTTATATATGTAACTTGAATCAGGCATTGATGTTTTTGTGTACCTTTGTGGTCAACTTTAAAATCTCAGTAAACTAAAAGAAAAATATTTATAAATTTGATCGACAGTTCTGGTCAGTCCATCGAGAAATAGATATGAAAATGTTGCTTCGATTTACGTCTCTTTATACAGCACGTTTGATGGAAAATTCAGAGGGTGGTTGTTTTTAACTTTTTTGCAAGTACTATTCAAAAAAAGGAGCCGCGATAGTTCAGTGTTTAGTGAACTGGGCTACACAGGACAAGGGGTAGAGTTCGACCACAATCGACGGTTCCGAGTTTCCCCAGCCTTAAATTGGTACCGCATTTTTTCTGGGAATGTAAAGCGGCATGGACGTAACACCGACCACATTACCTCAACAATGATGTGCTGAATGTCTGTAACATTTATGGTCACTAACACGATATTCCCTATATGCCACGTGTCGTGACGGGGGCTCTTTACTTTATTTACATTACTATTTAAAAAAGTATTCAAATTATCAAAATAAGCAAATACAATTAAATAAATAAGTATGAACTACGCTTTGTAATGACACAAAAATTGAACTTACGTGAAAGATAGCCAGAAACAACTGTAAGAAAATAATATGTATATTATATGTGTAAATATGGGTAACAATGTAAAAGAAATATTAAAAAGACCACAACCATTATATGGCTCGCATTTCGGTAAGTTGTTCTATCTACGTTAGATGGGTCCTGTGAAGAATATTCGCTTGATGAACTCAACCAGACCACCAGGAAACTAAAAAAATAAACAGGGTATCTGGAAATAATGTTATAGCTCAGTGGTTAATGAACTGGACTACTAAGGACAAGAGCGGGTTCGATCCTGATCGACGGGTTCCAGGTTCATCCAGCCTTAAATGGGTACTGGATTTTTTTGGCGGGAAGGTAAAGCGGGACGGGGGTATTACCGACCACATTATCCCAAAAATCATGTACCGAAGGTCTATAAAGATTACGGTCATTAATACCATATTACATTTACGCCATTTGGTGTGACGGTGCATTTAACTTTTTTACTTTTTTTTTCAGGAGATGATGATATATGCGACATGTTAGAATTCTCCTCCGTAGCTTTCTCTGGAATAGTATAAGTGATGAGACTCCAATCACTTTCACGGTGGTCAGCCTCATTCGTCTCTCGTGTCCTGAATATGTCTCTTATATATAGCACACACATTGCTGTTTCTGCTTTCAGAGTCCTTGATCATTACTGACTATTCACTTCCATCCACAGTCAAAGGCTTTGTACAATTTGAAATGGACATTCTGCCCGGAGCAACAGTGTAAAGTAATGACCTATTATCGATAACAGTCAACTAAAATATTGTTTTCCACAAAAAAGAGAACGCTGAGAAAAGAAAGCACCATTAAATAGGATGAAAATTTAATGACTCAAAAGAACGTGCCAACAATTATGTTTATATTTGTAAGCGGACACTTTAACCATAGTCAAGCAACATTGCACTTAGTTTAACAAAGATGAAAAAGAAACACATTTGGTTGAAAAGTTAGAGAAAAAAAAATACATGGCAATGAAATATAAAAATATATAATTTTTTAAAATGCCATTTGTTTTATAATTATTTTTGATTTACATGAGTTGCGTTGACCTACAATTGAAATATAAAAGATGCAACAATACTTTCGTGTAGTAACATATTTGGTCTGCTTTTTCACTGACGTTTTTGTTGTCTTGTTATTTATAGTATAGCTTAGTTTGTCATCATCATGTTTCGTTTGCAATGTGTATTATATAATGTCTCATTTATCATTTGTATTTTAATACGTGTCTGTTTCTATATCGTTTTTCCATTTCTTTACACATTTTATTTATTTGTTTAGTCTTCTCTTTATTTTTTTTTCTAAAATAATCATCATTAACTGTGTCATGTATTACAATTGCATCAGCAATAACTAATTATAAAAGTGATTATTTTCAAACTATTCAATAATGGAAGTAAAATACCAATATAATAACATGACGTCTGTATATATCAGCCTGTCATACCAGTCTTTAAGTATCGAACACTAGACAAGGAAAGTTCGTCGGCGCTGTGGTATGTGCATTATCCTTCCAATTAAATAATACATATACGACAAATATTATGATCTAATCTAAAGGCTCAAAGAGTAAACACAGCCTCGTCATATCAGGACCAGAAAAAAATATCAGAAATGGCGAGGGGGAGGAGGGGTTGTGCGAGGAAAAGATCTGGCCACCATATATTATAAAGCTAATGCTTAGTATAATGAATTCGCTCAATTTGAATTACTAAAAAACAAATGCTATAGCGCTACTTTTACCTTTTCTGGTAAGATACAAATACAATGTTCTTTTTTCATGATTCTGATGTCTTGTCTAATTCCGGAATACGTTAGTTAGGTTAAGATAAAATAATTCGGAAGAGAAACACATTTACTTACGGGCAGAGCCGACATACGAAGTATCTGCGATTAAAAGAAAGAACAATAATAAGGAAACTAGCAACAACTTTGAAAAATGTGTAACGATAGGAAAGAGATTGTCATAGTTTTCTAAATATTTATGGAAAAACATATTTTACAAAAAGGTAGAGTTTTAAAGGGTATATAGGAATGTACATAAATATAGTCAAACAGCAGCTATACGAATTAACAAACAATAAGGACAATTACAATATATAAAACAAGGCGTCAGAAAATGATGTGTTCTGTCGCCTGATTTGTTTTGACTATACAGCGAAAATATTATGAGATCAATAGATTGCAAATTAGGAATATAAGTCAACGGTCACAATATAAATAATTTACGATATGCATATGGCACAGTCTTAATAAACAGAAACAGAATGAACAACAAAAATAATAGACATAATAGCAAAGAAAGCAACAATAAAGGTCTAAATCTGAAGAGTAAGAAAACAGAAGCAATGGTCATATTTAAGAAACAATCATCACCAGCATACAGCATAAAAATAAACAAGACACATCTGAAACAAGTGCAACGCATGAAATACTTGGGCACAATAAAAAAGTCCGACGGAATATGTCCCACATAAATAAAAAGCAGAATAGCTCAGGCCAAAATAGCATTTAAGAAAATAAAAATTATTTTATGTAACAAATTTATGTCAATAGAAATGAGAAAGAGAGTTCATCGGTGCTATATAGAACAAATTCTGACCTATGGAACCGAATCATGGAAAGTAGACAAACAAATGCAAAGACGGTTAAAGGCCACAGAGATGATATTTCTTAGAAGAATGTTGACAGTTTCATGGACAGCAAAAAGAACAATTTGGAAATTCTTAAAGAGGCCAAAACAAAAAAGGGAGCTCCTAAAATACATCAGAAAGAAAGAATCATATTTTACGGGAGCATAATGAGAAGAGGAAAGTTGGAACACTTGGTTACAACAAGTTCAATACAAGGAAAGAGAGATCGTGGACGACAAAAAGAGAAAATACTATAGTCCGTTCAGAAATTCATAATCACACCTGAATTAGTTTTGGGTCATAACCGCTTGTTATTTTGGTTTCAAACGTTGCATGCAATCTTAGAATATTGATGACGTTATAGAAATATTTTTTTGCTCTGAGAAATGTGATCTAGTTTAAAAGTTTTCTTCTTTAGCTATATTAAATTCACCCTGTTCGAATTTGACACCATTTTAGGATATATACATTAATTTGGTGCGGTCGTTCACGTAAAATAGTTTGGCTATTGCAGAAACACTAACTTCAGGAAAATCCCATGCACAAAACTGAATTGTTATTGAACGACATGACGCACCACGGCCTTGGCATTAATTACCGAAGGGAATGCGTATCTTTATTAATTTTGTGAAGACTCAGTAGACAATTTGTTGACTTTAAATACCAACATTTATATCTAAATTACAATGAGTTTGAAATGCAAATTTATAACTATGCAAAAGAAGCGTGTTGAACATGTGTTGCGGGTGGAAGATGAGTACTGGCAACGAGATGGATTACTATTTGTCCAGCCAGTAATGATTATCAACCTCTTGGAATCGTCAGATTCGAAATGATTAAAATTAATATGAATTCAATTCCAGCTGCAGTTAGGACGCCATGTGGTCTAATGGTGACCGAAGGACAAGACTAATTGTAACCAATTGAATTCATGTTTGCAAATACACATAACGAACAACACCCACAATTAAGCACTATGTAGATACGCCTCTGACAAGAATTTCAGTAAACTGGAAAATTTAACACCATTACTGTAAACTCTAAAATTTGAATCAACTTGTGTGATATCGTTATAAAAGATCAAAGGAATTCGCTGATGTGCAAAATCTGTTGTGTTTGTGGAATAAAAAATACCAAAATCTTTGCGTTATCAATATTCTAAGATTGTATGCAAAATTCGAAACCAAAATAACAAGCGGTTATCACGCAAAACTAATTCAGGTGTGATTATGAATTTCTGAACGGACTATAGATAACTTGGTGTCATGACACGGCAAACAGTCAACTACATAACTGAAGCGATGCACTCTAGGTAGAAGATTGTGGAAAGACATGATCGCCTACGCCAGCTGGGATGGCACATGATGATGATGATGAGGACGATGATGATGAAGAAGATGATGATGATGATTATGATGATAGTCAAGGATGCATAGATGTAACTAGAAATCTTAAAAGAAAGGGAAAATTGCTAGCAAACACAAACAAAATAACAAAATGGCACAGTATTAAAGAGCAATTATTGATGTGTGTAATATGCATATGCATTTTTTTCGAAAAGATTAACATTATATCAGGTATATTGTTTGTTTTTTTTAATTGCACTAGTTACCAAAGATAGAGTCTTTAAAACTATCCTGCACTTGCATCCTTATTGTATTACTTTTACCCCGGTATAACTTTAAGCAATGTTTTTTTTTTTAATGGCTCATCAAACGCATTGTTTTAAAGTCACTGCGCAAGTCAATACCAGTTTTATTAATATATCAGACAGCTTAAGAGAATGGTATTGCAGTAGGTTAACATCAAAGATAAATAACAGTCGAGAATGACAGTTGTGGAGATACAGATCACCTATGCCATCAGACGTGGTACTTGATGGTGGTGGTGATGATAATAACATAACGTTACGATGTATTGCCATTCCGACATAAACTATTTTGTCGTACATCCAATAACTTGATCCATTTCCTGAATGAACTGTGAGAAAATAGATACCTAGATCTTGTCATTTATATTATGGGTTGGTTTGTCTGCCCCATGTTGCGGTTGCCTTATTTATTTCATAATGTCTCATCTCTCATTTGTATTTTAATACTATGATTTATTGTCATTCCGTCTTAAAATATTTTGTCGTACATCCAATAATACGATCCATTTCATATTTATTTCATTTAGTCTCATCTCTCATATGATTGCAATACTTCTCTGTTTCGATATAATTTTTCCATCTCTACAAATATTATTTATTTGTTTATTCTGCTAATTCTTTTTTTTTCTAAAATAGACATTCTTAACAGTGTCAACTAAGAGTATTACTTCGACAATAGATATTAATAAAAGTGATTATTTTCAAAAGATTCTATAATGACATTAAAAAACAAACATAACAACATGATTTATGTATAATTCATCCTGCTATTTCTTTCGTTAATTATCGAACACTAAGAAATGAGTGTCCGTAGGCGTTTTTGTACGTACATTAGCCTTCGGAAAGATGTCATTTAAGATAACATTTATTTCCTAAACTAAAAGCTGATAGAGTCAACGAAATCTCCCTATTTGAGGACCAGAAATAATCTCGGAGATGGGGGGACATCGATGACGAAGGGATCTGGTTACTCTAAATTTTGAAGCCGATGCTTAGAATAATGACGTCCTAATATTTTAATTACTAAAAAGATATGACATAGTGCTACTTTTACATTTTATTTTAAGATATAACCACAATGAGTTTTTTATTGTGTTCTGATTTATAGTCTAATTCAGGGAGCCATTAATTAGATTACGATAACATAAACTATAAGAGAAATAGATTTACTTACGGGCAGAGTCGACAGACTTATGATCTGTGATTCAAGGAAATAAAAATAGTAATTCCACTAACAGGAACTGGAGTGTATAAAAATTAAATTATTGTCAAAAATGGATTGCATAGTATCTTTATCATTGTTATTCGAAAGCTGCTTTTGACTGAGCCATTCTGCATCTCACCTCTGTTGTACATCTTCCGTCTGAGGTTGGCAAAGTTCTCAAATATTTAAATGCATGAACCTGTTTAAATATTGTTCCACTTTTATTTATTTTGCACTGTGGTGGTTTCTTTATATGTGTTGTTACCATTACTTATGTATTTTTGCTATTAAGGCTGAGACTTTATTTTTGCTTTATGTCACTATAATGTTTAACATGTATTTCTTGTATCATTTTCACTCTTAGAGATGATACATTTATCATCAGAATACCTTAGATTATTACATTTGAATTACTTAAGACACATGATGTTGTGGTAAATTTGCGTTGTATGTTAAAAAGCAAATACAATTATTTTTTTTCTGTGTGCTGATTTCTAATCTAATTGAGGAAGACATTACATAACGACAAAATAAACTAGAAGAGAAAAACATTTACTTACGGGCAGAGTCGACATATTTGTGATCTGCGATTCAAAGAAACAAAAATAGTAATTTCACTAACACTAACTTGAAAAAAATGTGTAACCATAAGAAAAAGACTGCCATTTTGTCTAATAATTATGTGAAATAGCATATTGCAATCATCATCATCAAGTATCGGGCATGCTGGCATAGGTGATCATGTTTCTCCACAACTTTCTATCACGACAGTTATATATCATTCCTGTTGTTGACCTTCTGGCAAGCCATTCTCTTAAGCTGTCTGGTAATTTTTCTCTTTTCTTCCCTCTATCTCTTCGTTCCTCATTTTTACCAGTTGTTGCAATATATTCCAGCTGTTCTTTTCTCATTACATGGCCAAAAATTATGATATTTTCTTCCTAATATTGCAAATTAGCTCTCTCTTTACTTTAGCCTTTTTCAGAGCGTTTTCATTACTCTTCTTAGCTGCCCATGGTAGTATTCTCATCATTCTTCTGTAAAACGACATTTCTACAGACTCAAGTGATTTTTTTGTCTGTTGTCCTATTGTCCATGATTTACATCCATATGTTAAGACTGGCTCTACATAACATATAAGAACTCTTTTTTTCTTGTTTTTATTGTCAAAAATGTATTGCACAGTATCTTCCTCATTTTTTTGGAAAGCTGCTTTTGCCTGAGCCATTTTGCATCTCCCCTCGGTTGTACATCTTCCGTCTGAGGTTAATAAAGTTCCCAAATATTTAAATTAATTTACTATATTGTAAAAAAAATGTATAATTCTAGAAGGTATATGGGAATCTGGAGAAATATATACATATGCACACATTCAGCTGGGAGCCGCGATTGCTAGGAGGTTAGTGAATTGGACTACAAAGGACAAGATGTAGGGTTCGATCCCAACCGACAGTCTTTAATGGGTACCTGCCTTTTTTCTGGGAAATAATGCGGGACGGGCGAAATATCGACCACATTGCCCCAAAAGTCGGGCGTCGAAGGTCTGTAATATTTATGGTCACTAACACCATATTCCCTATATACCACTTGGCGAAAAATATGGACAAGATATGAATATCAAAAAGACTAAAAATATGATCATAAACAAAGAACAATTTCGAGACCTACAAATAAATATCACATTTGAAAGAATACAACTGGAGACAGTTCAGTTCAAATTAAAAGGATCGGAAACTGCTACCAAATAAACTAGCAACTATATATTAGAGTGTCACTATTAATTTATGTGAAAGATACAGATGTATTGATGTTCCCAAAAAAAATAGCATTTTGTCAGATATAGCTTTTTTCCCTTGCAATAATTACAAAAGAAAGACTCTTTAGAACTGCCTTGCACTTGCATTGTTTTTATATTACTTATATCCGCGCATAATCTGTAGGAGTTTGTTTTTTTTCAATATATCTCATCAAACGTATCCATTTATGGTAACTGCACAAGACACCAATAGTTTTATTAGTAAAATTGACAGCTTAATAGAATGGCTTTGCAGAAGACAACAAAAATTATAAATAAATGGCTTGATCGAAAACTCTGGAGAGACAGACCACCAAAGTCAGCAGACATGGTAGTTGATGGTGGGGTTGATGATGATGATGACGATGATGATGTCGACAATGATAATGATGAGGATGATGACATAACGTTATAATTTATTTTCATAACATCTTAACATATGTTGTTGTACATCTAATAATCGGATCCATTTCACGAAAACATTTTATGAAAGAAAAGTTACCTGGATTACAATAAATATTATTAGCAAGAAAATAAAGGCTTCTAAACCTTTTTATTTTTAAAAGTAAGGCTCTAATTGTCAAACCTTCCTATTTTTTTAAGGACCAGAAATAATATCCGGAATGTGGAGGGGGCGGTGAGGAAGGGATCTTGTCACCCTATATTATCAAGCGGATGCTTTGTATAATTAACTCTCTACATTTGAATTATTAAAAATAACAGATGTTATAGTTTTACTTTTACCTTTTATGTTAAGAAACAAATACTATTAGTTTTTCTTCTGTATTCTGATGTCTGGTCTAATTGAGGAAGACGTTAGATAACGATGAATTAAACTAGAATAAAAAAACATTTACTTACGAGCAGAGTCGACAGTTTTATGAGCTGTGATGCAAAAAACACATAAATATTAATTTCATATACTGGAACTTGGAAAAACGTGTAACCATAAGAAAAAAGAGTGTCTTTTTTCTAACAATTAGGTGAAACAGCTTATTGTAAAAAATGTATACTTCTAGAGGTTATATGGGAATACGGATAAATATATACATATGCACGCATTCAGCTGGGAGCCGCGATAGCTCAGTGGTTAGTGAACTGGACTACAAAGGACAAGAGGTAGGGTTTGATCCCAACCGACAGTCTTTATTGGGTACCTGACTTTTTTCTGGGAAATAATGCGGGACGGGCGAAATATCGACCACATTGCCCCAAAAGTCGGGCGTCGGAGGTCTGTAATATTTATGGTCACTAACACCATATTCCCTATATACCACTTGGCGAAAAATATGGACAAGATATGAATATCAAAAAGACTAAAAATATGATCATAAACAAAGAACAATTTCGAGACCTACAAATAAATATCACATTTGAAAGAATACAACTGGAGACAGTTCAGTTCAAATTAAAAGGAGCGGAAACTGCTACCAAATAAACTAGCAAATATATATTAGAGTGTCACTATTAATTTATGTGAAAGATACAGATGTATTGATGTTCCCAAAAAAAATAGCATTTTGTCAGATATAGCTTTTTTTCCCTTGCAATAATTACAAAAGAGAGACTCTTTAGAACTGCCTTGCACTTGCATTGTTTTTATATTACTTATATCCGCGCATAATCTGTAGGAGTTTGTTTTTTTTCAATATATCTCATCAAACGTATCCATTTATGGTAACTGCACAAGACACCAATAGTTTTATTAGTAAAATTGACAGCTTAATAGAATGGCTTTGCAGAAGACAACAAAAATTATAAATAAATGGCTTGATCGAAAACTCTGGAGAGACAGACCACCAAAGTCAGCAGACATGGTAGTTGATGGTGGGGTTGATGATGATGATGACGATGATGATGTCGACAATGATAATGATGAGGATGATGACATAACGTTATAATTTATTTTCATAACATCTTAACATATGTTGTTGTACATCTAATAATCGGATCCATTTCACGAAAACACTTTATGAAAGAAAAGTTATCTGGATTACAATAAATATTATTAGCAAGAAAATAAAGGCTTCTAAACCTTTTTATTTTTAAAAGTAAGGCTCTAATTGTCAAACCTTCCTATTTTTTTAAGGACCAGAAATAATATCCGGAATGTGGAGGGGGCGGTGAGGAAGGGATCTTGTCACCCTATATTATCAAGCGGATGTTTAGTATAATTAAGTCTCTACATTTGAATTATTAAAAATAACAGATGCTATAGTTTTACTTTTACCTTTTATGTTAAGAAACAAATACAATTAGTTTTTCTTCTGTATTCTGAAGTCTGGTCTAATTGAGGAAGACGTTAGATAACGATGAATTAAACTAGAATAAAAAAACATTTACTTACGAGCAGAGTCGACAGTTTTATGAGCTGTGATGCAAAAAACACATAAATATTAATTTCATATACTGGAACTTGGAAAAACGTGTAACCATAAGAAAAAAGAGTGTCTTTTTTCTAACAATTAGGTGAAACAGCTTATTGTAAAAAATGTATACTTCTAGAGGTTATATGGGAATATGGATAAATATATACATATGCACGCATTCAGCTGGGAGCCGCGATAGCTCAGTGGTTAGTGAACTGGACTACAAAGGACAAGAGGTAGGGTTTGATCCCAACCGACGGGTCTTTATTGGGTACCTGACTTTTTTCTGGGAAATAATGCGGGACGGGCGAAATATCGACCACATTGCCCCAAAAGTCGGGCGTCGAAGGTCTGTAATATTTATGGTCACTAACACCATATTCCCTATATACCACTTGGCGAAAAATATGGACAAGATATGAATATCAAAAAGACTAAAAATATGATCATAAACAAAGAACAATTTCGAGACCTACAAATAAATATCACATTTGAAAGAATACAACTGGAGACAGTTCAGTTCAAATTAAAAGGAGCGGAAACTGCTACCAAATAAACTAGCAAATATATATTAGAGTGTCACTATTAATTTATGTGAAAGATACAGATGTATTGATGTTCCCAAAAAAAATAGCATTTTGTCAGATATAGCTTTTTTTCCCTTGCAATAATTACAAAAGAGAGACTCTTTAGAACTGCCTTGTACTTGCATTGTTTTTATATTACTTATATCCGCGCATAATCTGTAGGAGTTTGTTTTTTTTCAATATATCTCATCAAACGTATCCATTTATGGTAACTGCACAAGACACCAATAGTTTTATTAGTAAAATTGACAGCTTAATAGAATGGCTTTGCAGAAGACAACAAAAATTATAAATAAATGGCTTGATCGAAAACTCTGGAGAGACAGACCACCAAAGTCAGCAGACATGGTAGTTGATGGTGGGGTTGATGATGATGATGACGATGATGATGTCGACAATGATAATGATGTGGATGATGACATAACGTTATAATTTATTTTCATAACATCTTAACATATGTTGTTGTACATCTAATAATCGGATCCATTTCACGAAAACACTTTATGAAAGAAAAGTTATCTGGATTACAATAAATATTATTAGCAAGAAAATAAAGGCTTCTAAACCTTTTTATTTTTAAAAGTAAGGCTCTAATTGTCAAACCTTCCTATTTTTTTAAGGACCAGAAATAATATCCGGAATGTGGAGGGGGCGGTGAGGAAGGGATCTTGTCACCCTATATTATCAAGCGGATGTTTAGTATAATTAAGTCTCTACATTTGAATTATTAAAAATAACAGATGCTATAGTTTTACTTTTACCTTTTATGTTAAGAAACAAATACAATTAGTTTTTCTTCTGTATTCTGAAGTCTGGTCTAATTGAGGAAGACGTTAGATAACGATGAATTAAACTAGAATAAAAAAACATTTACTTACGAGCAGAGTCGACAGTTTTATGAGCTGTGATGCAACAAACACATAAATATTAATTTCATATACTGGAACTTGGAAAAACGTGTAACCATAAGAAAAAAGAGTGTCTTTTTTCTAACAATTAGGTGAAACAGCTTATTGTAAAAAATGTATACTTCTAGAGGTTATATGGGAATATGGATAAATATATACATATGCACGCATTCAGCTGGGAGCCGCGATAGCTCAGTGGTTAGTGAACTGGACTACAAAGGACAAGAGGTAGGGTTTGATCCCAACCGACGGGTCTTTATTGGGTACCTGACTTTTTTCTGGGAAATAATGCGGGACGGGCGAAATATCGACCACATTGCCCCAAAAGTCGGGCGTCGAAGGTCTGTAATATTTATGGTCACTAACACCATATTCCCTATATACCACTTGGCGAAAAATATGGACAAGATATGAATATCAAAAAGACTAAAAATATGATCATAAACAAAGAACAATTTCGAGACCTACAAATAAATATCACATTTGAAAGAATACAACTGGAGACAGTTCAGTTCAAATTAAAAGGAGCGGAAACTGCTACCAAATAAACTAGCAAATATATATTAGAGTGTCACTATTAATTTATGTGAAAGATACAGATGTATTGATGTTCCCAAAAAAAATAGCATTTTGTCAGATATAGCTTTTTTTCCCTTGCAATAATTACAAAAGAGAGACTCTTTAGAACTGCCTTGCACTTGCATTGTTTTTATATTACTTATATCCGCGCATAATCTGTAGGAGTTTGTTTTTTTCAATATATCTCATCAAACGTATCCATTGATGGTAACTGCACAAGACACCAATAGTTTTATTAGTAAAATTGACAGCTTAATAGAATGGCTTTGCAGAAGACAACACAAATTATAAAAAAATGGCTGATCGAAAACTCTGGAGAGACAGACCACCAAAGTCAGCAGACATGGTAGTTGATGGTGGGGTTGATGATGATGATGACGATGACGACAATGATAATGATGAGGATGATGACATAACGTTATAATTTATTTTCATTCATCTTAACATATGTTGTTGTACATCTAATAATCGGATCCATTTCACGAAAACACTTTATGAAAGAAAAGTTATCTGGATTACAATAAATATTATTAGCAAGAAAATAAAGGCTTCTAAACCTTTTTATTTTTAAAAGTAAGGCTCTAATTGTCAAACCTTCCTTATTTTTTTAAGGACCAGAAATAATATCCGGAATGTGGAGTGGGCGGTGAGGAAGGGATCTTGTCACCCTATATTATCAAGCGGATGCTTAGTATAATTAAGTCTCTACATTTGAATTATTAAAAATAGCAGATGCTATAGTTTTACTTTTACCTTTTATGTTAAGAAACAAATACAAATAGTTTTTCTTCTGTATTCTGAAGTCTGGTCTAATTGAGGAAGACGTTAGATAACGATGAATTAAACTAGAATAAAAAAACATTTACTTACGAGCAGAGTCGACAGTTTTATGAGCTGTGATGCAAAAACACATAAATATTAATTTCATATACTGGAACTTGGAAAAACGTGTAACCATAAGAAAAGAGTGTCTTTTTTCTAACAATTAGGTGAAACAGCTTATTGTAAAAAATGTATACTTCTAGAGGTTATATGGGAATATGGATAAATATATACATATGCACGCATTCAGCTGGGAGCCGCGATAGCTCAGTGGTTAGTGAACTGGACTACAAAGGACAAGAGGTAGGGTTTGATCCCAACCGACGGGTCTTTATTGGGTACCTGACTTTTTTCTGGGAAATAATGCGGGACGGGCGAAATATCGACCACATTGCCCCAAAAGTCGGGCGTCGAAGGTCTGTAATATTTATGGTCACTAACACCATATTCCCTATATACCACTTGGCGAAAAATATGGACAAGATATGAATATCAAAAAGACTAAAAATATGATCATAAACAAAGAACAATTTCGAGACCTACAAATAAATATCACATTTGAAAGAATACAACTGGAGACAGTTCAGTTCAAATTAAAAGGAGCGGAAACTGCTACCAAATAAACTAGCAAATATATATTAGAGTGTCACTATTAATTTATGTGAAAGATACAGATGTATTGATGTTCCCAAAAAAAATAGCATTTTGTCAGATATAGCTTTTTTTCCCTTGCAATAATTACAAAAGAGAGACTCTTTAGAACTGCCTTGTACTTGCATTGTTTTTATATTACTTATATCCGCGCATAATCTGTAGGAGTTTGTTTTTTTTCAATATATCTCATCAAACGTATCCATTTATGGTAACTGCACAAGACACCAATAGTTTTATTAGTAAAATTGACAGCTTAATAGAATGGCTTTGCAGAAGACAACAAAAATTATAAATAAATGGCTTGATCGAAAACTCTGGAGAGACAGACCACCAAAGTCAGCAGACATGGTAGTTGATGGTGGGGTTGATGATGATGATGACGATGATGATGTCGACAATGATAATGATGTGGATGATGACATAACGTTATAATTTATTTTCATAACATCTTAACATATGTTGTTGTACATCTAATAATCGGATCCATTTCACGAAAACACTTTATGAAAGAAAAGTTATCTGGATTACAATAAATATTATTAGCAAGAAAATAAAGGCTTCTAAACCTTTTTATTTTTAAAAGTAAGGCTCTAATTGTCAAACCTTCCTATTTTTTTAAGGACCAGAAATAATATCCGGAATGTGGAGGGGGCGGTGAGGAAGGGATCTTGTCACCCTATATTATCAAGCGGATGTTTAGTATAATTAAGTCTCTACATTTGAATTATTAAAAATAACAGATGCTATAGTTTTACTTTTACCTTTTATGTTAAGAAACAAATACAATTAGTTTTTCTTCTGTATTCTGAAGTCTGGTCTAATTGAGGAAGACGTTAGATAACGATGAATTAAACTAGAATAAAAAAACATTTACTTACGAGCAGAGTCGACAGTTTTATGAGCTGTGATGCAACAAACACATAAATATTAATTTCATATACTGGAACTTGGAAAAACGTGTAACCATAAGAAAAAAGAGTGTCTTTTTTCTAACAATTAGGTGAAACAGCTTATTGTAAAAAAATGTATACTTCTAGAGGTTATATGGGAATATGGATAAATATATACATATGCACGCATTCAGCTGGGAGCCGCGATAGCTCAGTGGTTAGTGAACTGGACTACAAAGGACAAGAGGTAGGGTTTGATCCCAACCGACGGGTCTTTATTGGGTACCTGACTTTTTTCTGGGAAATAATGCGGGACGGGCGAAATATCGACCACATTGCCCCAAAAGTCGGGCGTCGAAGGTCTGTAATATTTATGGTCACTAACACCATATTCCCTATATACCACTTGGCGAAAAATATGGACAAGATATGAATATCAAAAAGACTAAAAATATGATCATAAACAAAGAACAATTTCGAGACCTACAAATAAATATCACATTTGAAAGAATACAACTGGAGACAGTTCAGTTCAAATTAAAAGGAGCGGAAACTGCTACCAAATAAACTAGCAAATATATATTAGAGTGTCACTATTAATTTATGTGAAAGATACAGATGTATTGATGTTCCCAAAAAAAATAGCATTTTGTCAGATATAGCTTTTTTTCCCTTGCAATAATTACAAAAGAGAGACTCTTTAGAACTGCCTTGCACTTGCATTGTTTTTATATTACTTATATCCGCGCATAATCTGTAGGAATTTGTTTTTTTTCCCAATATATCTCATCAAACGTATCCATTGATAGTAAGTGCACAAGGCACCAATAGTTTTATTAGTAAAATTGACAGCTTAATAGAATGGCTTTGCAGAAGACAACACAAATTATAAAAAATGGCTGGATCGAAAACTCTGGAGAGACAGACCACCAAGGTCAGCAGACATGGTAGTTGATGGTGGGGTTGATGATGATGATGACGATGACGACAATGATAATGATGAGGATGATGACATAACGTTATAATTTATTTTTATTCTATCTTAACATATGTTGTTGTACATCTAATAATCGGATCCATTTCACGAAAACACTTTATGAAAGAAAAGTTACCTGGATTACAATAAATATTATTAGCAAGAAAATAAAGGCTTCTAAACCTTTTTATTTTTAAAAGTAAGGCTCTAATTGTCAAACTTTCCTTATTTTTTTAAGGACCAGAAATAATATCCGGAATGTGGAGTGGGCGGTGAGGAAGGGATCTTGCCACCCTATATTATCAAGCGGATGCTTAGTATAATTAAGTCTCTACATTTGAATTATTAAAAATAGCAAATGCTATAGTTTTACTTTTACCTTTTATGTTAAGAAACAAATACAAATAGTTTTTCTTCTGTATTCTGAAGTCTGGTCTAATTGAGGAAGACGTTAGATAACGATGAATTAAACTAGAATAAAAAAACATTTACTTACGAGCAGAGTCGACAGTTTTATGAGCTGTGATGCAACAAACACATAAATATTAATTTCATATACTGGAACTTGGAAAAACGTGTAACCATAAGAAAAGAGTGTCTTTTTTCTAACAATTAGGTGAAACAGCTTATTGTAAAAAATGTATACTTCTAGAAGTTATATGGGAATATGGATAAATATAGAAATATGCACACATTAAACTCGTAAAATTGAAAGTTTCGGGAAACTGCCTGCAAATAAAATAGGAAATATGTATTAGAGTGCCACTATTAATTTGTGTGAAATATACATATGTATTGTTTTTCCTAAAATAATATCATCGTGTCAGAAATATTAATATATATATTTATATATACATATATATATATATATATATATATATTTATATATATATATATATATATATATATATATATATATATATATATATATATATATATCTTTTTTTGCAATAGTTACAAAGGAAAGACTGTTTAGTACTGTCTTGCATTTGTATGTTTTTGTATTACTTATATCCCCATATAACATTAAGTAATTTGTTTCAAATATGCCTCATCAATCTTATTGTTTTGTAGTAACTGTACAAGGCAGAGCAGGTTTAATTAGGATAATAGACAGCATAAGAGAATGGCATTGCGGAAGACAACATAAATGATAAATAACTGTCGAGATCGAAAGTTGTCGAGAGACAGACCATCTATGTCAGGAGTTATGGTAATTATTCTGTTTGATGATGATGATAGTCAAATATGTGTAGACACAACTCGTGCACTTAAAAGAAAGGGAAAACTACTAGCAAATAAAATGACACATTTGTATTATAGTGTCAATATAATTAGTATGTATTATACATATGCTTTTTTTTTCAAAAAACACTATAATTGTATTAGATATATTTTTTTTATTTTAATGATTGCGAGGATAGGTTCTATAGAACTGTCTTGCACTTTCATCCGTATCGTATTACTTAAATTCCCGTATAGTGGACTGGTTGCTCTCGAGGCAAGACGCCAGCCTCGAGACAGAGAGGTTATTGGTTCAAATCCTGGTTGGTTGGGATTTGTATTTATGATTTCTCTCTGCAGCAGCCACCCCTGGTCTCAGCAGCGAGGCCCGGCTTGAAACGTCAATTAGTCATCGACGGAGAAAATATGAGTGGCACCGAAGTCGGAGTTATATGCCTGTGTGGCGAGGGACCTCCGAGCCCACGACTGCCAGGGAAAAATCGATTAACACGCAAAATTCAGTTCCTAGTCTCTAGGGACTTCGACAGAGGTAAAAGCTGGCGAACGCAAAAAAAAAAAAATAATAAAATAAAATACAATAAATACAATAAATACATACATAAATATTCCCGTATAACTTTAAGCAATGTGTTTAAAGTATGGCTCATCAAACGCATTGTTTTAAAGCAAATGTGCAAGACAGCGCCAGTTTTATTAGTAAACCAGATTGCTTTAGTGAATGACTTTCCATTAGATTACCAACAGAAATGATAAACAAATGTCGGGATTGAAAGTTGTGGAGAGACAGATCACCTATGCCAGCAGACATGGTACTTGATGGTGGTGGTGATGATAATAACATAACGTTACGATTTATTGGCATTCCGACATAAAATATTTTGTCGTACACCCAATAACATGATCCTTTTCCTGAATGAACTGTGAGAAAATAGATACCTAGATCTTGTCATTTATATTATGGCCTAATTTGTCTGCTCCATGTTGCGTTTGCCTTATTTATTTCATAATGTGTCATCTCAAATTTCTATGTTAATACTTCTCTGTTTCGATACCATTTTTCCATCTCTTTACAAATAGTATTTATTTGTTTATTCTGCTCATTATTTTTTCTCCTAAAATAGACATTTGTAAAAGTGTCAACTACTGCAATTACTTCGACAATAGGTATTAATAAAAGTGATTATTTTCAAAACATTCAATAATGACATTTAAAAAAAACATAACAACATGATTTATGTATAATTCATCCTGATATGTCTTTCGTTAATTATCGAACACTTAAAAATGAGGGTCCATTGGCGTTGTTGTACGTACATTAGCCTTCCGAATGAAGTCATTTAAGATAAACATTATTTCCTAAACTAAAAGCTGATAGAGTCAACGAAATCTCCCTATTTGAGGACCAGAAATAATCTCGGAAATGGGGGACATCGATGACGAAGGGATCTGGTTACTCTAAATTTTGAAGCTGATGCTTAGAATAATGACGTCCTAATATTTTAATTACTAAAAAGATATGATATAGTGCTACTTTTGCATTTTATTTTAAGATACAAACACACTGCGTTTTTAATGTGTTCTGATTTCTGTCTAATTCAGGAAGCCATTAATTAGATTACGATAACATAAACTATAAGAGAAATAGATTTACTTACGGGCAGAGTCGACAGATTTATGAACTGTGATTCAAAGGAACAAAAATATTAATTTCACTAACAGGAACTGGAGTGTATAACTATAAGAAAACGATTGCCATTTTGTTTCTAACAATTAGGTGAAATAGCATATTGCAATCATCATCATCAAGTATCGGACCTGCTGGCATAGGTGATCATGTTTCTAAACAATTTTCTATCACGACAGTTATTTATCATTCCTGTTGTTGACCTTCTGCAAAGCCATTCTTTTAAGCTGTCTTGTATCTTTTCTCTTTTCTTCACTCTATTTCTTTGTTCCTCAATTTTCCCAGTTGTTATAATATATTCCAGCTGTTCTTTTCTCATTACACACCCAAACAATTATGATTGTTTCTTCCTAATATTGGAAATTAGCTGTATTTTTGCTGTGGCCTCTTTCACAGCGTTTTCATTAGTCTTCTTAGCTGTCCTTGGTATTCTCACTATTCTTCTGTAAAGCAGCATTTCTACAGACTCCAGTGATTTTCTTGTCTATTGCCCTATTGTCCATGATTCACATCCACATGTTAAGACTGGCTCTACATACCATTTAAGAACTCTTTTTTCTTGTTTATATTGTCAAAAATGGATTGCATAGTATCTTTATCATGGTTATTCGAAAGCTGCTTTTGACTGAGCCATTCTGCATCTCACCTCTGTTGTACATCTTCCGTCTGAGGCTGACAAAGTTCACAAATATTTAAATGCATGTACCTGTTTTAATATTGTTCCACTTTTCTTTATTTTGCCCTGAGGTGATATTTTTGCATGTGTTGTTACCATTACTTATGTCTTTTTGCTAATAAGGCTGAGTCCTTTATTTTTGCTTTCTTTCACTATAATGTCTAACATTTCTTGTATCTCATTTTCACTCTTAGCGATGAAGACTCAATCATCATAATACCTTAGATTATTACATTTGAATTACTTAAGACAAATGATGTAGTGGTACATTTTCCGTGTGTGTTAAAAAGCAAATACAATTAGTTTTTTTTCTTCTGTGTTCTGATTTCTAATCACATTGAGGAAGACATTACATAACGAGAAAATAAACTAGAAGAGAAAAACATTTACTTACGGGCAGAGTCGACAGATTTGTGATCTGCGATTCAAAGAAACAAAAATAGTAATTTCACTAACACTAACTTGAAAAAAAAAATCTGTAACCATAAGAAAAAGCCTGCCATTTTTTCTAACAATTATGTGAAATAGCATATTGCAATCATCATCATCAAGTGTCGTTCCTGCTGTCATAGATGATCATGTTTCTCCACAAATTTCTATCACGACAGTTATATATCATTCCTGTTGTTGACCTTCTGCCAAGCCATTCTCTTAAGCTGTCTGGTAACTTTTCTCTTTGCTTCCCTCCATCTCTTCATTTAAGACGACATTTCTACAGACTCCAGTGATTTTCTTGTCTGTTATCATATTGTCCATGATTCACATCCATATGTTAAGACAGGCTCTACATAACATATAAGAACACTTTTTCTTGTTTCTATTGTCAAAAATTGATTGCATAATATCTTCCTTATTGGTGTATTTATGTATGGTGCTGCAACATGGACATTAGATAAGAAAACAGAACAGAAAATTGAAGTGTTTGAAATGTGGATTTACAGAAGAATATGTAGAATTGGATGGAAAGAAAAGAAAACAAACGATTAAGTTTTAAAACAACTAAAAATAAAAAGAGAACTACTAAATACAATTAAGACAAGACAAATGAAATTTTTGGGACACGTTAAAAGGCACACAGCATGCTAAATGTAATATTGGAAGGGAATCACAAGGTAAAAGAGGCAAAGGCAGACCAAGACTAACATGGATGAGTAGCAACAAAAGATGGACAAGTCAATCTATGACAACCTGCACCATCAAAGCAAGAAACATAGATGAATGGCGATCCATGGTAGCATACCTTCGTTGCGGAGACGACACTCGATGATGATGATGACCACTTAGCGTCCCAGAGGCATGTTACTTTACTTTTTACACATTCATCTCGTAAAATTAAAAGTAGCGGAAAATGCTGGCAAATAGCATAGCAAATATATATATATGAGAGTGCCACTATTAATTTGTGTGAAAGATACAGATGTATTGATTTTCCCCCAAAATTTTGTCAGATATAGCTTTTTTTTCCCTTGCAATAATTACAAAAGAAAAGTGTGTATAGCAGCCTTGCACTTGCATTGTTTATATATTACTTATATCCGCGCATAATCTGTAGGAATTTTTTTTTTTCAATATATCTCATCAAACGTA
Organism: Megaustenia siamemsis; assembly: GCA_032433765.1. Classification (NCBI taxonomy): domain Eukaryota; kingdom Metazoa; phylum Mollusca; class Gastropoda; order Stylommatophora; family Ariophantidae; genus Megaustenia; species Megaustenia siamemsis. The sequence continues at coordinate 10,031,339 of JAVIAB010000046.1, forward strand.
TCCATTTATAGTTACTGCACAAGGCACCAATAGTTGTATTAGTAAAATTGACAGCTTAATAGAATGGCTTTGCAGAAGACAACACAAATTATAAATAAATGGCTCGATCGAAAAATCTGGAGAGACAGACCACCAAAGTCAGCAGACATGATAGTTGATGGTGGGGTTGATGATGATGATGACGATGATGATGACGACAATTATAATGATGAGGATGATGACATAACGCTATAATTTATTTTCATTCCATCTTAACATATGTTGTTGTACATCTAATAATCGGATCCATTTCACGAAAACACTTTATGAAAGAAAAGTTACCTGGATTACAATAAATATTATTAGCAAGAAAATAAAGGCTTCTAAACCTTTTTATTTTTAAAAGTAAGGCTCTAATTGTCAAACCTTCCTATTTTTTTAAGGACCAGAAATAATATCCGGAATGTGGAGTGGGCGGTGAGGAAGGTAACTTGTCACCCTATAGTATTATCAAGCTGATGCTTAATATAATTAAGACTCTACATTTGAATTATTAAAAATAACAAATGCTATAGTTTTACTTTTACCTTTTATGTTAAGAAACAAATACAATTATTTTTTTTCTGTATTCTGAAGTCTGGTCTAATTGAGGAAGACGTTAGATAACAATGAATCAAACTAGAAGAAAAAAACATTGACTTACGAGCAGAGTCGACAGTTTTATGAGCTGTGATGCAAGGAGACAAAAATATTAATGTCACTTACTGGAACTTGGAAAAACGTGTAACCATAAGAAAAAAGAGTGTCTTTTTTCTAACAATTAGGTGAAACAGTCTATTGTAAAAAATGTATACTTCTAGAAGTTATATGGGAATATGGATAAATATATACATATGCACGCATTCAGCTAGGAGCCGCGATAGCTCAGTAGTTAGTGAACTGGACTACAAAGGACAAGATGTACAGTTCGATCCCAACCGACAGTCTTTAATGGGTACCTGACATTTTTCTGGGAAATAATGCGGGACGGGCGAAATATCGACCACATTGTCCCAAAAATCGGGCGTCAAAGGTCTGTAATATTTATGGTCAATAACACCATATTCCCTATATACCACATGGCGAAAAATATGGACAAGATATGAATATCAAAAAGACTAAAATATAATCATAAACAAAGAACATTTTCGAGACCTACAAATAAATATCACATTTGAATGAATACAACTGGAGACAGTTCAGTTCAAATTAAAAGGAGCGGAAACTGCTACCAAATAAACTAGCAAATATATATTAGAGTGTCACTATTAATTTATGTGAAAGATACATATGTATTGATGTTCCCCAAAAAATAGCATTTTGTCGGATATAGCTTTTTTCCCTTGCAATAATTACAACAGAAAGACTGTTTACAACTGCCTTGCACTTGCATTGTTTTTATATTACTTATATCCGCGCATAATCTGTAGGAGTTTGTTTTTTTCAATATATCTCATCAAACGTATCCATTTATGGTTACTGCACAAGGCACCAATAGTTTTATTAGTAAAATTGACAGCTTAATAGAATGGCTTTGCAGAAGACAACACAAATTATAAATAAATGGCTTGATCGAAAACTCTGGAGAGACAGACCACCAAAGTCAGCAGACATGGTAGTTGATGGTGGGGTTGATGATGATGATGACGATGATGATGTCGACAATGATAATGATGAGGATGATGACATAACGCTATAATTTATTTTCATTCCATCTTAACATATGTTGTTGCACATCTAATAATCGGATCCATTTCACGAAAACACTGTATAAAAGAAAAGTTACCTGGATTACAATAAATATTATTAGCAAGAAAATAAAGGCCTCTAAACCTTTTTATTTTTAAAAGTAAGGCTCTAATCGTCAAACCTTCCTATTATTTTAAGGACCAGAAATATTTCAGTAAAAAAAAAAATAGTAAATAAAATACAATAAATACATACATACATATTCACGTATAACTTTAAGCAATGTGTTTAAAGTATGTCTCATCAAACGCATTGTTTTAAAGCAAATGCGCAAGACAGCGCCAGTTTTATTAGTAAATCAGATTGCTTTAGTGAATGACTTTCCATTAGATTACCAACAGAAATGATAACAAATGTCGGGATTGAAAGTTGTGGAGAGACAGATCACCTATGCCAGCAGACGTGGTACTTGATGGTGGTGGTGATGATGATAACATAACGTTACGATGTATTGGCATTCCGACATAAAATATTTTGTCGTACTCCCAATAACTTGATCCTTTTCCTGAATGAACTGTGAGAAAATAGATACCTAGATCTTGTCATTTATATTATGGCCTAGTTTGTCTGCTCCATGTTGCGTTTGCCTTATTTATTTCATAATGTCTCATCTCGAATTTCTATTTTAGTACTTCTCTGTTCCGATACCATTTTTCCATCTCTTTACAAATAGTATTTATTTGTTTATTCTGCTAATTATTTTTTCTCATAAAATAGACATTTGTAAGAGTGTCAACTACCGCAAAAACTTCGACAATAGGTATTAATAAAAGTGATTATTTTCAAAACATTCAATAATGACATTAAAAAAACATAACAACATGATTTATGTATAATTAATCCTGATATGTCATTCGTTAATTATCGAACACTAAAAATTGAGGGTCCATTGGCGTTGCTGTACGTACATTAGCCTTCCGAATGAAGTCATTTAAGATAACATTTATTTCCTAAACTAAAAGCTGATAGAGTCAACGGAATCTCCCTATTTGAGGACCAGAAATAATCTCGGAAATGGGGGGACATCGATGACGAAGGGATCTGGTTACTCTAAATTTTGAAGCTGATACTTAGAATAATGACGTCCTAATATTTTAATTACTAAAAATATATGATATAGTGCTACTTTTGCATTTTATTTTAAGATACAAACACAATGCGTTTTTAATGTGTTCTGATTTAGTGTCTAATTCAGGAAGCCATTAATTAGATTACGATAATATAAACTATAATAGAAATAGATTTACTTACGGGCAGAGTCGACAGATTTATGAACTGTGATTCAAAGGAACAAAAATATTAATTTCACTAACAGGAACTGGAGTGTATAACTATAAGAAAACGATTGCCATTTTGTTTCTAACAATTAGGTGAAATAGCATATTGCAATCATCATCATCACGTATCGGACCTGCTGGCATAGGTGATCATGTTTCTAAACAATTTTCTATCACGACAGTTATTTATCATTCCTGTTGTTGACCTTCTGCAAAGCCATTCTTTTAAGCTGTCTGGTATCTTTTCTCTTTTCTTCACTCTATTTCTTTGTTCCTCAATTTTCCCAGTTGTTATAATATATTCCAGCTGTTCTTTTCTCATTACACACCCAAACAATTATGATTGTTTCTTCCTAATATTGGAAATTAGCTGTATTTTTGCTGTGGCCTCTTTCACAGCGTTTTCATTAGTCTTCTTAGCTGTCCTTGGTATTCTCACTATTCTTCTGTAAAGCAGCATTTCTACAGACTCCAGTGATTTTCTTGTCTATTGCCCTATTGTCCATGATTCACATCCACATGTTAAGACTGGCTCTACATACCATTTAAGAACTCTTTTTTCTTGTTTATATTGTCAAAAATGGATTGCATAGTATCTTTATCATTGTTATTCGAAAGCTGCTTTTGACTGAGCCATTCTGCATCTCACCTCTGTTGTACATCTTCCGTCTGAGGCTGACAAAGTTCACAAATATTTAAATGCATGTACCTGTTTTAATATTGTTCCACTTTTCTTTATTTTGCCCTGAGGTGATATTTTTTGCATGTGTTGTTACCATTACTTATGTCTTTTTGCTAATAAGGCTGAGTCCTTTATTTTTGCTTTCTTTCACTATAATGTCTAACATTTCTTGTATCTCATTTTCACTCTTAGCGATGAAGACTCAATCATCATAATACCTTAGATTATTACATTTGAATTACTTAAGACAAATGATGTAGTGGTACATTTTCCGTGTGTGTTAAAAAGCAAATACAATTAGTTTTTTTTCTTCTGTGTTCTGATTTCTAATCACATTGAGGAAGACATTACATAACGAGAAAATAAACTAGAAGAGAAAAACATTTACTTACGGGCAGAGTCGACAGATTTGTGATCTGCGATTCAAAGAAACAAAAATAGTAATTTCACTAACACTAACTTGAAAAAAAAAAAATCTGTAACCATAAGAAAAAGCCTGCCATTTTTTCTAACAATTATGTGAAATAGCATATTGCAATCATCATCATCAAGTGTCGTTCCTGCTGTCATAGATGATCATGTTTCTCCACAAATTTCTATCACGACAGTTATATATCATTCCTGTTGTTGACCTTCTGCCAAGCCATTCTCTTAAGCTGTCTGGTAACTTTTCTCTTTGCTTCCCTCCATCTCTTCATTTAAGACGACATTTCTACAGACTCCAGTGATTTTCTTGTCTGTTATCATATTGTCCATGATTCACATCCATATGTTAAGACAGGCTCTACATAACATATAAGAACACTTTTTCTTGTTTCTATTGTCAAAAATTGATTGCATAATATCTTCCTTATTGGTGTATTTATGTATGGTGCTGCAACATGGACATTAGATAAGAAAACAGAACAGAAAATTGAAGTGTTTGAAATGTGGATTTACAGAAGAATATGTAGAATTGGATGGAAAGAAAAGAAAACAAACGATTAAGTTTTAAAACAACTAAAAATAAAAAGAGAACTACTAAATACAATTAAGACAAGACAAATGAAATTTTTGGGACACGTTAAAAGGCACACAGCATGCTAAATGTAATATTGGAAGGGAAATCACAAGGTAAAAGAGGCAAAGGCAGACCAAGACTAACATGGATGAGTAGCAACAAAAGATGGACAAGTCAATCTATGACAACCTGCACCATCAAAGCAAGAAACATAGATGAATGGCGATCCATGGTAGCATACCTTCGTTGCGGAGACGACACTCGATGATGATGATGACCACTTAGCGTCCCAGAGGCATGTTACTTTACTTTTTACACATTCATCTCGTAAAATTAAAAGTAGCGGAAAATGCTGGCAAATAGCATAGCAAATATATATATATGAGAGTGCCACTATTAATTTGTGTGAAAGATACAGATGTATTGATTTTCCCCCAAAATTTTGTCAGATATAGCTTTTTTTTTCCCTTGCAATAATTACAAAAGAAAAGTGTGTATAGCAGCCTTGCACTTGCATTGTTTATATATTACTTATATCCGCGCATAATCTGTAGGAATTTTTTTTTTTCAATATATCTCATCAAACGTATCCATTTATAGTTACTGCACAAGGCACCAATAGTTGTATTAGTAAAATTGACAGCTTAATAGAATGGCTTTGCAGAAGACAACACAAATTATAAATAAATGGCTCGATCGAAAAATCTGGAGAGACAGACCACCAAAGTCAGCAGACATGATAGTTGATGGTGGGGTTGATGATGATGATGACGATGATGATGACGACAATTATAATGATGAGGATGATGACATAACGCTATAATTTATTTTCATTCCATCTTAACATATGTTGTTGTACATCTAATAATCGGATCCATTTCACGAAAACACTTTATGAAAGAAAAGTTACCTGGATTACAATAAATATTATTAGCAAGAAAATAAAGGCTTCTAAACCTTTTTATTTTTAAAAGTAAGGCTCTAATTGTCAAACCTTCCTATTTTTTTAAGGACCAGAAATAATATCCGGAATGTGGAGTGGGCGGTGAGGAAGGTAACTTGTCACCCTATAGTATTATCAAGCTGATGCTTAATATAATTAAGACTCTACATTTGAATTATTAAAAATAACAAATGCTATAGTTTTACTTTTACCTTTTATGTTAAGAAACAAATACAATTATTTTTTTTCTGTATTCTGAAGTCTGGTCTAATTGAGGAAGACGTTAGATAACAATGAATCAAACTAGAAGAAAAAAACATTGACTTACGAGCAGAGTCGACAGTTTTATGAGCTGTGATGCAAGGAGACAAAAATATTAATGTCACTTACTGGAACTTGGAAAAACGTGTAACCATAAGAAAAAAGAGTGTCTTTTTTCTAACAATTAGGTGAAACAGTCTATTGTAAAAAATGTATACTTCTAGAAGTTATATGGGAATATGGATACATATATACATATGCACGCATTCAGCTAGGAGCCGCGATAGCTCAGTAGTTAGTGAACTGGACTACAAAGGACAAGATGTACAGTTCGATCCCAACCGACAGTCTTTAATGGGTACCTGACATTTTTCTGGGAAATAATGCGGGACGGGCGAAATATCGACCACATTGTCCCAAAATCGGGCGTCAAAGGTCTGTAATATTTATGGTCAATAACACCATATTCCCTATATACCACATGGCGAAAAATATGGACAAGATATGAATATCAAAAAGACTAAAAATATAATCATAAACAAAGAACATTTTCGAGACCTACAAATAAATATCACATTTGAATGAATACAACTGGAGACAGTTCAGTTCAAATTAAAAGGAGCGGAAACTGCTACCAAATAAACTAGCAAATATATATTAGAGTGTCACTATTAATTTATGTGAAAGATACATATGTATTGATGTTCCCCAAAAAATAGCATTTTGTCGGATATAGCTTTTTTCCCTTGCAATAATTACAACAGAAAGACTGTTTACAACTGCCTTGCACTTGCATTGTTTTTATATTACTTATATCCGCGCATAATCTGTAGGAGTTTGTTTTTTTCAATATATCTCATCAAACGTATCCATTTATGGTTACTGCACAAGGCACCAATAGTTTTATTAGTAAAATTGACAGCTTAATAGAATGGCTTTGCAGAAGACAACACAAATTATAAATAAATGGCTTGATCGAAAACTCTGGAGAGACAGACCACCAAAGTCAGCAGACATGGTAGTTGATGGTGGGGTTGATGATGATGATGACGATGATGATGTCGACAATGATAATGATGAGGATGATGACATAACGCTATAATTTATTTTCATTCCATCTTAACATATGTTGTTGCACATCTAATAATCGGATCCATTTCACGAAAACACTGTATAAAAGAAAAGTTACCTGGATTACAATAAATATTATTAGCAAGAAAATAAAGGCCTCTAAACCTTTTTATTTTTAAAAGTAAGGCTCTAATCGTCAAACCTTCCTATTATTTTAAGGACCAGAAATATTTCAGTAAAAAAAAAATAGTAAATAAAATACAATAAATACATACATACATATTCACGTATAACTTTAAGCAATGTGTTTAAAGTATGTCTCATCAAACGCATTGTTTTAAAGCAAATGCGCAAGACAGCGCCAGTTTTATTAGTAAATCAGATTGCTTTAGTGAATGACTTTCCATTAGATTACCAACAGAAATGATAAACAAATGTCGGGATTGAAAGTTGTGGAGAGACAGATCACCTATGCCAGCAGACGTGGTACTTGATGGTGGTGGTGATGATGATAACATAACGTTACGATGTATTGGCATTCCGACATAAAATATTTTGTCGTACTCCCAATAACTTGATCCTTTTCCTGAATGAACTGTGAGAAAATAGATACCTAGATCTTGTCATTTATATTATGGCCTAGTTTGTCTGCTCCATGTTGCGTTTGCCTTATTTATTTCATAATGTCTCATCTCGAATTTCTATTTTAGTACTTCTCTGTTCCGATACCATTTTTCCATCTCTTTACAAATAGTATTTATTTGTTTATTCTGCTAATTATTTTTTCTCATAAAATAGACATTTGTAAGAGTGTCAACTACCGCAAAAACTTCGACAATAGGTATTAATAAAAGTGATTATTTTCAAAACATTCAATAATGACATTAAAAAAACATAACAACATGATTTATGTATAATTAATCCTGATATGTCATTCGTTAATTATCGAACACTAAAAATTGAGGGTCCATTGGCGTTGCTGTACGTACATTAGCCTTCCGAATGAAGTCATTTAAGATAACATTTATTTCCTAAACTAAAAGCTGATAGAGTCAACGGAATCTCCCTATTTGAGGACCAGAAATAATCTCGGAAATGGGGGGACATCGATGACGAAGGGATCTGGTTACTCTAAATTTTGAAGCTGATGCTTAGAATAATGACGTCCTAATATTTTAATTACTAAAAATATATGATATAGTGCTACTTTTGCATTTTATTTTAAGATACAAACACAATGCGTTTTTAATGTGTTCTGATTTAGTGTCTAATTCAGGAAGCCATTAATTAGATTACGATAATATAAACTATAATAGAAATAGATTTACTTACGGGCAGAGTCGACAGATTTATGAACTGTGATTCAAAGGAACAAAAATATTAATTTCACTAACAGGAACTGGAGTGTATAACTATAAGAAAACGATTGCCATTTTGTTTCTAACAATTAGGTGAAATAGCATATTGCAATCATCATCATCACGTATCGGACCTGCTGGCATAGGTGATCATGTTTCTAAACAATTTTCTATCACGACAGTTATTTATCATTCCTGTTGTTGACCTTCTGCAAAGCCATTCTTTTAAGCTGTCTGGTATCTTTTCTCTTTTCTTCACTCTATTTCTTTGTTCCTCAATTTTCCCAGTTGTTATAATATATTCCAGCTGTTCTTTTCTCATTACACACCCAAAAAATTAAGATTGTTTCTTCCTAATATTGGAAATTATCTGTATTTTTGCTGTGGCCTCTTTCACAGCGTTTTCATTAGTCTTCTTAGCTGTCCTTGGTATTCTCACCATTCTTCTGTAAAGCAGCATTTCTACAGACTCCAGTGATTTTCTTGTCTATTGCCCTATTGTCCATGATTCACATCCACATGTTAAGACTGGCTCTACATACCATTTAAGAACTCTTTTTTCTTGTTTATATTGTCAAAAATGGATTGCATAGTATCTTTATCATTGTTATTCGAAAGCTGCTTTTGACTGAGCCATTCTGCATCGCACCTCTGTTGTACATCTTCCGTCTGAGGTTGACAAAGTTCTCAAATATTTAAATGCATGTACCTGTTTAAATATTGTTCCACTTTTATTTATTTTGCACTGGGGTGGTTTCTTTATATGTGTTGTTACCATTACTTATGTATTTTTGCTATTAAGGCTGAGACTTTATTTATTTTTGCTTTCTTTCACCTTAATGTCTAACATTTCTTGTATCTCATTTTCACTCTTAGCGATGAAGACTGAATCATCATAATACCTTAGATTATTACATTTGAATTACTTAAGACAAATGATGTAGTGGTACATTTTCCGTGTGTGTTAAAAAGCAAATACAATTAGTTTTTTTTTCTTCTGTGTTCTGATTTCTAATCACATTGAGGAAGACATTACATAACGAGAAAATAAACTAGAAGAGAAAAACATTTACTTACGGGCAGAGTCGACAGATTTGTGATCTAAGATTCAAAGAAACAAAAATAGTAATTTCACTAACACTAACTTGAAAAAAAAATGTGTAACCATAAGAAAAAGCCTGCCATTTTTTCTAACAATCTATGTGAAATAGCATATTGCAATCATCATCATCAAGTGTCGGTCCAGCTGTCATAGGTGATCATGTTTCTCCACAACTTTCTATCACGACAGTTATATATCATTCCTGTTGTTGACCTTCTGCCAAGCCATTCTCCTAAGCTGTCTGGTAACTTTTCTCTTTGCTTCCCTCCATCTCTTCATTTAAGACGCCATTTCTACAGACTCCAGTGATTTTCTTGTCTGTTATCATATTGTCCATGATTCACATCCATATGTTAAGACAGGCTCTACATAACATATAAGAACACTTTTTCTTGTTTCTATTGTCAAAAATTGATTGCATAATATCTTCCTTATTGGTGTATTTCTGTAAGGTGTTGCAACATGGACATTAGATAAGAAAACAGAACAGAAAATTGAAGTGTTTGAAATGTGGATTTACAGAGGAATAGGTAGAATTGGATGGAAAGAAAAGAAAACAAACGATTAAGTTTTAAAACAACTAAAAATAAAAAGAGAACTACTAAATACAATTAAGACAAGACAAATGAAATTTTTGGGACACGTTAAAAGGCACACATCATGCTAAATGTAATATTGGAAGGGAAATTACAAGGTAAAAGAAGCAAAGGCAGACCAAGACTAACATGGATGAGTAGCAACAAAAGATGGACAAGTCAATCTATGACAACCTGCACCATCAAAGCAAGAAACATAGATGAATGGCGATCCATGGTAGCCAACCTTCGTTGCGGAGACGACACTCGATGATGATGATGACCACTTAGCGTCCCGGAGGCATGTTACTTTACTTTTTACACATTCATCTCGTAAAATTAAAAGTAGCGGAAACTGCTGGCAAATAGCATAGCAAATATATATATATGAGAGTGCCACTATTAATTTGTGTGAAAGATACAGATGTATTGATTTTCCCCCCAAATTTTGTCAGATATAGCTTTTTTTTTCCCTTGCAATAATTACAAAAGAAAAGGGTGTATAGCAGCCTTGCACTTGCATTGTTTATATATTACTTATATCCGCGCATAATCTGTAGGAATTTGTTTTTTTCCCGATATATCTCATCAAACGTATCCATTTATGGTAACTGCACAAGGCACCAATAGTTGTATTAGTAAAATTGACAGCTTAATAGAATGGCTTTGCAGAAGACAACACAAATTATAAATAAATGGCTCGATCGAAAAATCTGGAGAGACAGACCACCAAAGTCAGCAGACATGGTAGTTGATGGTGGGGTTGATGATGATGATGATGACGATGATGATGTCGACAATGATAATGATGAGGATGATGACATAACGTTATAATTTATTTTCATTCCATCTTAACATATGTTGTTGTACATCTAATAATCGGATCCATTTCACTAAAACACTGTATGAAAGATAAGTTACCTGGATTACAATAAATATTATTATCAAGAAAATTAAAGGCTTCTAAACCTTTTTATTTTTAAAAGTAAGGATCTAAGTGTCAACATTTCCTATTTTTTTAAGGACCAGAAATAATATCCGCAATGTGGAGGGGGCGGTGAGGAAGTGATCTTGCAAAATCCTATATTATCAAGCTGATGCTTTGTATAATTAATTCTCAGCGTTTGAATTATTAAAAAACAAATGCTATAGTGTTACTTGTACCTTTTATGTTAAAGAAGAAATACAATTTGTTTTTTTTTTCTGTATTCTGAAGTCTGGTCTAATTAAGGAAGATGTTAGATAACGATGAATTAAACTATAATAAAAAAACATTTACTTACGAGCAGAGTCGACAGTTTTATGAGCTGTGATGCAACAAAAACATAAATAGTAATGTCACTTACTGGAACTTGGAAAAACGTGTAACCATAAGAAAAAGAGTGTCTTTTTTTCTAACAATTAGGTGAAGTAGCTTATTATAAAATAAAGTATAATTCTAGAAGTTATATGGGAATATGGATAAATATATAAATATGCACACATTCAACTCGTAAAGCTTAAAGTAGCGGGAAACTGTTTGCAAATAAAATAGCAAATATTAGAGTGCCACTATTAATTTGTGTGAAAGATACATATGGATTGTTTTTCCAATGACAAAAAAAATATATGGACTAGATATGAATATCAAAAAGACTAAAACAATGGTCATAAAAAAGAAAATTCTCAAGACCTACAATTAAATTACAATGTTGAAGGAATAAATCCGGAGATAGTTCAGAGCTACAGCTACCTGGGACATTTGTATTTGAGTGCCAATATTAATCATGAAGATTATACATAGGCATTTTTTTTCGAAAATAATATAATTGTATCAGATATATTTTTTAATGCAATAATTACCAGGGATAGGTTCTTTAGAACTGCATTGCATTTAAATGTGTAGTGTTTTACTTATAGCGCCGTATAAATTTAAGGAATGTGTTTTTAGAATGCGCAGGACAGCACCAAAAGTTTTATTATATAACAGGATAGCTTTAGAGAATGGCTTTCCATTACGTTAACAACAGAAATGATAAATAACTGCCATGAATGACAGTTGTGAAGAGACAGATCACCTATGCCAGCTGACATGGTACTTGATGGTGGTGGTGATGATGATAACATAACGTTACGATTTATTGTCATTCCGTCTTAAAATACTTCTCGTATATCCAATAACATGATCCATTTCCTGAATGAACAGTCATCAAAAGGAAACCTAGATCTTGTCATTTATATTATGGCTTAGTTTTTCAGCACCATGTCGTGTTTGCCATATTTATTTCATAATGTCTCATCTCTCATTTGTATTTTAATACTTCTCTGTTTTGATATCATTTATCTATCTCTCTACAAATAATGTTTATTTGTTTATTCTGCTCATTATTGTTTTTTTTTTTTTAAATAGACATTCTTAACAGTGTCAACTACAACAATTACTTCGAAAATTACAAGTGCAAATGTGATTATTTCCATGTTATTCAATAATGACTTTAAAATACCAACATAGTAACATGATTTATGTATAAATCAGCCGGAATGTGTTTTTTTTTAATATCGAACACTAAGAAAGGAGAGTCCGTTGGCGTTATGTACGTACATTAGCCTTCCGATGGAAGATGTTTAAGACAAAAATTATTTCCTATACTAAAAGTTGATAGAGTCAACACAATCTCCCTATTTGAGGATCAGAAATAATCTCGGAAAAGGGGCAGCGATGAGGAAGAGATCTCGTTACCTAAATTTTGAAGCTGATCCCTGGTATAATGAAGTCCTTACATTTGAATTACTAAAAATAACTGATATAGTGCTGCTACTTTTACATTTTTTTGTTAACAAACAAATACAATACGTTTTTTAATGTGTTCTGATTTCTAGTCTAATTCAGGAAGACGCTAATTATATTACAGTAAAATAAAATATAATAGAAACAGATTTACTTACGGGCAGAGTCGATAGATTTATGATCTGTGATTCAAAGAAACAAAAATCGCAATGTCACAAACTAGTACGTGATAAAATATGTAACCATAATAAAGAGATTGTTATTCTTTTTCCAGCAATTTGGTGATATAATATTTTGTAAAAAAAAGGAATGATTTTAGAAGATATATAGGAAATGGATACATATATTTAAATATGCACAGATACAACCAGTAAACATAAAAGTATTGGGAAACTCCTAGCAAATAAAATAGCAAATATGTATTAGAGTGTCACTATTAACGTGTGTGAAAGATACATATGCATTTTTTCCCAAAAGAATATCATTGTGTAAGATATATTGTTTTTTTTTTCTTGCAAAAGTTACAAAGGAAGGACTGTTTAGAACTGTCTTGCACTTTTATTGTTTTTGTATTACTTATATATCCGTATAACTGTAAGCAATTTGTTTTTAATTTGCGTCATCAAACTTATTGTTTTCAGTAACTGCACAAGACAGCATCATTTTTGTTAGGATACCAGACAGTTTTAGAGAATGGCATTGCAGAAGATAACACAAATGATAAATAGCTATCGTGATCAAAAGTTATGGAGAGACAGACAACCTATGCCAGCAGACATGAATGTTAATGGTTAGGATGATGATGATGATGACGTAACGTTATAATTTATTTTCATTCCATCTTAACATATATTGTCGTGCATCTAATAACCGGATCCATTTATTGATAGAACTGTTTGAAAGAACAGTTACCTAGTTTACAATAAACACTGTTAGCAAGAAAATAAAGGCTTCTAAACCTTTTTATTGTTAAAAGTAATATTACCCCTCAGTATAACTTTAAAAACCTAAAATTGAATTTTCATTCAAACGGGATAGATATACGGAACATTGTTTTCCAAAAAACAGAAAACATGGAGAAAAGAAGCACCATTAACTACTGCCATGAAAATGTAATAACTCAAGAGAACGTACTAACAATTATTTGTATATTTTTAAACGGACATTTAATCATGAGAAATTAATATAATACTTATTTTTACAAGATAAAAAAACACGTTTTGCCTAAGATATAGAAAAACACTCAATGAAAAGAAATAAATGTTTTTTTATATATGACTTATGTTTTATAATAATTTTTTTTTACATTTTCATTTACTGAAGTTGCATTAAAATGAACCTGAAACATATAAGATGCAACAATATTTTATTGTAGTTACATACTGTGCCTTTTTTCACTGTCTATGTTGCTGTCTTGTTATTTATAGTAAGGCCTAGTTTGTCATCATCCTTTTGAGTTGATATATAATATACTATCGTATCTCTTATTTGCATTTTAATACTTCTCTGTTTCTATATTATTGTTCCATATCTTTACTAATATTATGTATTTGTTTAGTCCTCTCATTATTTGTTTTCAAAAATAGTCATTCTTAACAGTTTCAACTATTACAATTACTTCAACAGTAACTATTAATAAAAGTGTTTACTTTCAAAATATTCAATAATGAAATTAAAATACCAATATAATACATTAATTTGTGTATCAATCTGCCTGTTTTCTTATGTCATTAATTATTGCACATTAAGAAAGAAGATTCAGTTGGCGTTGCGGTTCACGCATTAGCCTTCCAAAAGAAGTCCTTTAAGACAAACATTATTTTCTAACCTAAAGGATGTAAGAGTCAACACTCCTATTTTTTTTAGTACCAGAAATAAACATGGCAATGTTTAGGGGACGGCGAGGAAGGGATCTGATATTATATTATCAAGCTGATGCTTTGTATAAGTAAGTCTTTACATCTGAATTACTTGAGACAAATGCTATTGTGCTACTTTTACCTTTTATGTTAAGAAACAAATACAGATAGTTATTTTCTGTCTTCTGTTTTTTTTAAATCCAATTTAGGAATATGTTTGATTACGATAAAGTAAACTAGAAGAGAAAAACATTTACTTACGGTCATAGTTGACATATTTATGATCTGTGATTCAATAAACAAAAATAGTTATATCACTAACAAGAACATGTAAAAATGTGTAACCATAAAAAAGAGATTGTCATTATTTTTATAACAATTAGGTGAAATAACATGTTGTAAAAAAAAGGTATAATTCCAGAAGGTATATAGGAATGTGAATAAATATAGTTAAATATGCACACACTCAACTCCTCAACGTAATAGTAGCGGGAAACTGCTATCAAATAAAATAGCAAATACTTATTAGAGTGCCACAATTAATTTGTGTGAAAGATACATATGTATATTTTTTTCAAAAAAATATCATAGCTTCAGATATATTGTTACCGTGTGGTTCCTACAAAGGAAAGACTTTTTAGAACGGTCTTACACCTGCATTGTTTTAGTATTATTTATAATTATTTATAATTGTTATTAATTTGATTTTAATATGCCATATCAAAGTTATTGTTTTAAAGTAACTGCACAAAGGAGAAACATTTTATTAGGATACTAGACATCTCTAGAGAATGGCATTGCAGAAGACAACAAAAAATATAAATAAACTGTCGGAATGGAAAGTTTTGGAGAGACAGCCCACCTATGTCATCATACATGGTTGTGATGATGATGACATAACGTTATAATTTACAGTAATTCTATCGTAACATATATTGTTGTACATCCAATAACAACATCCATTTATTGAAAGAACTGTGAAAAAACAGTTTCCGGGATTACATTTAACATTTTTAGTAAGAAAATTCTTACTGTTAAAAATAAGATTATACGGCAATACATCTTTGAAAGACTAAAAAATAAATTTTGATTAAAATGCGAGGGATGTAAGGAACATCAATTTCCACAAAGACGAAAACGCTGAGAAAAGAAATCACCATTAACTACTATGAAGAAAATGTAATAACTGAAACGAACGTGCCACTCATTCTTTTTTTTTATATTTTGAAACGGACACTTTAACCATGAGAAAGTAATATAGTGCTTAGTTTTACAAAATAGAAAAGTGACACTTTTTGTCAAATGGATATAAAAAAAACACATGACACAGCAATATAATAGCTTATAATAGTTTGTCAAACATCATGTTGCATTAGTCATATTTATAATATATGATGTCTCATTTCTCATTTGTATTTTAATAATACTAATAAATAATAATGTTTTCTCATTACTTTGTTTCTAAAATAAGCATTATTTACCGTGTCAACTATTACAATTACTTGAACAATGTCTAATAATAACAGTGATTTTTTTTTTAAATATTAATGAATGAAATTGTGTTGCGGTTCACACATTAGCCTACCAAATGAAGTCATTTAAGAGAAAAATGATTTTCTAACCTAAAGGCTATAAGAGTCAACATTTCCTATTTTTTTGAGGACCAGAAATAAACTAGGCAATGTTTAGGGGGTGGGGGTGGGGGGCGGCGAGGAAGGGATCAGATATTATATTATCAAGCTGATGCTTTGTGTAATTAAGATCCTACATTTGAATTACTTGCAACAAATGATATTGTGCTATTTTTACCTTTTATGTTAAGAAACAAACACAAATATTTATTTTCTGTCTTCTGTTTTTTAGTCTAATTTAGGAAGATGATAGATTACGGTAAAGTAAACTAGAAGAGAAAAACATTTACTTACGGTCAGAGTAGTCAGATTTATGATCTGTGATTCAAAGAAACAAAAATAGAAATATCACTAACTAGAACTTCGAAAAACGTGTAAACATAAGAAAAAGATTGTCATTTTATTTTCCTAACAATTATGTGAAATAGCATATTGTAAAAAAGGTATAATTCCAGAAGGTATATTTTTATATGATGTCTCATTTCTCATTTGCATGTTAATACTTCTCTATTTGGATATGCTCTTTCCATCTCTTTACAAATATTATATATTTGTTTACTTTTGTAATTTTTTTTCTTTTCTAAAATAGCAATTCTCAACCATATCAACTATTACACTTATTTCAACAATAACTAATAATAAAAGTGATTTTCTTCAAAATATTCAATAATGAAATTAAAATAACAAGTTAATAACATGAGTTATGGATAAATCAGCCTATAATTTCTGTGTTTAATTATTGTTTTTTAAGAAAAGAGAATACATTATTGTTGCGGTTCATGCATTAGGCTTGCGACTGAAGTCACTTAAGACTAAAATTATTTTCCAACCTAAAAGCTCAAAGGTGTTAACCTTTTTATTTTTTGAGGACGAAGATATAATCTCGGAAATGGAAGGAGCGGGCGGCTGAAGAAGGGATCTGCCGCCTCCCCCCCCCCCCGCCCCCTATAAATTATCAAGCTGAGCTTAGTATAATTAAGTCCCTACATTTGAATTACTTACGACAAATGGTATTGTGCTACTTTTACAATTCATATTGAAAAACAAATACAATTGTTTTAATCTGTATTCTGATTTCTAGTTTCATTTAGGAAGAGTTGAGATTACGATACCATGCACTAGACAAGAAACACATTTACTTACGAGCAGTGTCGACAGTTGGATGATCTGTAATTCAAAGAAACACAAATAGTAATGTCACTAAATGTAATTTAATTAAATGCTTAAGTACCAGAAAAAACATTCCCATTGATTTTTTTTTTTGGTAATAATTTGGAGAAATTGCATATTGTAATCAAATGGTAGAATTTTAGGAGGTATATAGGGAAATGGATAAATATTGTTAAATGTGACACATTTAACTCGAAAAATGTTAAAGTAAAGGGAAACTGCAGGCAAAAAAAAGTAGCAAATATGTAGTAGAGTACCACTATTAATTTATGTGACATATACATGTGTAATTTTTTAATGAAAAGAATGTCATTGTGTCATATATATTATTGTTTTTTCTTTATTGCAATGTTTACAAGAGAAAGATTATTTAGAACTGTCTTGCACGTGCAATGATTTTTCATCACTTATATCCCCGTATAGCTGTAAGGAATTTGTTGTAATATGTCTCGTCAAACTTATTATTTATAAGAAACTGCACCAGACAGCACTGGTTTTATTAGGATACCAGACTGCTTTAGAGAATGGATTGCAGAAGACAACAATAATATTAATAAATGGGGGGATCGAAAGTTGTGGAGAGACAAACGACCTATGCCAACAGACATGGCACGTGATGGTGGTAAAGATGATGTTTATGATGATGATAATGAACGTGATGATGATGATGATGATGATGATGACATTGCGCTGCAATTCATTTTCAATCCTTCTTAGCATATATTGTCGTACATACAATAAACGAATCTATTTTATGAAAAAAACTGTGTGTTAAACAGATACCTAGATTGCAGTTAACATTATTTGCAAGAGAATGAAGGTGTCTATACCATTCCTTCTTATTGTTAAAAGTAAGATTACACGGCAATATATCTTTGAAAAACTGAAAATGAAGGTTCATAAAAATGAGATAGATGTAGAGAACATTACTTTCCACAAAAACCAAATCGCTAAGAAAAGAAAGCACGATTAACTACTGTGATGAAAATTTAATAACACAAACGAAATTGCTACTCATTTTTTTTTTATATTTGTAAAGTGACACTTTAACCTTGAGAAAGTAATTCAGTGCTTAGTTTTACAAGATAAATTAATAACACTTTTTGTCAAAGAGATGACACTGCAATATAATAGATTATAATAGTTAGTCAACATCGTATTGCATTTGTCATATTTATAATATGATTTCTTATTTCTCATTTGTGCTTTGATATTCCTCTGTTTGGATATCACGTTTCCGTCTTTTTTAAAACTATGATGTATTTGTTTAGTATTTTCATTATTATTTTTTTTCTAATATAGAAATACTTAAACGTGTCATCTATTACAATTACGTCAACAATATATTTTTTTCCAATGTATTCAATAATAAAATTAAAATACCAACATAATAACATGATTTATGTATAAATCAGCCTAGCATTTATGTCTTTCATTATTGAATACTAAGAAAAGAGAAACCGTTGATGTTGCGCTTATTGCATTAGCCTTCCGACTAAAGTCATTTAAGACAAAAACTATTTCCTAACCTAAGGACTCAAAGTGTCAACACATCCTTTTTTTTTTTAGCACAAGAAATAATCTCGGAAATGGGAAGTGTGGGCGGTAAAAAAGAGATATGTCCCCCCATCCCTATGTTATTAAGATGATTCTTAGTATAATTAAGTACCTACATTTGAATAACTAACGACAAATGGTATTGTGCTACGTTTATCTTTTATGTTAAAAAATAAATACAATTTTTAAATATCTGTATTCTGATTTCTAGTTTCATTCAGCAAAAAAAGAGGAGATAACGATAACACAAACAAGACGAGAAACACATTTACTTACGGTCAGAGTAGTCAGATTTATGATCTGTGATTCAAAGAAACAAAAATAGAAATATCACTAACTAGAACTTCGAAAAACATGTAAACATAAGAAAAAGATTGTCATTTTATTTTCCTAACAATTATGTGAAATAGCATATTGTAAAAAAGGTATAATTCCAGAAGGTATATTTTTATATGATGTCTCATTTCTCATTTGCATGTTAATACTTCTCTATTTGGATATGCTCTTTCCATCTCTTTACAAATATTATATATTTGTTTACTTTTGTAATTTTTTTTCTTTTCTAAAATAGGAATTCTTAACCATGTCAACTATTACACTTATTTCAACAATAACTAATAATAAAAGTGATTTTCTTCAAAATATTCAATAATGAAATTAAAATAACAAGTTAATAACATGAGTTATGGATAAATCAGCCTATAATTTCTGTTTTTAATTATTGTTTTTTAAGAAAAGAGAATACATTATTGTTGCGGTTCATGCATTAGGCTTGCGACTGAAGTCACTTAAGACTAAAATTATTTCCCAACCTAAAAGCTCAAAGGTGTCAACCTTCTTATTTTTTTGAGGACCAGATATAATCTCGGAAATGGAAGGAGCGGGCGGCTGAAGAAGGGATCTGCCGCCTTCCCCCCCCCCCCCCCCATAAATTATCAAGCTGAGCTTAGTATAATTAAGTCCCTACATTTGAATTACTTACGACAAATGGTATTGTGCTACTTTTACAATTCATATTGAAAAACAAATACAATTGTTTTAATCTGTATTCTGATTTCTAGTTTCATTTAGGAAGAGTTGTGATTACGATAACATAAACTAGACGAGAAACACATTTACTTACGAGCAGTGTCGACAGTTTGAAGATCTGTGATTAAAAGAAACACAAATAGTAATGTCACTAAATGTAATTTAATTAAATGTTTAAGTACCAGAAAAAACATTCCCATTGCTTTTTTTTTTTTGGTAATAATTTGGAGAAATTGCATATTGTAATCAAATGGTAGAATTTTAGGAGGTATATAGGGAAATGGATAAATATTGTTAAATGTGACACATTTAACTCGAAAAATGTTAAAGTAAGGGGAAACTGCAGGCAAAAAAAAGTAGCAAATATGTAGTAGAGTACCACTATTAATTTATGTGACATATACATGTGTACTTTTTTTAATGAAAAGAATGTCATTGTGTCATATATATTATTTTTTTCTTTATTGCAATGTTTACAAGAGAAAGATTATTTAGAACTGTCTTGCACGTGCAATGATTTTTCATCACTTATATCCCCGTATAGCTGTAAGGAATTTGTTGTAATATGTCTCGTCAAACTTATTATTTATAAGAAACTGCACCAGACAGCACTGGTTTTATTAGGATACCAGACTGCTTTAGAGAATGGATTGCAGAAGACAACAATAATATTAATAAATGGGGGGATCGAAAGTTGTGGAGAGACAAACGACCTATGCCAACAGACATGGCACGTGATGGTGGTAAAGATGATGTTTATGATGATGATAATGAACGTGATGATGATGATGATGATGACATTGCGCTGCAATTCATTTTCAATCCTTCTTAGCATATATTGTCGTACATACAATAAACGAATCTATTTTATGAAAAGAAACTGTGTGTTAAACAGATACCTAGATTGTAGTTAACATTATTTGCAAGAGAATGAAGGTGTCTATACCATTCCTTCTTATTGTTAAAAGTAAGATTACACGGCAATATATCTTTGAAAAACTGAAAATGAAGGTTCATTAAAATGAGATAGATGTAGAGAACATTACTTTCCACAAAAACCAAATCGCTAAGAAAAGAAAGCACGATTAACTACTGTGATGAAAATTTAATAACACAAACGAAATTGCCACTCATTTTTTTTTTATATTTGTAAAGTGACACTTTAACCTTGAGAAAGTAATTCAGTGCTTAGTTTTACAAGATAAATTAATAACACTTTTTGTCAAAGAGATGACACTGCAATATAATAGATTATAATAGTTAGTCAACATCGTATTGCATTTGTCATATTTATAATATGATTTCTTATTTCTCATTTGTGCTTTGATATTCCTCTGTTTGGATATCACGTTTCCATCTTTTTTAAAACTATGATGTATTTGTTTAGTATTTTCATTATTATTTTTTTTTCTAATATAGAAATACTTAAACGTGTCATCTATTACAATTACGTCAACAATATATTTTTTTCCAATGTATTCCATAATAAAATTAAAATACCTACATAATAACATGATTTATGTATAAATCAGCCTAGCTTTTATGTCTTTCATTATTGAATACTAAGAAAAGAGAAACCGTTGATGTTGCGCTTATTGCATTAGCCTTCCGACTAAAGTCATTTAAGACAAAAACTATTTCCTAACCTAAGGACTCAAAGTGTCAACACATCCTTTTTTTTTAGCACAAGAAATAATCTCGGAAATGGGAAGTGTGGGCGGTAAAAAAGAGATATGTCCCCCCATCCCTATGTTATTAAGATGATTCTTAGTATAATTAAGTACCTACATTTGAATAACTAACGACAAATGGTATTGTGCTACGTTTATCTTTTATGTTAAAAAATAAATACAATTTTTAAATATCTGTATTCTGATTTCTAGTTTCATTCAGCAAAAAAGGGGAGATAACGATAACACAAACAAGACGAGAAACACATTTACTTACGGTCAGAGTAGTCAGATTTATGATCTGTGATTCAAAGAAACAAAAATAGAAATATCACTAACTAGAACTTCGAAAAACATGTAAACATAAGAAAAAGATTGTCATTTTATTTTCCTAACAATTATGTGAAATAGCATATTGTAAAAAAGGTATAATTCCAGAAGGTATATTTTTATATGATGTCTCATTTCTCATTTGCATGTTAATACTTCTCTATTTGGATATGCTCTTTCCATCTCTTTACAAATATTATATATTTGTTTACTTTTGTAATTTTTTTTCTTTTCTAAAATAGGAATTCTTAACCATGTCAACTATTACACTTATTTCAACAATAACTAATAATAAAAGTGATTTTCTTCAAAATATTCAATAATGAAATTAAAATAACAAGTTAATAACATGAGTTATGGATAAATCAGCCTATAATTTCTGTTTTTAATTATTGTTTTTTAAGAAAAGAGAATACATTATTGTTGCGGTTCATGCATTAGGCTTGCGACTGAAGTCACTTAAGACTAAAATTATTTCCCAACCTAAAAGCTCAAAGGTGTCAACCTTCTTATTTTTTTGAGGACCAGATATAATCTCGGAAATGGAAGGAGCGGGCGGCTGAAGAAGGGATCTGCCGCCTTCCCCCCCCCCCCATAAATTATCAAGCTGAGCTTAGTATAATTAAGTCCCTACATTTGAATTACTTACGACAAATGGTATTGTGCTACTTTTACAATTCATATTGAAAAACAAATACAATTGTTTTAATCTGTATTCTGATTTCTAGTTTCATTTAGGAAGAGTTGAGATTACGATACCATACACTAGACAAGAAACACATTTACTTACGAGCAGTGTCGACAGTTGGATGATCTGTAATTCAAAGAAACACAAATAGTAATGTCACTAAATGTAATTTAATTAAATGTTTAAGTACCAGAAAAAACATTCCCATTGATTTTTTTTTTTTTGGTAATAATTTGGAGAAATTGCATATTGTAATCAAATGGTAGAATTTTAGGAGGTATATAGGGAAATGGATAAATATTGTTAAATGTGACACATTTAACTCGAAAAATGTTAAAGTAAAGGGAAACTGCAGGCAAAAAAAAGTAGCAAATATGTAGTAGAGTACCACTATTAATTTATGTGACATATACATGTGTAATTTTTTAATGAAAAGAATGTCATTGTGTCATATATATTATTGTTTTTTCTTTATTGCAATGTTTACAAGAGAAAGATTATTTAGAACTGTCTTGCACGTGCAATGATTTTTCATCTCTTATATCCCCGTATAGCTGTAAGGAATTTGTTGTAATATGTCTCGTCAAACTTATTATTTATAAGAAACTGCACCAGACAGCACTGGTTTTATTAGGATACCAGACTGCTTTAGAGAATGGATTGCAGAAGACAACAATAATATTAATAAATGGGGGGATCGAAAGTTGTGGAGAGACAAACGACCTATGCCAACAGACATGGCACGTGATGGTGGTAAAGATGATGTTTATGATGATGATAATGAACGTGATGATGATGATGATGATGATGACATTGCGCTGCAATTCATTTTCAATCCTTCTTAGCATATATTGTCGTACATACAATAAACGAATCTATTTTATGAAAAAAACTGTGTGTTAAACAGATACCTAGATTGCAGTTAACATTATTTGCAAGAGAATGAAGGTGTCTATACCATTCCTTCTTATTGTTAAAAGTAAGATTACACGGCAATATATCTTTGAAAAACTGAAAATGAAGGTTCATTAAAATGAGTTAGATGTAGAGAACATTACTTTCCACAAAAACCAAATCGCTAAGAAAAGAAAGCACGATTAACTACTGTGATGAAAATTTAATAACACAAACGAAATTGCCACTCATTTTTTTTTTTTATATTTGTAAAGTGACACTTTAACCTTGAGAAAGTAATTCAGTGCTTAGTTTTACAAGATAAATTAATAACACTTTTTGTCAAAGAGATGACACTGCAATATAATAGATTATAATAGTTAGTCAACATCGTATTGCATTTGTCATATTTATAATATGATTTCTTATTTCTCATTTGTGCTTTGATATTCCTCTGTTTGGATATCACGTTTCCGTCTTTTTTAAAACTATGATGTATTTGTTTAGTATTTTCATTATTATTTTTTTTTCTAATATAGAAATACTTAAACGTGTCATCTATTACAATTACGTCAACAATATATTTTTTTCCAATGTATTCAATAATAAAATTAAAATACCAACATAATAACATGATTTATGTATAAATCAGCCTAGCATTTATGTCTTTCATTATTGAATACTAAGAAAAGAGAAACCGTTGATGTTGCGCTTATTGCATTAGCCTTCCGACTAAAGTCATTTAAGACAAAAACTATTTCCTAACCTAAAGACTCAAAGTGTCAACACATCCTATTTTTTTTAGCACAAGAAATAATCTCGGAAATGGGAAGTGTGGGCGGTAAAAAAGAGATATGTCCCCCCATCCCTATGTTATTAAGATGATTCTTAGTATAATTAAGTACCTACATTTGAATAACTAACGACAAATGGTATTGTGCTACGTTTATCTTTTATGTTAAAAAATAAATACAATTTTTAAATATCTGTATTCTGATTTCTAGTTTCATTCAGCAAAAAAGGGGAGATAACGATAACACAAACAAGACGAGAAACACATTTACTTACGGTCAGAGTAGTCAGATTTATGATCTGTGATTCATAGAAACAAAAATAGAAATATCACTAACTAGAACTTCGAAAAACATGTAAACATAAGAAAAAGATTGTCATTTTATTTTCCTAACAATTATGTGAAATAGCATATTGTAAAAAAGGTATAATTCCAGAAGGTATATTTTTATATGATGTCTCATTTCTCATTTGCATGTTAATACTTCTCTATTTGGATATGCTCTTTCCATCTCTTTACAAATATTATATATTTGTTTACTTTTGTAATTTTTTTCTATTCTAAAATAGGAATTCTTAACCATGTCAACTATTACACTTATTTCAACAATAACTAATAATAAAAGTGATTTTCTTCAAATATTCAATAATGAAATTAAAATAACAAGTTAATAACACGAGTTATGGATAAATCAGCCTATAATTTCTGTTTTTAATTATTGTTTTTTAAGAAAAGAGAATACATTATTGTTGCGGTTCATGCATAGGCTTGCGACTGAAGTCACTTAAGACTAAAATTATTTCCCAACCTAAAAGCTCAAAGGTGTCAACCTTCTTATTTTTTTGAGGACCAGATATAATCTCGGAAATGGAAGGAGCGGGCGGCTGAAGAAGGGATCTGCCGCCCCCCCCCCCCCATTAATTATCAAGCTGAGCTTAGTATAATTAAGTCCCTACATTTGAATTACTTACGACAAATGGTATTGTGCTACTTTTACAATTCATATTGAAAAACAAATACAATTGTTTTAATCTGTATTCTGATTTCTAGTTTCATTTAGGAAGAGTTGTGATTACGATAACATAAACTAGACGAGAAACACATTTACTTACGAGCAGTGTCGACAGTTTGAAGATCTGTGATTAAAAGAAACACAAATAGTAATGTCACTAAATGTAATTTAATTAAATGTTTAAGTACCAGAAAAAACATTCCCATTGCTTTTTTTTTTTGGTAATAATTTGGAGAAATTGCATATTGTAATCAAATGGTAGAATTTTAGGAGGTATATAGGGAAATGGATAAATATTGTTAAATGTGACACATTTAACTCGAAAAATGTTAAAGTAAGGGGAAACTGCAGGCAAAAAAAAGTAGCAAATATGTAGTAGAGTACCACTATTAATTTATGTGACATATACATGTGTACTTTTTTTAATGAAAAGAATGTCATTGTGTCATATATATTATTTTTTTCTTTATTGCAATGTTTACAAGAGAAAGATTATTTAGAACTGTCTTGCACGTGCAATGATTTTTCATCACTTATATCCCCGTATAGCTGTAAGGAATTTGTTGTAATATGTCTCGTCAAACTTATTATTTATAAGAAACTGCACCAGACAGCACTGGTTTTATTAGGATACCAGACTGCTTTAGAGAATGGATTGCAGAAGACAACAATAATATTAATAAATGGGGGGATCGAAAGTTGTGGAGAGACAAACGACCTATGCCAACAGACATGGCACGTGATGGTGGTAAAGATGATGTTTATGATGATGATAATGAACGTGATGATGATGATGATGATGACATTGCGCTGCAATTCATTTTCAATCCTTCTTAGCATATATTGTCGTACATACAATAAACGAATCTATTTTATGAAAAAAAACTGTGTGTTAAACAGATACCTAGATTGTAGTTAACATTATTTGCAAGAGAATGAAGGTGTCTATACCATTCCTTCTTATTGTTAAAAGTAAGATTACACGGCAATATATCTTTGAAAAACTGAAAATGAAGGTTCATTAAAATGAGATAGATGTAGAGAACATTACTTTCCACAAAAACCAAATCGCTAAGAAAAGAAAGCACGATTAACTACTGTGATGCAAATTTAATAACACAAACGAAATTGCCACTCATTTTTTTTTTATATTTGTAAAGTGACACTTTAACCTTGAGAAAGTAATTCAGTGCTTAGTTTTACAAGATAAATTAATAACACTTTTTGTCAAAGAGATGACACTGCAATATAATAGATTATAATAGTTAGTCAACATCGTATTGCATTTGTCATATTTATAATATGATTTCTTATTTCTCATTTGTGCTTTGATATTCCTCTGTTTGGATATCACGTTTCCGTCTTTTTTAAAACTATGATGTATTTGTTTAGTATTTTCATTATTATTTTTTTTTCTAATATAGAAATACTTAAACGTGTCATCTATTACAATTACGTCAACAATATATTTTTTTCCAATGTATTCAATAATAAAATTAAAATACCAACATAATAACATGATTAATGTATAAATCAGCCTAGCATTTATGTCTTTCATTATTGAATACTAAGAAAAGAGAAACCGTTGATGTTGCGCTTATTGCATTAGCCTTCCGACTAAAGTCATTTAAGACAAAAACTATTTCCTAACCTAAGGACTCAAAGTGTCAACACATCATATTTATTTTAGCACAAGAAATAATCTCGGAAATGGGAAGTGTGGGCGGTAAAAAAGAGATATGTCCCCCCATCCCTATGTTATTAAGATGATTCTTAGTATAATTAAGTACCTACATTTGAATAACTAACGACAAATGGTATTGTGCTACGTTTATCTTTTATGTTAAAAAATAAATACAATTTTTAAATATCTGTATTCTGATTTCTAGTTTCATTCAGCAAAAAAAGGGGAGATAACGATAACACAAACAAGACGAGAAACACATTTACTTACGGTCAGAGTAGTCAGATTTATGATCTGTGATTCAAAGAAACAAAAATAGAAATATCACTAACTAGAACTTTGAAAAACATGTAAACATAAGAAAAAGATTGTCATTTTATTTTCCTAACAATTATGTGAAATAGCATATTGTAAAAAAGGTATAATTCCAGAAGGTATATTTTTATATGATGTCTCATTTCTCATTTGCATGTTAATACTTCTCTATTTGGATATGCTCTTTCCATCTCTTTACAAATATTATATATTTGTTTACTTTTGTAATTTTTTTTCTTTTCTAAAATAGGAATTCTTAACCATGTCAACTATTACACTTATTTCAACAATAACTAATAATAAAAGTGATTTTCTTCAAAATATTCAATAATGAAATTAAAATAACAAGTTAATAACATGAGTTATGGATAAATCAGCCTATAATTTCTGTTTTTAATTATTGTTTTTTAAGAAAAGAGAATACATTATTGTTGCGGTTCATGCATTAGGCTTGCGACTGAAGTCACTTAAGACTAAAATTATTTCCCAACCTAAAAGCTCAAAGGTGTCAACCTTCTTATTTTTTTGAGGAACAGATATAATCTCGGAAATGGAAGGAGCGGGCGGCTGAAGAAGGGATCTGCCGCCTTCCCCCCCCCCCCCATAAATTATCAAGCTGAGCTTAGTATAATTAAGTCCCTACATTTGAATTACTTACGACAAATGGTATTGTGCTACTTTTACAATTCATATTGAAAAACAAATACAATTGTTTTAATCTGTATTCTGATTTATAGTTTCATTTAGGAAGAGTTGTGATTACGATAACATAAACTAGACGAGAAACACATTTACTTACGAGCAGTGTCGACAGTTTGAAGATCTGTGATTCAAAGAAACACAAATAGTAATGTCACTAAATGTAATTTAATTAAATGTTTAAGTACCAGAAAAAACATTCCCATTGCTTTTTTTTTTTGGTAATAATTTGGAGAAATTGCATATTGTAATCAAATGGTAGAATTTTAGGAGGTATATAGGGAAATGGATAAATATTGTTAAATGTGACACATTTAACTCGAAAAATGTTAAAGTAAAGGGAAACTGCAGGCAAAAAAAAGTAGCAAATATGTAGTAGAGTACCACTATTAATTTATGTGACATATACATGTGTACTTTTTTTAATGAAAAGAATGTCATTGTGTCATATATATTATTTTTTTCTTTATTGCAATGTTTACAAGAGAAAGATTATTTAGAACTGTCTTGCACGTGCAATGATTTTTCATCTCTTATATCCCCGTATAACTGTAAGGAATTTGTTGTAATATGTCTCGTCAAACTTATTATTTATAAGAAACTGCACCAGACAGCACTGGTTTTATTAGGATACCAGACTG
This sequence comes from Megaustenia siamemsis, assembly GCA_032433765.1. Lineage (NCBI taxonomy): Eukaryota > Metazoa > Mollusca > Gastropoda > Stylommatophora > Ariophantidae > Megaustenia > Megaustenia siamemsis. The sequence goes on from JAVIAB010000046.1 coordinate 10,060,114, forward strand.
CTTTAGAGAATGGATTGCAGAAGACAACAATAATATTAATAAATGGGGGGATCGAAAGTTGTGGAGAGACAAACGACCTATGCCAACAGACATGGCACGTGATGGTGGTAAAGATGATGTTTATGATGATGATAATGAACGTGATGATGATGATGATGATGATGATGACATTTCGCTGCAATTTATTTTCATTCCTTCTTAGCATATATTGTCGTAAATACAATAAACGAATCTATTTTATGAAAAAAACTGTGTGTTAAACAGATACCTAGATTGCAGTTAACATTATTTGCAAGAGAACGAAGGTGTCTATACCATTCCTTCTTATTGTTAAAAGTAAGATTACACGGCAATATATCATTGAAAAACTGAACTGAAGGTTCATTAAAATGAGATAGATGTAGAGAACATTACTTTCCACAAAAACCAAATCGCTAAGAAAAGAAAGCACGATTAACTACTGTGATGAAAATGTAATAACACAAACGAAATTGCCACTCATTTTTTTTTTATATTTGGAAAGTGACACTTTAACCTTGAGAAAGTAATTCAGTACTTTAGTTTTACAAGATAAATTAATAACACTTTTGTCAAAGAGATGACACTGCAATATAATAGATTATAATAGTTAGTCAACATCGTATTGCATTTGTCATATTTATAATATGATTTCTTATTTCTCATTTGTGCTTTGATATTCCTCTGTTTGGATATCACGTTTCCGTCTTTTTAAAAAATATGATGTATTTGTTTCGTATTTTCATTATTATTTTTTTTTCTAATATAGAAATACGCAACCGTGTCATCTATTACAATTACATCAACAAAATATTCTTTTTTCAAGGTATTCAATAATAAAATTAAAATACCAATATAATAACATGATTTATGTATAAATCAGCCTAGCATTTATGTCTTTCATTATTGAATACTAAGAAAAGAGAAACCGTTGATGTTGCGCTTATTGCATTAGCCTTCCGACTAAAGTCATTTAAGACAAAAACTACTTCCTAACCTAATGACTCAAAGTGTCAACCCATCCTATTTTTGTTGAGGACAAGAAATAATCTCGATAATGGGAAGTGTGGGCGGTAAAAAAGAGATATGTCCCCCCATCCCTATGTTATTAAGATGATTCTTAGTATAATTAAGTACCTACATTTGATAACTAACGACAAATGGTATTGTGCTACGTTTACCTTTTATGTTAAAAAACAAATACAATTTTTAAATATTTGTATTCTGATTTCTAGTTTCATTCAGCAAAAAAAGGGGAGATTACGATAACACAAACAAGACGAGAAACACATTTACTTACGGGCAGTGTCGACAGTTTTATGATCTGTGATTCAAAGAAAAAAAAATAATAATGTCGCTAAATGTATTTTGATAAAAATGAGTAACAACCAGAAAAATATTGTTATTGTATTTTTTGTAATTATTTAGTTGTGACATGTCTTATTATAAGAAAGGGTAGAATTTTATATGGTATATAGGAATATGGATAACTATTGCTAAATATGCACACATTTTACTCGAAAAACTTTTAAAGTAATTTGAAATTTGAAGCAAAAAAGATAGCAAATATGTAGTAGAGTACCACTATTAATTTGTGTGACAGATACATGTGTAATTTTTTAGCAAAAGAATGTGTCATTGTGACAGATATATTTTTTTTCTGTATTGCAATATTTACATGAGAAAGATTGTTTAGAACTGTCTTGCACGTGCATTGTTTTTGCATTTTTATATATCCCCGTATAATTGTAATCAATTTGTTGTTAATATGCATCATCGAACTTATTATTTTAAAGTAACTGCAAATATATTTCAACCAGACTGCTTTAGAGAATGGATTGCAGAAGACAAAAATAATGATAAATAATTGTGGGGATCTAATGTTGTGGAGAGACAAACCACCTATGCCAACAAACATGGCACGTGATGGTGGTAAAGTTGATGAAGATGATGATAATGATGATGATGACATAGCGCTACAATTTATTTTCATTCCTTCTTAGCATATATTGTCGTACATACAATAACCGAATCTATTTAATGAAAGAAGTGTGCGTTAAACAGATGTCTAGATTGCAGTAAACATTTTTTGCAAGATAAGTAAGGTGTCTATACCATTCATTCGTATTGTTAAAAGTAAGATTCCAAGGCGACATGTCTTTGAAAAATTGAAACTGAATGTTCATTAATATGGAATATATGTAGGGAACATTAATTTCCACAAAAACCAAATCGCTAAGAAAAGAAAACATCATTAACTACTGCGATGAAACTTTAATAACACAAACGAAATTGCCACTCATTCTTTTTTTATATTTGGAAACTGACACTTTAACCTTGAGAAAGTAATTTAGTACTTACTTTTACAAGATAAATTAATAACACATTTTGTCAAATAGATAGAAATAAAAAACACAGAGCACTGCATTATAATAGCTTATAATATTTTGTCAACATCATACTGCATGTGTCATATTTATAATATGATGTCTTATTTCTCATTTGTATTTTAATATTTCTCTGTTTGGATATCATGTTTTCCGTCTTTTTAGAAATAGTATGTATTTGTATAGTATTTTTATGATTTTTTTTTCTAATATAAGAATAATTAAACGTGACAACTATTACAATTACGTCAACAAAATATTTTTTTTCAAGGTATTCAATAATAAAATTAAAATGCCAACATAATAACATAATTTATGTATAAATCAGCATAGCATTTATTTCGTTAATTATTGAATACTAATAAAAGAGATCCCGTTGATGTTCCGGTTATTGCATTAGCCTTCCGATTGAAGCCATTTAAGACAAAAATTATTTCCTAACCTAAGGGCTCAAAGTGTCAACACATCCTATTCTTTTGAGGACATGAAACAATCTCGGAAATGGGAAGTGTGGGCGGTAAAAAAGAGATCTACCCCCTCCAACCCCTGTGTTATCAAGATGATTCTTAGTATAATTAAGTACCTACATTTGAATTCCTAACGACAAATGGTATTGCGGTACGTTTACCTTTTATGTTAAAAAACAATTTCAATTTTTAAATATCTGTATTATGATTTCTAGTTACATTCAGCAAAAAAAAGGGGAGATTACGATAACACAAATTAGACTTGAATCACATTTACTTACGGGCAGTGTCGACAGTTTTATGATCTGTGAGTCAAAGAAAAAAAATATAAATGTCACTAAATGTAATTTGATAAAAATGTGTAACAACCAGAAAAAGATTGTCATTGTATATTTTTTATTATTAAGTTGAAAATTATTTTTATAAGAAATGGTAGAATTTTAAATGGTATATATGAATATGGATAAATATTGCTAAATATGCACACATTTTATTCGAAAACTTAAAAGAAGGTAGAAACTGGAAGCAAAAAAGATAGCAAATATGTAATAGAGTGCCACTATTAATTTGTGTGACAGATACATGTGCATTTTTTCCCAAAAGAATATCATTTTACCAGACATATATTATGTTTCTGCATTGCAATATTTACATGGGAAAGATTGTTTAGAACTGTCTTGCACGTGCATTGTTTTTGCATCACTTATATCCCAGTATAATTGTAATCAATTTTTTTGTTAATATGCATCATCGAACTTATTATTTTAAAGTAACTGCGCCATAAATTTCAAGAGGATACCAGACTGCTTTAGAGAATGGATTGCAGTAGACAAAAATAATGATAAATAATTGTGGGGATCTAATGTTGTGGAGAGACAAACCACCTATGCCAACAGACATGGCACGTGATGGTGGTGAAGATGATAATGGTAATGATGATGCTGATGATAATGCTGATGTCGATGATGATGGGGATAAAGCCATAACGCTACTGTTGAGTTTCATTCCGTCTTGACATATAGTATCTTGTATACAATAACCGGATCCATTTCCTGAAATAAAAGTGTGTTAAACATATTCCAAGATTACAGTAAACAGTTTTAGCAAGAAAACCAATGTTTTTATACCTTTTTATTGTTAATGGTAGGATTACACGGTAATATATCTTTGAAGAATTAAACTTGAATGTTCATTAACATGTGATAGTTATGTGGAACATTGTTTTCCAAAAATAAAAAAAAACCGATAGTTTGAGAAAAGAATGGACCATTATCAAAAACGATAAAAATGTAATGACTCAAAACAACGTTCCAATTATACGTTTTATGTTTTTAAACGGAAATTTTAACCATCAGAAAATAAAATAGTACTTATTAGTTTTAAACAATTAAAAATAAACACTTTCTTCCAAGAGAAAGAAAAAAAAAAGCATGCAATATTACAACTTTTTTTTTTTATATGACTTATGTTTTATATTTTTTAAACATTGTTATTTACATAAATTGCCTTAACTTGAAACTGAAATATCAAAAATGCAATACTACGTTCGTGCAGTAACGTTGTTTGCCTTTTTTCACTGTCTTTGTTGTTGTTTTGTTATTCTTTATTATGACCTAGTTTGTCAACATTACGTATCATTTGTCATATTTATTATATGATGTCTCATTTCACATTTGTGTGTTAATACCTCGCTGTTTTGATATCATTTTTCATTACCTTACAATTATTATTCATTTGCTTAGTCTTCTCGTTTTTTTTTTTTTAAATTGCATTCTTAAATGTGTCAACTATTATAATTACTTCAACAATAAATAATAAATTAATTATTTTCAAAGTATTCAATAATGGCATTAAAATGCCAACATGATAACATGATTTAGTTATTAATCTGCCTGACATTTCAGTCTTTAATTATTTAACACTAAGACAGGAGAGTCAGTTAGCGTTGCGGTACATGCGTTAGTCTTCCGACTGAAGTCATTTTAGACAAACATTTTTTCCTATCTTATAGACACAAAGAGTCAACATTTCCAATTTTTTTAGGACCAGAAATAATTTAGAAAATAGGAAGAGGGGCGGCGAAGAAGGGATCTGCCCCTCCCCTATATTATCAAGCTGATGGTTGGCATATTAAATTCCCTACACTTGAATTACTTACAACAAATGGCATTGTGCTACTTTTACCTATTATGTTAAGAAACAAATACAATGTATATATCTGTATTCTGATTTCTAGTTTCATTTATGAAGAGTTGAGATTACGATAACAAAAACTAGACGAGAAACACATTTACTTACGAGCAGTGTCGACAGTTGGATGATCTGTGATTCACAGAAAAAAAAATAATAATCATGTTACTAAATGTAATTTGATAAAATGTGTAACCACTAGAAAAAGATTGCCATTGTTTTTGTTATTTTTTTTTGGTAATAATTAGGTGAAATTGCATATTGTAAGAATAATGTAGAATTTTAGAAGGTATATAGGAATATGGATAAATAGTGTTCAATATACACACATTTAATGCGAAAAACTTAAAAGTAAGCGGGAAACTGCAAGAAAATAAAAAAGCAAATATGTAGTAGTTTGTCAATATTAATTTATGTGACAGATACATGTGTAATTTTTTAGCAAAAGAAGGTGTCATTGTGACAGATATATTATTGTTTTCTTTATTGCAATATTTACAAGAGAAAGATTGTTTAGAACTGTCTTGCACGTGCACAGTTTTTGCATCACTTATATCCCAGTATAACTGTAAGCAATTTGTTTCAATATGCATCATCAAACTTTTTATTTTAAAGTAACTGCACCAGTCAGAATTGGTTTTATTCGTATACCAGACTGCTTTAGAGAACGGATTGCAGAAGATAAAAATAATGATAAATAATTGTGGGGATCGAAAGTTGTGGAGAGACAACAAAACCAATGCCAACAGACATGGCACGTGATGGTGGTAAAGATGATGAAAAAGATGATGATGATGATGATGATGACGACGACATTGCACTACAATTTATGTTCATTGCTTCTTAGCATATATTGTCGTACATACAATAACCGATCTATTTCATGAAAGAACTGTGTGTTAAACAGATGCCTAGATTGCAGTAATCATTTTTTGCAAGAGAATTAAGATGTCTATACCATTCCTTCGTATTGTTAAAAGTAAGATTACACGGCGATATGTCATGGAAAAACTGAAAATGAATGTTCTTTAAAATGGAATATGTGTAGGGAACATTAATTTCCTCAAAAAGCAAATCGCTAAGAAAAGAAAACATCATTAACTACTGCGATGAAAATTTAATAACACAAACGAAATTGCCACTCATTCTTTTTTTATATTTGGAAACTGACAATTTAACCTTGAGAAAGTAATTTAGTACTTAGTTTTACAAGATAAATTAATAACACGTTTTGTGAAAGAGATAGAAAAAAAAAACACATAACACTGCAATATAAAATCTTATAATATTTTGTCAATATAATATTGCATTTGTCATATTTATAATATGTTTTCATATTTCCCATTTGTATTTTAATATTTCTCTTTTTGGATATCATTTTTCCGTCTTTTTAGAAATAGTATGTATTTGTTTAGTATTTTCATTATTATTATTTTTTTCTAATATAGGGATACTTAAACGTGTCAACTATACAATTACGTCAACAACATAATTTTTTCAAGGTATACAATAAAAAATTAACATACCAACATAATAACATAATTTATGTATAAATCAGCCTAGTATTTCTTTCTTTAATTATTGAATACTAAAAAAAAAGAGAAACCGTTGATGTTGCGGTTATTGCATTAGCCTTCCGACTGAAGTCATTTAAGACAAAAATTATTACCTAACCTAAGGGCTCAAAGTGTCAACACATCCTATACGTTTGAGGACAAGAAATAATCTCGGAAATGGGAATTATGGGCGGCAAAAAAGAGATCTGCCCCCACCCCAATATTATCAAGATGATTCTTAGTATAATTAAGTACCTACATTTGATTTACTAACGACAAATGGTATTGCGCTACGTTTAACTTTTATGTTAAAAAACAAATACAGTTTTTAAATATTTGTATTCTGATTTCTAGTTTCATTCAGCAAAAATAGGGAGATTACGATAACGCAAACTAGACGAGAAACACATTTACTTACTGGCAATGTCCACAGTTTTATGATCTGTGATTCAAAGAAATAAATTGTAATGTCTCTAAATGTAATTTGATAAAAATGTGTACCCACCAGCAAAAGATTGTCATTGTATTTTTTGTATTATTTAGTTGAAATTTCTTATTATAAGAAAGTGTAGAATTTTCTATGGTATATAGGAATATGGATACATTTTGCTAAATATGAAAAGGAGTGGTGAATAGGAAGCATCCTTGTCATACACGTGTGCTAACCTGAAACCATTCTGACAGACCTTCCGATGTTTTAATGGCACGTCAGGTGTGTGATTGTACTGGTAAAACGATGTAATTTTCTATGGGAGACGAACTTAAGCTATAAGTGAATAGTAATGACCCTAATAAAAGTAATTCGAGCGTTCTTGTGCTATTTCGAAAGGATTTATTTGTGATTTATTCTTACAGTTTGTTTTACATGCCATCCATTGTGCTATTGCGATCACGAAAGAAGTATTCAATAATAACATTAAAATACCAACATAATAACATGATTTATGTATAAATCAGCCTAGCATTTATGTCTTTCATTATTGAATACTAAGAAAAAAGATTCCGTTGATGTTCCGGTTATTGCATTAGCCTTCCGTCTGAAGTCATTTAAGACAAAAACTACTTCCTAACCTAAGGACTCAAAGTGTCAACACATCCTATTTTTGTTGAGGGCAAGAAATAATCTCGGAAATGGGAAGTGTGGGCGGTAAAAAAGAGATATGTCCCCCCATCCCTATGTTATCAAGATGATTCTTAGTATAATTAAGTACCTACATTTGAATAACTAAAGACAAATGGTATTGTGCTACGTTTACCTTTTATGTTAAAAAACAAATTCAATTTTTGAATATCTGTATTCTGATTTCTAGTTTCATTGAGTAAAAAAAAGGGGAGATTACGATAACACAAAAAAGACGCAAAACACATTCACTTACGGGCAGTGTCGACAGTTTTATGATCTGTGATTCAAAGAAAAAAAATAGTAATGTCACTAAATGTAATTTGATAAAAATGAATAACAACCAGAAAAAGATTATCATTGTATTTTTTTTTATTATTTAGTTGAAATGTCTTATTATACGAAAGGTTAGAATCGTATATGGTATATAGGAATATGGATAAATATTGCTAAATATGCACACATTTTACTCGAAAAACTTAAACGTAGCTACAAATTGGAAGCAACAAAGATAGCAAGTATGTAGTAAAGTGCCACTATTAATTTGTGTGACACTTACATGTTTATTTTTTCCCAAAAGAATGTCGTTGTGCCAGAATTATATTATTTTTCTGTATTGCAATATTTACATGGGAAAGATTGTTTAGAACTGTCTTGCACGTGCATTGTTTTTGCATCACTTATATCCCCGTATAATTGTAATAAATTTGTTGTTAATATGCATCATCGAACTTATTATTTTAAAGTAAATGCACCAGGCATTTAAAAAGGATACCAGACTGCTTTAGAGAATGGAATGCAGAAGACACAAATAATGATAAATAATTGTGGGGATCTAATGTTGAGGAGAGACAAACCACCTATGCCAACAAACATGGCACGTGATGGTGGTGAAGATGATGATGTTGATGATGATGCTGATGATAATGCTGATGACGATGATGATGAGGATAATGACATAACGCTACTGTTGAGTTTCATTCCGTCTTGACATATAGTATCTTGTATACAATAACCGGATCCATTTCCTGAAATAAAAGTGTGTTAAACATATTCCTAGATTACAGTAAACAGTTTTAGCGAGAAAACCAATGTTTTTATACCTTTTTATTGTTAATGGTAGGATTACACGGTAATATATCTTTGAAGAATTAAACTTGAATGTTCATTAACAAGTGATAGTTATGTGGAACATTATTTTCCAAAAATAAAAAAAAACCGATAGTATTGAGAAAAGAATGGACCATTATCAAAAACGATAAAAATGTAATGACTCAAAACAACGTTCCAATTATACGTTTTATGTTTTTAAACGGAAATTTTAACCATCAGAAAATAAAATAGTACTTATTAGCTTTAAACAATTAAAAATAAACACTTTCTTCCAAGAGAAAGAAAAAAAAAAGCATGCAATATTACAACTTTTTTTTTTTATATGACTTATGTTTTATATTTTTTAAACATTGTTATTTACATAAATTGCCTTAACTTGAAACTGAAATATCAAAAATGCAATAATATGTTCGTGCAGTAACGTTGTTTGCCATTTTTCACTGTCTTTGTTGTCGTTTTGTTATTCTTTATTATGACCTAGTTTGTCAACATTACGTATCATTTGTCATATTTATTATATGATGTCTCATTTCACATTTGTGTGTTAATACCTCGCTGTTTTGATATCATTTTTCATTACCTTACAATTATTATTCATTTGCTTAGTCTTCTCGTTTTTTTTTTTTTAATTGCATTCTTAAATGTGTCAACTATTATAATTACTTCAACAATAAATAATAAAATTAATTATTTTCAAAGTATTCAATAATGGCATTAAAATGCCAACATGATAACATGATTTAGTTATTAATCTGCCTGACATTTCAGTCTTTAATTATTTAACACTAAGACAGGAGAGTCAGTTAGCGTTGCGGTACATGCATTAGTCTTCCGACTGAAGTCATTTTAGACAAACATTTTTTCCTATCTTATAGACACAAAGAGTCAACATTTTCTATTTTTTTAGGACCAGAAATAATTTAGAAAATAGGAAGAGGGGCGGCGAAGAAGGGATCTGCCCCTCCCCTATATTATCAAGCTGATGGTTGGCATATTAAATTCCCTACACTTGAATTACTTACAACAAATGGCATTGTGCTACTTTTACCTATTATGTTAAGAAACAAATACAATTTATATATATGTATTCTGATTTCTAGTTTCATTTATGAAGAGTTGAGATTACGATAACAAAAACTAGACGAGAAACACATTTACTTACGAGCAGTGTCGACAGTTGGATGATCTGTGATTCACAGAAAAAAAAATAATAATCATGTTACTAAATGTAATTTGATAAAATGTGTAACCACTAGAAAAAGATTGCCATTGTTTTTGTTATTTTTTTTTGGTAATAATTAGGTGAAATTGCATATTGTAAGAATAATGTAGAATTTTAGAAGGTATATAGGAATATGGATAAATAGTGTTCAATATACACACATTTAATGCGAAAAACTTAAAAGTAAGCGGGAAACTGCAAGAAAATAAAAAAGCAAATATGTAGTAGTTTGTCAATATTAATTTATGTGACAGATACATGTGTAATTTTTTAGCAAAAGAAGGTGTCATTGTGACAGATATATTATTGTTTTCTTTATTGCAATATTTACAAGAGAAAGATTGTTTAGAACTGTCTTGCACGTGCACAGTTTTTGCATCACTTATATCCCAGTATAACTGTAAGCAATTTGTTTCAATATGCATCATCAAACTTTTTATTTTAAAGTAACTGCACCAGTCAGAATTGGTTTTATTCGTATACCAGACTGCTTTAGAGAACGGATTGCAGAAGATAAAAATAATGATAAATAATTGTGGGGATCGAAAGTTGTGGAGAGACAACAAAACCAATGCCAACAGACATGGCACGTGATGGTGGTAAAGATGATGAAAAAGATGATGATGATGATGATGATGACGACGACATTGCACTACAATTTATGTTCATTGCTTCTTAGCATATATTGTCGTACATACAATAACCGGATCTATTTCATGAAAGAACTGTGTGTTAAACAGATGCCTAGATTGCAGTAATCATTTTTTGCAAGAGAATTAAGATGTCTATACCATTCCTTCGTATTGTTAAAAGTAAGATTACACGGCGATATGTCATGGAAAAACTGAAAATGAATGTTCTTTAAAATGGAATATATGTAGGGAACATTAATTTCCTCAAAAACCAAATCGCTAAGAAAAGAAAACATCATTAACTACTGCGATGAAAATTTAATAACACAAACGAAATTGCCACTCATTCTTTTTTTATATTTGGAAACTGACAATTTAACCTTGAGAAAGTAATTTAGTACTTAGTTTTACAAGATAAATTAATAACACTTTTTGTCAAAGAGATAGAAAAAAAACACATAACACTGCAATATAAAATCTTATAATATTTTGTCAATATCATATTGCATTTGTCATATTTATAATATGTTTTCATATTTCCCATTTGTATTTTAATATTTCTCTGTTTGGATATCATTTTTCCGTCTTTTTAGAAATAGTATTATTTGTTTAGTATTTTCATTATTATTATTTTTTTCTAATATAGGGATACTTAAACGTGTCAACTATACAATTACGTCAACAACATAATTTTTTCAAGGTATACAATAAAAAAAATAAATACCAACATAATAACATAATTTATGTATAAATCAGCCTAGTATTTCTTTCTTTAATTATTGAATACTAAAAAAAAGAGAAACCGTTGATGTTGCGGTTATTGCATTAGCCTTCCGACTGAAGTCATTTAAGACAAAAATTATTACCTAACCTAAGGGCTCAAAGTGTCAACACATCCTATACGTTTGAGGACAAGAAATAATATCGGAAATGGGAAGTATGGGCGTCAAAAAAAAGAGATCTGCCCCCACCCCAATATTATCAAGATGATTCTTAGTATAATTAAGTACCTACATTTGATTTACTAACGACAAATGGTATTGCGCTACGTTTAACTTTTATGTTAAAAAACAAATACAGTTTTTAAATATTTGTATTCTGATTTCTAGTTTCATTCAGCAAAAATAGGGAGATTACGATAACGCAAACTAGACGAGAAACACATTTACTTACTGGCAATGTCCACAGTTTTATGATCTGTGATTCAAAGAAATAAATTGTAATGTCTCTAAATGTAATTTGATAAAAATGTGTACCCACCAGCAAAAGATTGTCATTGTATTTTTTGTATTATTTAGTTGAAATTTCTTATTATAAGAAAGTGTAGAATTTTCTATGGTATATAGGAATATGGATACATTTTGCTAAATATGAAAAGGAGTGGTGAATAGGAAGCATCCTTGTCATACACGTGTGCTAACCTGAAACCATTCTGACAGACCTTCCGATGTTCTAATGGCACGTCAGGTGTGTGATTGTACTGGTAAAACGATGTAATTTTCTATGGGAGTCGAACTTAAGTTATAAGTGAATTGTAATGACCCTAATAAAAGTAATTCGAGCGTTCTTGTGCTATTTCGAAAGGATTTATTTGTGATTTATTCTTACAGTTTGTTTTACATGCCATCCATTGTGCTATTGCGATCACGAAAGAAGTATTCAATAATACAATTAAAATACCAACATAATAACATGATTTATGTATAAATCAGCCTAGCATTTATGTCTTTCATTATTGAATACTAAGAAAAAAGATTCCGTTGATGTTCCGGTTATTGCATTAGCCTTCCGTCTGAAGTCATTTAAGACAAAAACTACTTCCTAACCTAAGGACTCAAAGTGTCAACACATCCTATTTTTGTTGAGGGCAAGAAATAATCTCGGAAATGGGAAGTGTGGACGGTAAAAAAGAGATATGTCCCCCCATCCCTATGTTATCAAGATGATTCTTAGTATAATTAAGTACCTACATTTGAATAACTAACGACAAATGGTATTGTGCTACGTTTACCTTTTATGTTAAAAAACAAATTCAATTTTTGAATATCTGTATTCTGATTTCTAGTTTCATTGAGTAAAATAAAGGGGAGATTACGATAACACAAAAAAGACGCAAAACACATTCACTTACGGGCAGTGTCGATAGTTTTATGATCTGTGATTCAAAGAAAAAAAAATAGTAATGTCACTAAATGTAATTTGATAAAAATGAATAACAACCAGAAAAAGATTATCATTGTATTTTTTTTTATTATTTAGTGGAAATGTCTTATTATACGAAAGGTTAGAATCGTATATGGTATATAGGAATATGGATAAATATTGCTAAATATGCACACATTTTACTCGAAAAACTTAAACGTAGCTACAAATTGGAAGCAACAAAGATAGCAAGTATGTAGTAAAGTGCCACTATTAATTTGTGTGACACTTACATGTTTATTTTTTCCCAAAAGAAAGTCATTGTACCAGAATTATATTATTTTTCTGTATTGCAATATTTACATGTGAAAGATTGTTTAGAACTGTCTTGCACGTGCATTGTTTTTGCATCACTTATATCCCCGTATAATTGTAATCAATTTTTTGTTAATATGCATCATCGAACTTATTATTTTAAAGTAAATCCTAATTTATGTATAAATCAGAAATTGTATTTCATTCATTAATTATTGAATACTAAAAAAAATGAGAAACCGTTGATATTGTGGTTATTGCATTAGCCTTCCGACTAAAGTCATTTTAGACAAAAACTATTTCCTAACCTAATGGCTCAAAGTGTCAACACATCCTATACTTTTGAGGACAATAAATAATCTCGGAAATGGGAAGTATGGGCGGCAAAAATGAGATCTGTCCCATCCCAATATTATTAAGATGATTCTTAGTATAATTAAGTACCTACATTTGATGTACTAATGACAAATGGTATTGCGCTACTTTTAACGTTCATGTTAAAAAACAAATACAGTTTTAAAATATTTGTATTCTGATTTCTAGTTTCATTCAGCAAAAAAAAAGGGAGATTACGATAACGCAAACTAGACGAGAAACACATTTACTTACTGGCAATGTCCACAGTTTTGTGATCTGTGATTCAAAGAAAAAAAGTGTAATGTCACTAAATGAAATTTGATAAAAATGTGTACCCACCAGAAAAAAGATTGTCATTGTATTTTTTTTATTATTTAGTTGAAATTTCTTATTATAAGAAAGTGTAGAATTTTCTATGGTATACAGGAATATGGATAATTTTTGCTAAATATGAAAAGGAGTGGTGAATAGGAAGCATCCTTGTCATACACGTGTTGTAATCTGAAACCATTCTGACAGACCTTCCGATGTTCTAATGGCACGTCAGGTGTGTGATTGTACTGGTAAAACGATGTAATTTTCTATGGGAGTCGAACTTAAGTTATAAGTGAATTGTAATGACCCTAATAAAAGTAATTCGAGCGTTCTTGTGCTATTTCGAAAGGATTTATTTGTGATTTATTCTTACAGTTTGTTTTACATGCCATCCATTGTGCTATTGCGATCACGAAAGAAGTATTCAATAATAAAATTAAAATACCAACATAATAACATGATTTATGTATAAATCAGCCTAGCATTTATGTCTTTCATTATTGAATACTAAGAAAAAAGATTCCGTTGATGTTCCGGTTATTGCATTAGCCTTCCGTCTGAAGTCATTTAAGACAAAAACTACTTCCTAACCTAAGGACTCAAAGTGTCAACACATCCTATTTTTGTTGAGGGCAAGAAATAATCTCGGAAATGGGAAGTGTGGGCGGTAAAAAAGAGATATGTCCCCCCATCCCTCTGTTATCAAGATGATTCTTAGTATAATTAAGTACCTACATTTGAATAACTAACGACAAATGGTATTGTGCTACGTTTACCTTTTATGTTAAAAAACAAATTCAATTTTTGAATATCTGTATTCTGATTTCTAGTTTCATTGAGTAAAAAAAAGGGGAGATTACGATAACACAAAAAAGACGCAAAACACATTCACTTACGGGCAGTGTCGACAGTTTTATGATCTGTGATTCAAAGGAAAAAAAATAGTAATGTCACTAAATGTAATTTGATAAAAATGAATAACAACCAGAAAAAGATTATCATTGTATTTTTTTTTATTATTTAGTTGAAATGTCTTATTATACGAAAGGTTAGAATCGTATATGGTATATAGGAATATGGATAAATATTGCTAAATATGCACACATTTTACTCGAAAAACTTAAACGTAGCTACAAATTGGAAGCAACAAAGATAGCAAGTATGTAGTAAAGTGCCACTATTAATTTGTGTGACACTTACATGTTTATTTTTTCCCAAAAGAATGTCGTTGTGCCAGAATTATATTATTTTTCTGTATTGCAATATTTACATGGGAAAGATTGTTTAGAACTGTCTTGCACGTGCATTGTTTTTGCATCACTTATATCCCCGTATAATTGTAATAAATTTGTTGTTAATATGCATCATCGAACTTATTATTTTAAAGTAAATGCACCAGGCATTTAAAAAGGATACCAGACTGCTTTAGAGAATGGAATGCAGAAGACACAAATAATGATAAATAATTGTGGGGATCTAATGTTGTGGAGAGACAAACCACCTATGCCAACAAACATGGCACGTGATGGTGGTGAAGATGATGATGTTGATGATGATGCTGATGATAATGCTGATGACGATGATGATGAGGATAATGACATAACGCTACTGTTGAGTTTCATTCCGTCTTGACATATAGTATCTTGTATACAATAACCGGATCCATTTCCTGAAATAAAAGTGTGTTAAACATATTCCTAGATTACAGTAAACAGTTTTAGCGAGAAAACCAATGTTTTTATACCTTTTTATTGTTAATGGTAGGATTACACGGTAATATATCTTTGAAGAATTAAACTTGAATGTTCATTAACAAGTGATAGTTATGTGGAACATTATTTTCCAAAAATAAAAAAAAACCGATAGTATTGAGAAAAGAATGGACCATTATCAAAAACGATAAAAATGTAATGACTCAAAACAACGTTCCAATTATACGTTTTATGTTTTTAAACGGAAATTTTAACCATCAGAAAATAAAATAGTACTTATTAGCTTTAAACAATTAAAAATAAACACTTTCTTCCAAGAGAAAGAAAAAAAAAAGCATGCAATATTACAACTTTTTTTTTTATATGACTTATGTTTTATATTTTTTAAACATTGTTATTTACATAAATTGCCTTAACTTGAAACTGAAATATCAAAAATGCAATAATATGTTCGTGCAGTAACGTTGTTTGCCTTTTTTCACTGTCTTTGTTGTTGTTTTGTTATTCTTTATTATGACCTAGTTTGTCAACATTACGTATCATTTGTCATATTTATTATATGATGTCTCATTTCACATTTGTGTGTTAATACCTCGCTGTTTTGATATCATTTTTCATTACCTTACAATTATTATTCATTTGCTTAGTCTTCTCGTTTTTTTTTTTTTAATTGCATTCTTAAATGTGTCAACTATTATAATTACTTCAACAATAAATAATAAAATTAATTATTTTCAAAGTATTCAATAATGGCATTAAAATGCCAACATGATAACATGATTTAGTTATTAATCTGCCTGACATTTCAGTCTTTAATTATTTAACACTAAGACAGGAGAGTCAGTTAGCGTTGCGGTACATGCATTAGTCTTCCGACTGAAGTCATTTTAGACAAACATTTTTTCCTATCTTATAGACACAAAGAGTCAACATATTCTATTTTTTTTAGGACCAGAAATAATTTAGAAAATAGGAAGAGGGGCGGCGAAGAAGGGATCTGCCCTCCCCTATATTATCAAGCTGATGGTTGGCATATTAAATTCCCTACACTTGAATTACTTACAACAAATGGCATTGTGCTACTTTTACCTATTATGTTAAGAAACAAATACAATTTATATATCTGTATTCTGATTTCTAGTTTCATTTATGAAGAGTTGAGATTACGATAACAAAAACTAGACGAGAAACACATTTACTTACGAGCAGTGTCGACAGTTGGATGATCTGTGATTCACAGAAAAAAAAATAATAATCATGTTACTAAATGTAATTTGATAAAATGTGTAACCACTAGAAAAAGATTGCCATTGTTTTTGTTATTTTTTTTTGGTAATAATTAGGTGAAATTGCATATTGTAAGAATAATGTAGAATTTTAGAAGGTATATAGGAATATGGATAAATAGTGTTCAATATACACACATTTAATGCGAAAAACTTAAAAGTAAGCGGGAAACTGCAAGAAAATAAAAAAGCAAATATGTAGTAGTTTGTCAATATTAATTTATGTGACAGATACATGTGTAATTTTTTAGCAAAAGAAGGTGTCATTGTGACAGATATATTATTGTTTTCTTTATTGCAATATTTACAAGAGAAAGATTGTTTAGAACTGTCTTGCACGTGCACAGTTTTTGCATCACTTATATCCCAGTATAACTGTAAGCAATTTGTTTCAATATGCATCATCAAACTTTTTATTTTAAAGTAACTGCACCAGTCAGAATTGGTTTTATTCGTATACCAGACTGCTTTAGAGAACGGATTGCAGAAGATAAAAATAATGATAAATAATTGTGGGGATCGAAAGTTGTGGAGAGACAACAAAACCAATGCCAACAGACATGGCACGTGATGGTGGTAAAGATGATGAAAAAGATGATGATGATGATGATGATGATGACGACGACGACATTGCACTACAATTTATGTTCATTGCTTCTTAGCATATATTGTCGTACATACAATAACCGGATCTATTTCATGAAACAAATGTGTGTTAAACAGATGCCTAGATTGCAGTAATCATTTTTTGCAAGAGAATTAAGATGTCTATACCATTCCTTCGTATTGTTAAAAGTAAGATTACACGGCGATATGTCATGGAAAAACTGAAAATGAATGTTCTTTAAAATGGAATATATGTAGGGAACATTAATTTCCTCAAAAACCAAATCGCTAAGAAAAGAAAACATCATTAACTACTGCGATGAAAATTTAATAACACAAACGAAATTGCCACTCATTCTTTTTTATATTTGGAAACAGACAATTTAACCTTGAGAAAGTAATTTAGTACTTAGTTTTACAAGATAAATTAATAACACTTTTTGTCAAAGAGATAGAAAAAAAACACATAACACTGCAATATAAAATCTTATAATATTTTGTCAATATCATATTGCATTTGTCATATTTATAATATGTTTTCATATTTCCCATTTGTATTTTAATATTTCTCTGTTTGGATATCATTTTTCCGTCTTTTTAGAAATAGTATGTATTTGTTTAGTATTTTCATTATTATTATTTTTTTCTAATATAGGGATACTTAAACGTGTCAACTATACAATTACGTCAACAACATAATTTTTTCAAGGTATACAATAAAAAAATTTAAATACCAACATAATAACATAATTTATGTATAAATCAGCCTAGTATTTCTTTCTTTAATTATTGAATACTAAAAAAAAAGAGAAACCGTTGATGTTGCGGTTATTGCATTAGCCTTCCGACTGAAGTCATTTAAGACAAAAATTATTACCTAACCTAAGGGCTCAAAGTGTCAACACATCCTATACGTTTGAGGACAAGAAATAATATCGGAAATGGGAAGTATGGGCGGCAAAAAAAGAGATCTGCCCCCACCCCAATATTATCAAGATGATTCTTAGTATAATTAAGTACCTACATTTGATTTACTAACGACAAATGGTATTGCGCTACGTTTAACTTTTATGTTAAAAAACAAATACAGTTTTTAAATATTTGTATTCTGATTTCTAGTTTCATTCAGCAAAAATAGGGAGATTACGATAACGCAAACTAGACGAGAAACACATTTACTTACTGGCAATGTCCACAGTTTTATGATCTGTGATTCAAAGAAATAAATTGTAATGTCTCTAAATGTAATTTGATAAAAATGTGTACCCACCAGAAAAAAGATTGTCATTGTATTTTTTGTATTATTTAGTTGAAATTTCTTATTATAAGAAAGTGTAGAATTTTCTATGGTATATAGGAATATGGATACATTTTGCTAAATATGAAAAGGAGTGGTGAATAGGAAGCATCCTTGTCATACACGTGTGCTAACCTGAAACCATTCTGACAGACCTTCCGATGTTCTAATGGCACGTCAGGTGTGTGATTGTACTGGTAAAACGATGTAATTTTCTATGGGAGTCGAACTTAAGTTATAAGTGAATTGTAATGACCCTAATAAAAGTAATTCGAGCGTTCTTGTGCTATTTCGAAAGGATTTATTTGTGATTTATTCTTACAGTTTGTTTTACATGCCATCCATTGTGCTATTGCGATCACGAAAGAAGTATTTAATAATAAAATTAAAATACCAACATAATAACATGATTTATGTATAAATCAGCCTAGCATTTATGTCTTTCATTATTGAATACTAAGAAAAAAGATTCCGTTGATGTTCCGGTTATTGCATTAGCCTTCCGTCTGAAGTCATTTAAGACAAAAACTACTTCCTAACCTAAGGACTCAAAGTGTCAACACATCCTATTTTTGTTGAGGGCAAGAAATAATCTCGGAAATGGGAAGTGTGGGCGGTAAAAAAGAGATATGTCCCCCCATCCCTATGTTATCAAGATGATTCTTAGTATAATTAAGTACCTACATTTGAATAACTAACGACAAATGGTATTGTGCTACGTTTACCTTTTATGTTAAAAAACAAATACAATTTTTAAATATCTGAATTCTGATTTCTAGTTTCATTCAGCAAAAAAACGGGAAATTACGATAACACAAGCAAGACGAGAAACACATTTACTTACGGGCAGTGTCGACAGTTTTATGATCTGTGATTCAAAGAAAAAAAATAGTAATGTCACTAAATGTAATTTGATAAAAATAAGTAAAAACCAGAAAAAGATTTCATTGTATTTTCTTTTATTATTTAGTTGAAATGTCTTATTATACGAAAGGGTAGAATTGTATATGGTATATAAGAATATGGATAAATATTGCTAAATATGCACAGATTTTACTCGAAAAACTTAAACGTAGCAACAAATTGGAAGCAAAAAAGATAGCAAATATGTAGTAGAGTGCCGCTATTAATTTGTGTGACACTTACATGTGTATTTTTTCCCAAAAGAATGTCATTGTACCAGAATTATATTATTTTTCTGTATTGCAATATTTACATGGGAAAGATTGTTTAGAACTGTCTTGCACGTGCATTGTTTTTGCATCACTTATATCCCCGTATAATTGTAATCCATTTTTTGTTAATATGCATCATCGAACTTATTATTTTAAAGTAAATGCACCAGGCATTTAAAAAGGATACCAGACTGCTTTAGAGAATGGATTGCAGAAGACACAAATAATGATAAATAATTGTGGGGATCTCAAGTTGTGGAGAGACAAACCACCTATGCCAACAGACATGGCACGTGATGGTGGTAAAGATGATAATGGTAATGATGATGCTGATGATAATACTGATGTCGATGATGATGAGGACAATGCCATAACGCTACTGTTGAATTTCATTCCGTCTTGACATATAATATCTTGTATACAATAACCGGATCCATTTCCTGAAATAAAAGTGCGTTAAACATATTCCTAGATTACAGTAAACAGTTTTAGCAAGAAAACTAATGTTTTTATACCTTCTTGTTGTTGATGGTAAGATTACACAGTAATATATCTTTGAAGAATTAAACTTGAATGTTCATTAAAATGTGATAGTTGTGTGGAACATTGTTTTCCAAAAATAAAAAAAACAGATAGTTTGAAAAAGAATGGACCATTATCAAAAACAATGAAAATGTAATGACTCAAAACAACATTCAAATTATACGTTTTATGTTTTTAAACACAAATTTTAACCATCAAAAAATAATATAGAACTTAATTTTTTTTTTATTAAAATGTAACACTTTTTGCAAGAGAAAGAAAAAAAACATGACATGCAATATTACAACTTATTTTTTATATGACTTATGCTTTATATTTTTTAAAATTTTTATTTACATAAATTGCCTTAAATTGAAACTGAAATATAAAAAAATGCAATAATATGTTCGAGCAGTAACGTTGTTTGCCTGTTTTCACTGTCTTTGTTGTTGTTTTGTTATTCTTTATTATGACCTAGTTTGTCAACATTACGTATCATTTGTCATATTTATTATATGATGTCTCATTTCACATTTGTGTGTTAATACCTCGCTGTTTTGATATCATTTTTCATTACAATTATTATTCATTTGCTTAGTCTTCTCGTTTTTTTTTAATTGCATTCTTACCTGTGTCAACTATTATAATTACTTCAACAATAAATAATACAATTAATTATTTTCAAAGTATTCAATAATGGCATTAAAATGCCAACATGATAACATGACTTAGTTATTAATCTGCCTGACATTTCCGTCTTTAATTATTGAACACTAAGCCAGGAGAATCAGTTAGCGTAGCGGTACATGCATTAGCCTTCCGACTGAAGTAATTTTAGACAAACATTTTTTCCTATCTTATAGACACAATGAGTCAACATTTCCTATTTTTTTTAGGACCAGAAATAATCTAGAAAATGGGAAGAGGGGCGGCGAAGAAGGGATCTGCCCCTCCCCTATATTATCAAGCTGATGGTTGGCATATTAAATTCCCTACAATTGAATTACTTACAACAAATAGCATTGTGCTACTTTTACCTATTATGTTAAGAAACAAATACAATTTTTATATCTGTATTCTGATTTCTAGTTTCATTTATGCAGAGTTGAGATTACGATAACAAAAACTAGACGAGAAACACATTTACTTACGAGCAGTGTCGACAGTTGGATGATCTGTGATTCACAGAAAAAAAAATAATAATGTCACTAAATGTAATTTGATAAAATGTGTAACCACTAGAAAAAGATTGCCATTGTTTTTGTTATTTTGTGGGGTAATAATTAGGTGAAATTGCATATTGTAAGAATAGGGTAGCATTTTAGAATGTATATATGAATATGGATAAATAGTGTTCAATATACACACATTTAATGCGAAAAACTTAAAAGTAGCGGGAAACTGCAAGAAAATAGAAATGCAGATATGTAGTAGATTGTCACTATTAATTTATGTGACAGATACATGTTTAATTTTTTTAGCAAAAGAATGTGTCATTGTGACAGATATATTATTTTTTGTCTTTTTTGCAATATTTACAAGAGAAAGATTGTTTAGAACTGTCTTGCACGTGCACAGTTTTTGCATCACTTATATCCCAGTATAACTGTAAGCAATTTGTTTCAATATGCATCATCAAACTTTTTATTTTAAAGTAACTGCACCAGTCAGAATTGGTTTTATTCGTATACCAGACTGCTTTATAGAATGGATTGCAGAAGACAAAAATAATGATGAATAATTGTGGGGATCTAAAGTTGTGGAGAGAACAAAAACCAATGCCAGCAGCGAGGCACGTGATGGTGGTAAAGATGATGAAAAAATTATAATGATGATGATGATGATGATGATGATGATGATGATGATGACATTGCACTAAAATATATTTTCATTCCTTCTTAGCACATATAGTCGTACATACAATAACCGAATCTATTTCATGAAACAAATGTGTGTTAAACAGATGCCTAGATTGCAGTAAACATTGTTATCAAGATAATTAAGGTGTCTATACCATTCCTTCGTATTGTTAAAAGTAAGATTACACGGCCATATGTTTTTGAAAAACTGAAAATGAATGTTCATTATAATGGAATATATGTAGGGAACATTAATTTCCTCAAAAACCAAATCGCTAAGAAAAGAAAACATCATTAACTACTGCGGTGAAAATTCAATAACACAAACGAAATTGTCACTCATTCTTTTTTTTTATATTTGGAAACTTACAATTTAACCTTGATAAAGTAATTTAGTACTTAGATTTACAAGATAAATTAATAACACTTTTTGTCAAATAGATAGAAAAAAACACATAGCACTGCAATATAATTGCTTATAATATTTTGCCAACATAATATTGCATTTGTCATATTTATAATATGATGTCTTATTTCTCATTTGTATTTTAATATTTCTTTGTTTGGATATCATTTTTCCGTCTTTTTGGAAAAATTATGTATTTGTTTAGTATTTTCATTATTATTTTTTTTCTAATATAGGGATACTTAAACGTGTCAACTATTACAATTACGTCAACAACATAATTTTTTCAAGGTATTCAATAATACAATTAAAATACAAACATAATAACATAATTTATGTATCAATCAGCCTACCATTTATGTATTTAATTATTGAATACTAAAAAAAAGAGATACCGTTGAAATGTTGATGTTATTGAATTAGCCTTCCGACTAAAGTCATTTAAAACAAAAAACTATTTCCTATCCTAAGGACTCAAAGTGTCAACACATCCTATTTTTGTTGCGGACAAGAAATAATCTCGGAAATAGGAAGTGTGGGCGGCAAAAAAGAGATCTGCCACCCCACACCTATGTTATCAATTTGATTCTTAGTATAATTAAGTACCTACATTTGAATTACTAACGACAAATGGTATTGTGCTACGTTTACCTTTTATGTTAAAAAACAAATACAATTTTTAAATATCTGAATTATGATTTCTAGTTTCATTCAGCAAAAAAAGATGATATTACGATAACACAAACAAGACGAGAAACACATTTACTTACGGGCAGTGTCGACAGTTTTATGATCTGTGATTCAAAGAAAAAAAAAATAGTAATGTCACTAAATGTAATTTGATAAAAATGAGTAACCACCAGAAAAAAGATTGTCATTGTATTTTTTGTATTATTTAGTTGAAATTTCTTATTATAAGAAAGTGTAGAATTTTCTATGGTATATAGGAATATGGATACATTTTGCTAAATATGAAAAGGAGTGGTGAATAGGAAGCATCCTTGTCATACACGTGTGCTAACCTGAAACCATTCTGACAGACCTTCCGATGTTCTAATGGCACGTCAGGTGTGTGATTGTACTGGTAAAACGATGTAATTTTCTATGGGAGTCGAACTTAAGTTATAAGTGAATTGTAATGACCCTAATAAAAGTAATTCGAGCGTTCTTGTGCTATTTCGAAAGGATTTATTTGTGATTTATTCTTACAGTTTGTTTTACATGCCATCCATTGTGCTATTGCGATCACGAAAGAAGTATTTAATAATAAAATTAAAATACCAACATAATAACATGATTTATGTATAAATCAGCCTAGCATTTATGTCTTTCATTATTGAATACTAAGAAAAAAGATTCCGTTGATGTTCCGGTTATTGCATTAGCCTTCCGTCTGAAGTCATTTAAGACAAAAACTACTTCCTAACCTAAGGACTCAAAGTGTCAACACATCCTATTTTTGTTGAGGGCAAGAAATAATCTCGGAAATGGGAAGTGTGGGCGGTAAAAAAGAGATATGTCCCCCCATCCCTATGTTATCAAGATGATTCTTAGTATAATTAAGTACCTACATTTGAATAACTAACGACAAATGGTATTGTGCTACGTTTACCTTTTATGTTAAAAAACAAATTCAATTTTTGAATATCTGTATTCTGATTTCTAGTTTCATTAAGTAAAATAAAGGGGAGATTACGATAACACAAAAAAGACGCAAAACACATTCACTTACGGGCAGTGTCGATAGTTTTATGATATGTGATTCAAAGAAAAAAAAAATAGTAATGTCACTAAATGTAATTTGATAAAAATGAATAACAACCAGAAAAAGATTATCATTGTATTTTTTTTTATTATTTAGTGGAAATGTCTTATTATACGAAAGGTTAGAATCGTATATGGTATATAGGAATATGGATAAATATTGCTAAATATGCACACATTTTACTCGAAAAACTTAAACGTAGCTACAAATTGGAAGCAACAAAGATAGCAAATATGTAGTAAAGTGCCACTATTAATTTGTGTGACACTTACATGTTTATTTTTTCCCAAAAGAATGTCTTTGTACCAGAATTATATTATTTTTCTGTATTGCAATATTTACATGGGAAAGGTTGTTTAGAACTGTCTTGCACGTGCATTGTTTTTGCATCACTTATATCCCCGTATAATTGTAATCAATTTGTTGTTAATATGCATCATCGAACTTATTATTTTAAAGTAAATCCTAATTTATGTATAAATCAGAAATTGTATTTCATTCATTAATTATTGAATACTAAAAAAAATGAGAAACCGTTGATATTGTGGTTATTGCATTAGCCTTCCGACTAAAGTCATTTTAGACAAAAAACTATTTCCTAACCTAAGGGCTCAAAGTGTCAACACATCCTATACTTTTGAGGACAATAAATAATCTCGGAAATGGGAAGTATGGGCGGCAAAAATGAGATCTGTCCCATCCCAATATTATCAAGATGATTCTTAGTATAATTAAGTACCTACATTTGATTTACTAATGACAAATGGTATTGCGCTACTTTTAACGTTTATGTTAAAAAACAAATACAGTTTTAAAATATTTGTATTCTGATTTCTAGTTTCATTCAGCAAAAAAAAAGGGAGATTACGATAACGCAAACTAGACGAGAAACACATTTACTTACTGGCAATGTCCACAGTTTTGTGATCTGTGATTCAAAGAAAAAAAGTGTAATGTCACTAAATGAAATTTGATAAAAATGTGTACCCACCAGAAAAAAGATTGTCATTGTATTTTTTTTATTATTTAGTTGAAATTTCTTATTATAAGAAAGTGTAGAATTTTCTATGGTATACAGGAATATGGATAATTTTTGCTAAATATGAAAAGGAGTGGTGAATAGGAAGCATCCTTGTCATACACGTGTTGTAATCTGAAACCATTCTGACAGACCTTCCGATGTTCTAATGGCACGTCAGGTGTGTGACTGTACTGGCAAAACGATGTAATTTTCTATGGGAGTCGAACTTAAGTTATAAGTGAATTGTAATGACCCTAATAAAAGTAATTCGAGCGTTCTTGTGCTATTTCGAAAGGATTTATTTGTGATTTATTCTTACAGTTTGTTTTACATGCCATCCATTGTGCTATTGCGATCACGAAAGAAGTATTCAATAATAAAATTAAAATACCAACATAATAACATGATTTATGTATAAATCAGCCTAGCATTTATGTCTTTCATTATTGAATACTAAGAAAAAAGATTCCGTTGATGTTCCGGTTATTGCATTAGCCTTCCGTCTGAAGTCATTTAAGACAAAAACTACTTCCTAACCTAAGGACTCAAAGTGTCAACACATCCTATTTTTGTTGAGGGCAAGAAATAATCTCGGAAATGGGAAGTGTGGGCGGTAAAAAAGAGATATGTCCCCCCATCCCTCTGTTATCAAGATGATTCTTAGTATAATTAAGTACCTACATTTGAATAACTAACGACAAATGGTATTGTGCTACGTTTACCTTTTATGTTAAAAAACAAATTCAATTTTTGAATATCTGTATTCTGATTTCTAGTTTCATTGAGTAAAAAAAAGGGGAGATTACGATAACACAAAAAAGACGCAAAACACATTCACTTACGGGCAGTGTCGACAGTTTTATGATCTGTGATTCAAAGGAAAAAAAATAGTAATGTCACTAAATGTAATTTGATAAAAATGAATAACAACCAGAAAAAGATTATCATTGTATTTTTTTTTATTATTTAGTTGAAATGTCTTATTATACGAAAGGTTAGAATCGTATATGGTATATAGGAATATGGATAAATATTGCTAAATATGCACACATTTTACTCGAAAAACTTAAACGTAGCTACAAATTGGAAGCAACAAAGATAGCAAGTATGTAGTAAAGTGCCACTATTAATTTGTGTGATACTTACATGTTTATTTTTTCCAAAAGAATGTCGTTGTGCCAGAATTATATTATTTTTCTGTATTGCAATATTTACATGGGAAAGATTGTTTAGAACTGTCTTGCACGTGCATTGTTTTTGCATCACTTATATCCCCGTATAATTGTAATAAATTTGTTGTTAATATGCATCATCGAACTTATTATTTTAAAGTAAATGCACCAGGCATTTAAAAAGGATACCAGACTGCTTTAGAGAATGGAATGCAGAAGACACAAATAATGATAAATAATTGTGGGGATCTAATGTTGTGGAGAGACAAACCACCTATGCCAACAAACATGGCACGTGATGGTGGTGAAGATGATGATGTTGATGATGATGCTGATGATAATGCTGATGACGATGATGATGAGGATAATGACATAACGCTACTGTTGAGTTTCATTCCGTCTTGACATATAGTATCTTGTATACAATAACCGGATCCATTTCCTGAAATAAAAGTGTGTTAAACATATTCCTAGATTACAGTAAACAGTTTTAGCGAGAAAACCAATGTTTTTATACCTTTTTATTGTTAATGGTAGGATTACACGGTAATATATCTTTGAAGAATTAAACTTGAATGTTCATTAACAAGTGATAGTTATGTGGAACATTATTTTCCAAAAATAAAAAAAAACCGATAGTATTGAGAAAAGAATGGACCATTATCAAAAACGATAAAAATGTAATGACTCAAAACAACGTTCCAATTATACGTTTTATGTTTTTAAACGGAAATTTTAACCATCAGAAAATAAAATAGTACTTATTAGCTTTAAACAATTAAAAATAAACACTTTCTTCCAAGAGAAAGAAAAAAAAAAGCATGCAATATTACAACTTTTTTTTTTATATGACTTATGTTTTATATTTTTTAAACATTGTTATTTACATAAATTGCCTTAACTTGAAACTGAAATATCAAAAATGCAATAATATGTTCGTGCAGTAACGTTGTTTGCCTTTTTTCACTGTCTTTGTTGTTGTTTTGTTATTCTTTATTATGACCTGGTTTGTCAACATTACGTATCATTTGTCATATTTATTATATGATGTCTCATTTCACATTTGTGTGTTAATACCTCGCTGTTTTGATATCATTTTTCATTACCTTACAATTATTATTCATTTGCTTAGTCTTCTCGTTTTTTTTTTTTTAATTGCATTCTTAAATGTGTCAACTATTATAATTACTTCAACAATAAATAATAAAATTAATTATTTTCAAAGTATTCAATAATGGCATTAAAATGCCAACATGATAACATGATTTAGTTATTAATCTGCCTGACATTTCAGTCTTTAATTATTTAACACTAAGACAGGAGAGTCAGTTAGCGTTGCGGTACATGCGTTAGTCTTCCGACTGAAGTCATTTTAGACAAACATTTTTTCCTATCTTATAGACACAAAGAGTCAACATATTCTATTTTTTTTAGGACCAGAAATAATTTAGAAAATAGGAAGAGGGGCGGCGAAGAAGGGATCTGCCCTCCCCTATATTATCAAGCTGATGGTTGGCATATTAAATTCCCTACACTTGAATTACTTACAACAAATGGCATTGTGCTACTTTTACCTATTATGTTAAGAAACAAATACAATTTATATATCTGTATTCTGATTTCTAGTTTCATTTATGAAGAGTTGAGATTACGATAACAAAAACTAGACGAGAAACACATTTACTTACGAGCAGTGTCGACAGTTGGATGATCTGTGATTCACAGAAAAAAAAATAATAATCATGTTACTAAATGTAATTTGATAAAATGTGTAACCACTAGAAAAAGATTGCCATTGTTTTTGTTATTTTTTTTTGGTAATAATTAGGTGAAATTGCATATTGTAAGAATAATGTAGAATTTTAGAAGGTATATAGGAATATGGATAAATAGTGTTCAATATACACACATTTAATGCGAAAAACTTAAAAGTAAGCGGGAAACTGCAAGAAAATAAAAAAGCAAATATGTAGTAGTTTGTCAATATTAATTTATGTGACAGATACATGTGTAATTTTTTAGCAAAAGAAGGTGTCATTGTGACAGATATATTATTGTTTTCTTTATTGCAATATTTACAAGAGAAAGATTGTTTAGAACTGTCTTGCACGTGCACAGTTTTTGCATCACTTATATCCCAGTATAACTGTAAGCAATTTGTTTCAATATGCATCATCAAACTTTTTATTTTAAAGTAACTGCACCAGTCAGAATTGGTTTTATTCGTATACCAGACTGCTTTAGAGAACGGATTGCAGAAGATAAAAATAATGATAAATAATTGTGGGGATCGAAAGTTGTGGAGAGACAACAAAACCAATGCCAACAGACATGGCACGTGATGGTGGTAAAGATGATGAAAAAGATGATGATGATGATGATGATGATGACGACGACGACATTGCACTACAATTTATGTTCATTGCTTCTTAGCATATATTGTCGTACATACAATAACCGGATCTATTTCATGAAACAAATGTGTGTTAAACAGATGCCTAGATTGCAGTAATCATTTTTTGCAAGAGAATTAAGATGTCTATACCATTCCTTCGTATTGTTAAAAGTAAGATTACACGGCGATATGTCATGGAAAAACTGAAAATGAATGTTCTTTAAAATGGAATATATGTAGGGAACATTAATTTCCTCAAAAACCAAATCGCTAAGAAAAGAAAACATCATTAACTACTGCGATGAAAATTTAATAACACAAACGAAATTGCCACTCATTCTTTTTTATATTTGGAAACAGACAATTTAACCTTGAGAAAGTAATTTAGTACTTAGTTTTACAAGATAAATTAATAACACTTTTTGTCAAAGAGATAGAAAAAAAACACATAACACTGCAATATAAAATCTTATAATATTTTGTCAATATCATATTGCATTTGTCATATTTATAATATGTTTTCATATTTCCCATTTGTATTTTAATATTTCTCTGTTTGGATATCATTTTTCCGTCTTTTTAGAAATAGTATGTATTTGTTTAGTATTTTCATTATTATTATTTTTTTCTAATATAGGGATACTTAAACGTGTCAACTATACAATTACGTCAACAACATAATTTTTTCAAGGTATACAATAAAAAAATTTAAATACCAACATAATAACATAATTTATGTATAAATCAGCCTAGTATTTCTTTCTTTAATTATTGAATACTAAAAAAAAAAGAGAAACCGTTGATGTTGCGGTTATTGCATTAGCCTTCCGACTGAAGTCATTTAAGACAAAAATTATTACCTAACCTAAGGGCTCAAAGTGTCAACACATCCTATACGTTTGAGGACAAGAAATAATATCGGAAATGGGAAGTATGGGCGGCAAAAAAAGAGATCTGCCCCCACCCCAATATTATCAAGATGATTCTTAGTATAATTAAGTACCTACATTTGATTTACTAACGACAAATGGTATTGCGCTACGTTTAACTTTTATGTTAAAAAACAAATACAGTTTTTAAATATTTGTATTCTGATTTCTAGTTTCATTCAGCAAAAATAGGGAGATTACGATAACGCAAACTAGACGAGAAACACATTTACTTACTGGCAATGTCCACAGTTTTATGATCTGTGATTCAAAGAAATAAATTGTAATGTCTCTAAATGTAATTTGATAAAAATGTGTACCCACCAGAAAAAAGATTGTCATTGTATTTTTTGTATTATTTAGTTGAAATTTCTTATTATAAGAAAGTGTAGAATTTTCTATGGTATATAGGAATATGGATACATTTTGCTAAATATGAAAAGGAGTGGTGAATAGGAAGCATCCTTGTCATACACGTGTGCTAACCTGAAACCATTCTGACAGACCTTCCGATGTTCTAATGGCACGTCAGGTGTGTGATTGTACTGGTAAAACGATGTAATTTTCTATGGGAGTCGAACTTAAGTTATAAGTGAATTGTAATGACCCTAATAAAAGTAATTCGAGCGTTCTTGTGCTATTTCGAAAGGATTTATTTGTGATTTATTCTTACAGTTTGTTTTACATGCCATCCATTGTGCTATTGCGATCACGAAAGAAGTATTTAATAATAAAATTAAAATACCAACATAATAACATGATTTATGTATAAATCAGCCTAGCATTTATGTCTTTCATTATTGAATACTAAGAAAAAAGATTCCGTTGATGTTCCGGTTATTGCATTAGCCTTCCGTCTGAAGTCATTTAAGACAAAAACTACTTCCTAACCTAAGGACTCAAAGTGTCAACACATCCTATTTTTGTTGAGGGCAAGAAATCATCTCGGAAATGGGAAGTGTGGACGGTAAAAAAGAGATATGTCCCCCCATCCCTATGTTATCAAGATGATTCTTAGTATAATTAAGTACCTACATTTGAATAACTAACGACAAATGGTATTGTGCTACGTTTACCTTTTATGTTAAAAAACAAATACAATTTTTAAATATCTGAATTCTGATTTCTAGTTTCATTCAGCAAAAAAACGGGAAATTACGATAACACAAGCAAGACGAGAAACACATTTACTTACGGGCAGTGTCGACAGTTTTATGATCTGTGATTCAAAGAAAAAAAATAGTAATGTCACTAAATGTAATTTGATAAAAATAAGTAAAAACCAGAAAAAGATTTCATTGTATTTTCTTTTATTATTTAGTTGAAATGTCTTATTATACGAAAGGGTAGAATTGTATATGGTATATAAGAATATGGATAAATATTGCTAAATATGCACAGATTTTACTCGAAAAACTTAAACGTAGCAACAAATTGGAAGCAAAAAAGATAGCAAATATGTAGTAGAGTGCCGCTATTAATTTGTGTGACACTTACATGTGTATTTTTTCCCAAAAGAATGTCATTGTACCAGAATTATATTATTTTTCTGTATTGCAATATTTACATGGGAAAGATTGTTTAGAACTGTCTTGCACGTGCATTGTTTTTGCATCACTTATATCCCCGTATAATTGTAATCAATTTTTTGTTAATATGCATCATCGAACTTATTATTTTAAAGTAAATGCACCAGGCATTTAAAAAGGATACCAGACTGCTTTAGAGAATGGATTGCAGAAGACACAAATAATGATAAATAATTGTGGGGATCTCAAGTTGTGGAGAGACAAACCACCTATGCCAACAGACATGGCACGTGATGGTGGTAAAGATGATAATGGTAATGATGATGCTGATGATAATGCTAATGTCGATGATGATGAGGACAATGCCATAACGCTACTGTTGAATTTCATTCCGTCTTGACATATAATATCTTGTATACAATAACCGGATCCATTTCCTGAAATAAAAGTGCGTTAAACATATTCCTAGATTACAGTAAACAGTTTTAGCAAGAAAACTAATGTTTTTATACCTTCTTGTTGTTGATGGTAAGATTACACAGTAATATATCTTTGAAGAATTAAACTTGAATGTTCATTAAAATGTGATAGTTGTGTGGAACATTGTTTTCCAAAAATAAAAAAAACAGATAGTTTGAAAAAGAATGGACCATTATCAAAAACAATGAAAATGTAATGACTCAAAACAACATTCAAATTATACGTTTTATGTTTTTAAACACAAATTTTAACCATCAAAAAATAATATAGAACTTAATTTTTTTTTTATTAAAATGTAACACTTTTTGCAAGAGAAAGAAAAAAAACATGACATGCAATATTACAACTTATTTTTTATATGACTTATGTTTTATATTTTTTAAAATTTTTATTTACATAAATTGCCTTAAATTGAAACTGAAATATAAAAAAATGCAATAATATGTTCGAGCAGTAACGTTGTTTGCCTGTTTTCACTGTCTTTGTTGTTGTTTTGTTATTCTTTATTATGACCTAGTTTGTCAACATTACGTATCATTTGTCATATTTATTATATGATGTCTCATTTCACATTTGTGTGTTAATACCTCGCTGTTTTGATATCATTTTTCATTACAATTATTATTCATTTGCTTAGTCTTCTCGTTTTTTTTTAATTGCATTCTTACCTGTGTCAACTATTATAATTACTTCAACAATAAATAATACAATTAATTATTTTCAAAGTATTCAATAATGGCATTAAAATGCCAACATGATAACATGACTTAGTTATTAATCTGCCTGACATTTCCGTCTTTAATTATTGAACACTAAGCCAGGAGAATCAGTTAGCGTAGCGGTACATGCATTAGCCTTCCGACTGAAGTAATTTTAGACAAACATTTTTTCCTATCTTATAGACACAATGAGTCAACATTTCCTATTTTTTTTAGGACCAGAAATAATCTAGAAAATGGGAAGAGGGGCGGCGAAGAAGGGATCTGCCCCTCCCCTATATTATCAAGCTGATGGTTGGCATATTAAATTCCCTACAATTGAATTACTTACAACAAATAGCATTGTGCTACTTTTACCTATTATGTTAAGAAACAAATACAATTTTTATATCTGTATTCTGATTTCTAGTTTCATTTATGCAGAGTTGAGATTACGATAACAAAAACTAGACGAGAAACACATTTACTTACGAGCAGTGTCGACAGTTGGATGATCTGTGATTCACAGAAAAAAAATAATAATGTCACTAAATGTAATTTGATAAAATGTGTAACCACTAGAAAAAGATTGCCATTGTTTTTGTTATTTTGTGGGGTAATAATTAGGTGAAATTGCATATTGTAAGAATAGGGTAGCATTTTAGAATGTATATATGAATATGGATAAATAGTGTTCAATATACACACATTTAATGCGAAAAACTTAAAAGTAGCGGGAAACTGCAAGAAAATAGAAATGCAGATATGTAGTAGATTGTCACTATTAATTTATGTGACAGATACATGTTTAATTTTTTTAGCAAAAGAATGTGTCATTGTGACAGATATATTATTTTTTGTCTTTTTTGCAATATTTACAAGAGAAAGATTGTTTAGAACTGTCTTGCACGTGCACAGTTTTTGCATCACTTATATCCCAGTATAACTGTAAGCAATTTGTTTTAATATGCATCATCAAACTTTTTATTTTAAAGTAAC
This sequence comes from Megaustenia siamemsis, assembly GCA_032433765.1. Lineage (NCBI taxonomy): Eukaryota > Metazoa > Mollusca > Gastropoda > Stylommatophora > Ariophantidae > Megaustenia > Megaustenia siamemsis. The sequence continues at coordinate 10,093,799 of JAVIAB010000046.1, forward strand.
TGCACCAGTCAGAATTGGTTTTATTCGTATACCAGACTGCTTTATAGAATGGATTGCAGAAGACAAAAATAATGATGAATAATTGTGGGGATCTAAAGTTGTGGAGAGAACAAAAACCAATGCCAGCAGCGAGGCACGTGATGGTGGTAAAGATGATGAAAAAATTATAATGATGATGATGATGATGATGATGATGATGATGATGATGACATTGCACTAAAATATATTTTCATTCCTTCTTAGCACATATAGTCGTACATACAATAACCGAATCTATTTCATGAAACAAATGTGTGTTAAACAGATGCCTAGATTGCAGTAAACATTGTTATCAAGATAATTAAGGTGTCTATACCATTCCTTCGTATTGTTAAAAGTAAGATTACACGGCCATATGTTTTTGAAAAACTGAAAATGAATGTTCATTATAATGGAATATATGTAGGGAACATTAATTTCCTCAAAAACCAAATCGCTAAGAAAAGAAAACATCATTAACTACTGCGGTGAAAATTCAATAACACAAACGAAATTGTCACTCATTCTTTTTTTTTATATTTGGAAACTTACAATTTAACCTTGATAAAGTAATTAAGTACTTAGATTTACAAGATAAATTAATAACACTTTTTGTCAAATAGATAGAAAAAAACACATAGCACTGCAATATAATTGCTTATAATATTTTGCCAACATAATATTGCATTTGTCATATTTATAATATGATGTCTTATTTCTCATTTGTATTTTAATATTTCTTTGTTTGGATATCATTTTTCCGTCTTTTTGGAAAAATTATGTATTTGTTTAGTATTTTCATTATTATTTTTTTTCTAATATAGGGATACTTAAACGTGTCAACTATTACAATTACGTCAACAACATAATTTTTTCAAGGTATTCAATAATACAATTAAAATACAAACATAATAACATAAATTATGTATCAATCAGCCTACCATTTATGTATTTAATTATTGAATACTAAAAAAAAGAGATACCGTTGAAATGTTGATGTTATTGAATTAGCCTTCTGACTAAAGTCATTTAAAACAAAAAACTATTTCCTATCCTAAGGACTCAAAGTGTCAACACATCCTATTTTTGTTGCGGACAAGAAATAATCTCGGAAATAGGAAGTGTGGGCGGCAAAAAAGAGATCTGCCACCCCACACCTATGTTATCAATTTGATTCTTAGTATAATTAAGTACCTACATTTGAATTACTAACGACAAATGGTATTGTGCTACGTTTACCTTTTATGTTAAAAAACAAATACAATTTTTAAATATCTGAATTATGATTTCTAGTTTCATTCAGCAAAAAAAAGATGATATTACGATAACACAAACAAGACGAGAAACACATTTACTTACGGGCAGTGTCGACAGTTTTATGATCTGTGATTCAAAGAAAAAAAAAATAGTAATGTCACTAAATGTAATTTGATAAAAATGAGTAACCACCAGAAAAAAGATTGTCATTGCATTTTTTAAAATTATTTAGTTGAAATTTCTTATTATAAGAAAGGGTAGAATTTTCTATGGTATATATGAATATGGTTAAATATTGCTAAATATGCACACATTTTACTCAAATAACTTAAAACTAGCTTCAAACTGGAAGCAAAAAAGATAGCAAATATGTAGTTGAGTGCCACTATTAATTTGTGTGACAGATACATGTGTATTTTTTCCCAAAAGAATGTCATTCTGCCAGATATATTAATTTTCTGTATTGCAATATTTAAATGGGAAAGATTGTCTATAGCTCGTTTCAAATCATGTGTCCAACTTCAAAACGCTATTACTCTCTAACCGTATGTTAAAAACTTTTGAAATTTTCCAAATGTAATTAGAATGAAAAATACCCTTTAAGTGTATATTTAACAAATATCTTGCAGCTGCTGTTTTCTTAAAGCGGCTATATGTATTTGATGTTTGTCAAAATTGTAAATTGTGAAGCCCTAAAGAATAGAAATTACCGTAGTTGCTGGTCTATGATTAATTTTCACTAGGTAAATGCGTGGCCGTAATGGGGAAATAACTGGATAAAACAAAACACCAGGAGAATTATTGTCTGCTCAGTTCGAGGACGGACGATAATATCAAGGTATACATGTATGTCCAATTTTCATAGTTGTGCGGTCCTGAAAAGGACCGTTTGTTGAACTAATTTAAGGTAATATAGGGGCCAACATTGTGGGGGCTATATACTTTCATTCTGAATCAGACCTGTCTAAAAGATTAATAACTGTTTGGGGTTGTACATTCCACAAACCATCATTTTTCCAATATTCCTCTTCCTGTTTTAAGACGTGGTCTTCACATTTAGCCCAATAATCTTTCTCTATATTTAATAAAGCGAGATTAGCAAGAGTCTTTACATCGCATATTTTGAATGTTGCATTTTCATTTGCCACTTGTCCTTTTAATTTTTCCCAAATGAGTTCTATTGGATTTAAATGAGCATGGTAAGGTGGCAGCCTCAAACTTATATGACCGTGCTCTTGGATAATCTTATCTATTTGAAAAATCTTTGTCCTCTGTTTTTGCTTTACTAGAGATAGTAATTCAGGTTTTAAGTACATCTTATTAAATTGTATGTGCTCTTTTGTAAGCCATATCTTAATAGCATCTTTTGTACTGGATGACGTCGGGACTTTATCTTCAAGTGCAACAATGTTGTGGTACGCTGCATTGTCCATTATTAGGCCAGATGGTCGATCTAGTGATGGGAGAACAGAATTTTCAATCCAATGTCTAAATATGTGACCATTCATCTCAGAGTGATAATCCCGATTGTCTATGGATTTTGAAAGAAAAATGAGCTCTGCATTCTGTATTAGTCCATGTTGTCGACTACCTGCATGAGCAATTATCAAGCGCTGTCCTTTGCTGCTAGGTATTAATCTCTTAATCTTTCCATCTGATGACTGCCATTCCCTTTGGTTAGTGTGGTGAGCATTGATCCATGTTTCATCCAAGTACACAATATCATAACCTTATTTGCGCACCTCTTTTACTTCACGTAAGTACTTGCTTCTCATGACTACTATATGTGGCTTCTCACAGATGATGTTTCGTCCATTGGAATACTTTCTGAATGTAAAGCCTGCAGCTATCACATTTTTCCATAATGTAGACTTTGATATTTCAATACTGTTGTTCTTTTTCAGCGATACTTTTAATGTTCTTATTGTAACAGTTTCATTCATACCCAACATTTTGCGAATTTCACTTCTAATAAGTTTACAGTCGAAATTATCCAACATTTTTGCTCTTCCTTGTGATTTTGTATATTTTGAACATTGACGGTCACGTGCTTGAATCCAGCGATTAAATGACCGTTTAGATAAATCCAAAATGTGTCTTGTCCTATTCTCAGGGTTTTCTAAAGAATGAAATAATCTTCCTCGTTTAGCCTCTTTGCAAAAATAGTCATACATTTTTATTGCGATGTTTTGTAAACTGCAGAATTTCATTTTAAGACTCATGATAAATGTTATTGTTCCACGTCTTCACATATGAATGAACGGAAATGGAACACACAATGCCTCGTGTTTTCTACAAGTGTCTAATTGTGTCAGAAAACTCACGTTGAAAGCGTGCAAAAACGTCAATTGTACCGTGTATGGATTTTTAATCTCTATTTTTAAATTAAAATACTGTAAACACTAAGTTTTGACTACATCAATGGGTCGTTATAAATTTATATAAATCAAATAAGCAATAATAATAACCAAATGTTTTTTTTTATGAAATTAATTCCCTGTTGGGTTCTAATCATTATAACTTTACATGCAAATTTTTAACAACTTACAACAAGCGGTTAAAAAGCTATTGATTTTAAAAGTTGGGCACGAGTTATGAAACGAGCTATAGTACTTAGTATTACAAGAAAAATTTATAACACTTTTTGTCAAAGAGACAGAAAAAAAAACACATGGCACTGCAATATAATAGCTTGTAATAGTTTGTCAACATCATATTGCATTTGTCATATTTATAATATGATATCTTATTTCTCATTTCTATTTTAATATTTCACTGTTTGGATATCATTTTTCCGTATTTTTAGAAATATTTATTTGTTTAGTATTTTCATTATTATTTTTTTTCTAATATAGGGATATATATATAGACTAAAACGTGTCAACTATTACAATTACGTCAACAACATATTTTTTTTTCAATGTATTCAATAATAAAATTAAAATACCAACATAATAACATAATTTATGTATAAATCAGCCTAGCATTTCTTTCTTTAATTATTGAATACTAAAAAAATAGAAACCGTTGATGTTGCGGTTATTGCATTAGCCTTCCGACTGAAGTCATTTAAGACAAAAATTATTACCTAACCTAAGGGCTCAAAGTGTCAACACATCCTATTCTTTTGAGGACAAGAAATAATCTCGGAAATGGGAAGTGTGGGCGACAAAAAAGAGATCTGCCCCTATCCCGATATTATCAAGATGTTTCTTAGTATAATTAAGTACCTACATTTGAATTACTAAAGACAAATGGTATTGCGCAACGTTTACCTTTTATGTTAAAAAACAAATACAGTTTTTAAATATTTGTATTCTGATTTCTAGTTTCATTCAGTAAAAAAAGGGAGATTACGATAACGCAAACTAGACGAGAAACACATTTACTTACTGGCAATGTCCACAGTTTTATGATCTGTGATTCAAAGAAAAAAATTGTTTATGTCACTAAATGTAATTTGATAAAAATGTGTAACCACCAGAAAAAGATTGTCATTGTATTTTTTTTTTAATATTTAGTTGAAATTTCTTATTATAAGAAAGTGTAGAATTTTCTATGGTATATAGGAATATGGTTAAATATTGCTAAATATGAAAAGGAGTGGTGAGAGGAAGCAATCTTGTCTTACACGTGTTGTAACCTGAAACCATTCTGACAGACCTTCCGATGTTCTAACGGAACTTCCGATGTGTGACTGTACTGGCAAAACGATGCAATTTTCGATAGGGGTCAAACTTAAGTTATAAGTGAATTTCAATGCCCGTAGTAATAGTAATTCAAGCGTTCTTGTGTTATTTCGAACGGACTAATCTGTGGTTTATTCTTACAGTTTGTTTTAAATGCAGTCCATTGTGCTATTGCGATCACGAAAGAAGTATTCAATAATAAAATTTAAATACCAACATAATAACATGATTTATGTATAAATCAACCCATCATTTATGTCTTTCATTATTGAATACTAAGCAAATAGATTCCGTTGATGTTGCGGTTATTGCATTAGCCTTCCGTCTGAAGTCCTTTAAGATTAAAACTATTTCCTAACCTAAGGACTCAAAGTGTCAACACATCCTATTTTTTTTAGGACAAGAAATAATCTCGGAAATTGGAAGTGTGGGCGGTATTAAAGAGATATATCCCCCATCTCTATGTTTTCAAAATGATTCTTAGTATAATTAAGTACCTACATTTGGTACTTAAATGTATTGTTACTAACGACAAATGGTATTGTGCTACGTTTACCTTTTATGTTAAAAAACAAATACAATTTTTAAATATCTGTATTCCGATTTCTAGTTTCATTCAGCAAAAAAGGGGAGATTACGATAACACAAACAAGACGAGAAACACATTCACTTACGGGCAGTGTCGACAGTTTTATGATCTGTGATTCAAAGAAAAAAAAATAGTAATGTCACTAAATGTAATTTGATAAAATTGAATAACAACCAGAAAAAGATTGTCATTTTATTTTTTTTATTATTATTTAGTTGAAATGTCTTACTATACGAAAGGGTAGAATTGTATATGGTATATAGGAATATGGTTAAATATGCACACATTTTACTCGAAAAACTTAAAAGTAGTTTGAAATTGGAAGCAAAAAAGATAGTAAATATTTATTAGAGTGCCACTATTAATTTGTGTGACAGATACATGTGTATTTTTTTCCCAAAAGAATGTCATTGTACCAGAATTATATTATTTTTCTGTATTGCAATATTTACATGGGAAAGATTGTTTAGAACTGTCTTGCACGTGCATTGTTTTTACATCACTTATATCCCCGTATAATTGTAATAAATTTGTTGTTAATATGCATCATCGAACTTATTATTTTAAAGTAACTGTAAAGATATTACAACTTATTTTTTATATTTTTTAAAATATTTATTTACTTAGATTGCATTAACCTGAAACTGAAATATAAAAAAATGCAATAATATGTTCGTGCAGTAACGTTTTTTGCTTTTTTTCACTGTCTTTGTTCCTGTTTTGTTATTCTTTATTATGACCTAGTTTGTCAACATTACGTATCATTTGTCATATTTATTATATGATGTCACACTTCACATTTGTGTTTTAATGCCTCGCTGTTTTTATATAATTTTTTTTAATTACCTTACAATTATTATACATTTGCTTTGTCTTCTCGTTTTATTTTTAAAAATTACATTCTTAACTGTGTCAACTATTATAATTACTTCAACAATAAATAATAAAGTTAATTATTTTCAAAGTATTCAATAATGACATTAAAATGCCAACATGATAACATGATTTAGTTATTAATCTGCCTGACATTTCAGTCTTTATTTATTGAACACTAAGACAGGAGAATCAGTTAGCGTTGCGGTACATGCACTAGTCTTCCGACTGAAGTCACTTAAGACACACATTTGTTCCTATCTTATAGACTCAAAGAGTCAACATTTCCTATTTTTGTTAGTATGATAAATAATCTAGAAATGGGAAGAAGTGGAGGCGAAGAAGGGAATCTGCCCCCCCCCCTCCGCCATCCACCCATTTCCCCTACATTATCAAGCTGATGCTTGGTATATTTAAGTCCCTACACTTGAATTACTTATGACAAATGCAATTGTACTACTTTTACCTATTATGACAAGAAAGAAAGACAATTTTTTTTTATCTGTAATCTGATTTCTAGTTTCATTTAGGAAGAGTTGAGATTACGATAACAAAAACTAGAAGATAAAAACATTTTCTTACGGGCAATGTCGACAGTTTCATGATCTGTGATTGAAAGAAAAAAATAGTAATGCCACTAAATGTAATTTGATAAAAGTTGTAAAAACCATTAAAATATTGCTTTTTTTGTTCTTGTAATAGTCAGGTGGATTTGCATATTGTTAAATTAGGATATAATTTTTGATGGTATATAGGAATATGGATAAATAGTGTTAATATTCACACATTTAACTTGAAAAACTTAAATGTAGTGGGAAACTGCAAGAAAATAAAATAGCAAATATGTAGTAGATTGCCACTATTAATTTATGTGACAGATAAATGTGTATTTTTTCGCAAAAGAATGGCATTGTGTCAGATATATTATTTTATTTTTTTTATTGCAATATTTACAAGAGAAAGATTGTTTAGAAATGTCTTCTACGTGCAATGATTTTGCAGCACTTATATCCCCGTATGCATTTTGTTTTAATATGCATCATCAAACTTATTATTTTAAAGTAACTGCACCAGACAGCACTGGTTTTATTAGGATACCAGACTGCTTTAGATAATGGGTTGCAAAAGACAAAACATATATTGTCGTACATACAATAACCGAATATATTTCATGAAAGAACTGTGTGATAAACAGATGCCTAGATTACAGTAAACATTTTTTGCAAGAGAATCAATGTGTCTATACCATTTTTCGTATTGTTAAAAGTAAGATTACACGGCAATATATCTTTGACAAACTGAAAATGAAGGCTCATTAAATTGGGATATATGTAGGGAACATTAATTTCCACAAAAACCAAATCGCTAAGAAAAGAAAGTACCATTAACTACTGCGATGACAATTTAATAACACAAACGAATGTGCCACTCATTCTTTTTTTTTTATATTTGGAAACTGACACTTTAACCTTGAGAAGGTAATTTAGTATTAGTTTTACAAGATAAATTAATAATACTTTTTGTCAAAGAGATTTATAATAATAAATGTAATATTTATAATATGATGTCTTATTTCTCATTTGTATTTTAATATTTCTCTGTTTGTTTGGATATCATTTTTCCGTCTTTTTATAAATATTATGTATTTGTTTAGTATTCTCATTATTTTTTTCTTCTAATATATGAGTTCTTAACCGTGTCAACTATTACAATTACGCCAACAATAACTAATAATAAAAGTTTTTTTTTTTTTCAAAGTACTCAATCTTCTTGTTTCTTCTATTTTTTCTCTTTTCACTGATACCTAAAAGGTGTAGTAGTTTGTATCAATTGTCGTTCTTGAGCTGCTCGAACTGTCTGCATTATTGATTGTCCGTTGTTGTTACATGTCTCTGTCACTGCATCTAGTCATCTTTTTTCTGGGTTTTCCTCTTGGTCTTTTTCCATGCATTCTCAAGAAGAACGCCCTTGATGGTGATTGCTAAGGATTCATTTTGAACAGGTGAACAAACCATTTAAGTTGTTGTTGTTCTATATATTCATGGCAGGGTTTAATTCATATCATTTTTCGTATGGTTTCATTTGGTATTCTATCTCTTCTTGTGTTGTTTGTTATTTTTCTCAAGCATCGCATCTCACATGTATTGATCTTTCTTAAATGGGATTTATAAAGGGTCAATTTTGAATGTCATAGCACACAGTTGGTATGAAAGTTATATTTATTATTTGTTGTTTAGCTGGCATAGAAATGTTTGGATGTCTTAGCAACGGTGAAAGCTGAAATGTGACAGCATTTGCTTTTTGTATTCTCATGTCAATTTCTCTGTCTAGTTTTCCATCTTCTGCCGCTATGTTATTGTTTTCTATCTATCTATCTTTCGTTCGCTCGAAGTATTGTCTATATCAGCAATGTCGTTTCATGTATGAATTTTACTGTCTTTTGTAATTCTTGCAGTGGCCCATATAGTTTTTTTCTGTAGTGTTGTATCTATGGGCCAATGGATTTTCCTCAGTCTACTATATTCAGTGCAGTATTGAAGTATGTGTTCAGCAGTCTGGGGTGCCTGTCCATATGTACAAGTAGTTGATGTGCCGATCTTGAATTTTGGATACATGTGATTATGGAGTCGATTGTGTCCTGTTCTTAGGCGTATAATGATAACTTGTTCATATCTATTCATATTATGAAAGGCATCCTGATTTGGGGCTTGTGGTCCTCTGATTGATTTAATTATCTGTTTCTTATGATGGTATGTAACAGGTGTATCTAGTTGTGCGCCTATTGAACCTTCCTTTGCCAACTGATCTGCTTTCTCATTTCCTGGTATTCCACAGTGAGACGGGATCCACTGCAGGGCAACGCGTTGGTGCTTGGAATAAAATTAAAATACCAACATAAGAACATGATTTATGTATAAATCACTCTATCATTTCTGTCTTTCATTATTGAATACCAAGAATAGAGATTCCGTTGATGTTGCGGTTATTGCATTAGCCTTCCGACTGAAGTCATTTAAGACAAAAATTATTACCTAACCTTAGGGCTCAAAGTGTCAACACATCCTATACGTTTGAGGACAAGAAATAGTCTCGGAAATGGGGAGTGTGGGCGGTAAAAAAGAGATCTGCCCCACCCCCAATATTATCAAGTTGATTCTTAGTATAATTAAGTACCTACATTTGAATTACTCACGACAAATGGTATTGTGCTACGTTTACCTTTTATGTTAAGAGACAATTACAATTTTTATTTTTAATTTGTATTCTGATTTCTAGTTTCCTTCAGGAAGAGTTGAGATTACGATAACATACACTAGACAGGAAACACAATTACTTACGAGCAGTGTCGACAGTTTTATGATCTGTGATTCAAAAAAAGAAAAAATAGTAATGTCACTAAATGTAATTTTATACAAATGTGTAACCACCAGAAAAAAAGATTGTCATTGTATTTCTTCTTTATTATTTGGTTGAAATTTCAAATTATAAAAAAGGATAGAATGTTATATGGTATATAGGAATATAGATAAATATTGCTAAATAGGCACACATTTTACTCCAAAAAATGAAAAGTAGCTAGAAACTGGAAGCAAAAAAGATAGTAAATATTTATTAGAGTGCCATTTTTAATTTGTGTGACAGATATGTGTATTTTTTTTCCAAAATAATGTCATTGTGTCAGGTATATTATTTTTCTTTATTGCAATATTAACATGGGACAGATTGTTTAGAACTGTCTTGCACGGGCATTGTTTTTGCATCACTTATATCCCCGTTTAGGGTGTCCGGTTAGCGCAATCGATAGGCGGTTGGCTTACCACGGCAACAGCCGGGGTTCGTACCCTGGCGAGGACACCTGGGTTTTACTAATTCCCTAAAAATTAGTGGGAGCCGCGATAGCTCAGTGGTTAGTGAACTGGACTACTACGGACAAGGGGTAGGGTTCGATCCCAACCGACGGCTCCGGCTTCACCCAGCCTTAAATGGGTACCGGATTGTTTCTGGGAAAGTAAAGCAGCACGGGCGTAATACCGACCACATTACCCCAAAAATCATGTGCTGAAGGTCTGTAAAATATAGGGTCACTAACACCATATTTCTTTATACGCCACTTGGCGTGACGGGGGGTACTTTAATTTACTTACTTATATCCCCGTTTAACTGTAATCATTTTGTTTTTAATATGAATCATCGAACTTATTATTTTAAAGTAACTGCACAAGAGAGCACTGATTTTATTAGGATACCAGACTACTTTAGAGAATGGATTGCAGAAGACAAAAATAATGATAAATAATTGTGGGGATCTAAAGTTGTGGAGAGACAAACCACAATGCTAACATACATGGCACGAGATGGTGGTAAAGATGATGATGGTGATGATTATGCTGATGATAATGATGATGACGATTATGATGATGATAGTAATAACGCTACTTTTGATTTTCAATGCGTCTTTACATATATTATCTTGTATACAATAACCGGATCCATTTCCTGAAAAGAAAGTGTGTTAAACATATTCCTAGATTACAGCAAAAGAAGCATGGCTAAAAGATTGATGCAAAGAGATTGAAATGCAACAAAAAGGAGATGCTAAAACTATATGCAAACAAATTGAGGAATTAACAAGAAGAAAAACGCGATCAAAAACTGGATGTCTAAGACCAAAGTAAGGAGAACTGTTGATTGATCAAGAAAACATAAGGAAACGATGGACAGAATACATTAAAGATCTTTATAATGATGAACGAACTGAAGTAAATATTAAGGATAATGAAGAAGGACCATAAATACTCAGAGAAGAAGTGGCAGACGCCTTGCCCAATATGAAAGCAGGCGAAACTCCTTTCCAGATAATTTAACTAAAAATGAGATTGAAGCCGTGGGTGATTTTGAAATAGAAATAATAACACAAATATTGAATGATATCTACAACAGCGGATAAATACCAGACGACATGCTCAAATCAATAGTCATAGATCTACCAAAGAAATCGGGGGCGATTGATTGCGATGATCATCGCACAATAAGCCTTATGAGTCATATGACTAAGATATTACTAAGAATCGTCATGCGTAGAGTGCGAAACAAAATCAGTCCACAAATTGGCGATGAACAGTGTAGTTTTGTTAGAGATAAAGGAACAAGCAATTCCATTTAAATCATAAGATCATTAGTAGAAAGAGCCATATAGATGAAAAAATATCAATCCCTATGTTTCATAGATTACACCAATGCATTTGACAAAGTAGAGCACCAAGAAATAATCAACATTTTAGAAAACATAAACATAGACAACAAAGATCTAAGAATAATTAAGAACATGTACTGGCAACAAACGGCGGCCATAAGAACTGGAAACCAATTGAGAATGGTTCAATAAATAAAATAGGATGTTAGACAAGGTAGTGTGTTGTCATCAGATTTGTTTAATATTTATAGTGAGATTATTTTAAGATCCATAAGGGGCTTGCCTGGAATAACAATTGGAGGTCATAATATAAATAATCTAGTGTATGCTGATGATACAGTCTTAATCGCTAAGTATGAAAATGAGTTACTAGAAATGTTGGACATTATAGTGAAAGAAAGCAAAAATAAAGTATCAAGAAAATAATAGCAAAAAGACAGAGATAATGGTAACAACAAAGAAAAAGACATCGCCCCTGTGCAAAATAAAGAGACAAGTGGAACAATATAAAAAACAAGTAAATGAATTTAAACATTTGGGAACTTTGTTAACCTCAGACGGAAGATGTACAAACGATGGTAGATGCAGAAAGCTCAGGCAAAATCAGCTTTCCAAAAAATGATGAAGATACTATGCAATCCAGTTTTGCTAATAGGAACAAGAAACAGAGTTCTTAAATGTTACGTAGAGCCAGTCTTAATATATGGATGCGAATCATGGGCAATAGGACAACATACAAGAAAATCACTGGAGTCTGTAGAAATGTGGTTTTACAGAAGAATGTTGAGGGTACCATAGACAGCTAAGAAGAGTAATGAAGATGTTATGAGGAGGTCATAGCAAAAATGGAGCTAATTTCCAATATTAGGATGAAACAATCATCATTTTTTGGCTATGTAATGAGAAGAGAACAACTGGAATATATTGTAACAACTGGAAAATTGAGGGTCGAAAAGATAGAGGGATGCAAAATAACATACAGCTAAAGAGAATGTACTGGGCGAAGGTCAACAACAGAAATGATAAATAGCTTCCGATATCGAAAGTTGTGGAGAGATATGATCACCTACGCCAGCATGTCCGGTACTTGATGATGATGGATGATATTGTATTATTATTTGTGTTATTTTTATTTACATATATTGCATTAACATAACACTGAAATATAAAAGATGCATTAATATGTTCGTGCAGTAAAGTCTTTTGCCTTTTTTTAAATGGCGTTGTTGCTGTTTTGTTATTCTTTATTATGACCTAGTTTGTCAACATTATGTATCATTTGTCATATTTATTATATGATGTAGCATTTCATATTTGTGTTTTAATACCTTGCTGATTTGATATCATTTTTGATTTCCTTACAATTATTATTTATTTGTTTAGTCGTCTCATTTTGTTTTTTTAAATTGAATTCTTAACTGTGTCAACTATTGTAATTACTTCAACAATAAATAATACAATTAATTATTTTCAAAGTATTCAATAATAGCATTAAAATGCCAACATGATAACATGATTTATTTATAAATCTGCCTGACATTTCAGTCTTTAATTATTGAACACTAAGACAGGAGAGTCAGTTAGCGTTGCGGTACATGCGTTAGCCTTCCGACTGAAGTCATTTTAGACAAACAAGTGTACCTATTTAATGTCTCAAAGAGTAAACACTTCCTATTTTTTAGGACAAGATATAATCTATAAAATGTGAAGAGGAGGCGGCGAAGAAGGTGTATGCCCACCCCACCCCACCCCCTTTATTATCAAGCTGATGCTTAGTATATTAAAGTCCCTACACTTGAATAACGACAAATGGTATTGTGCTACTTTTACCTATTATGTTAAGTAACAAATTTTTTTTTTACTATGCATTCTGATTTCTAGTTTCATTTAGGAAGAGGTGAGATTATGATAACAAAAACTAGACGAGAAACACATTTACTTACAAGCAGTGTCGACAGTTGGATGATCTGTGATTCAAAAAAAAAATTAATAATGTCACTAAATGTAATTTGATAAAATGTGTAACCACCACAAATAGATTGCCATTGTTTTTTTTTTATTATTTTTTTTTTTATTTTTTTTTAAATTATTAGGTGAAATAGCATATTGTAAAAAAATGGTAGAATTTTTAAAGGTATATTGGAATATAGATAAATATTGTTAAATATGCACACAATTAACTTGAAACTGGAAACAAATTAAATAGGAAATATTTAGTAGTGTGCCCCTATTAATTTTTGTGACAGATACATGTGTATTTGTTCCCAAAAGAATGTCATTGTGCCAGATATATTCTTTTTTTTTTCTTTATTGCAATATTTACGTGGGAAAGGTTGATTAGAACCGTCTTGCACGTGCATTGTTTTGTATCACTTATATCCCCGTGTAATTGTAAGTAAATTGTTTTTAATATGCATCATCAAACTTTTAAAGGAACAGCACAAAGCGAAGAAGGGACATGACTCCCCGCCAAGCAATATTAACAAGCTGATGCTTAGTAAGTCCCCACACTTGAATTACTTACGACAAATTGTATTGTACTACTTTTGGCTATTATGTTGAGAAACAAATATTGTTTTTTAATATGTATTCTGATTTCTAGTTTCATTTAGGAAGAGTTGAGATTATGATAACAAAAACTAGACGAGAAACACATTTACTCACAAACTGTGTCGACACTTGGATGATCTGTGATTCAAAGAAAAAAAAATAGTAATGTCACTAAATTCAATTTTATAAAATGTGTAACCACCAGTAAAACATTGCCATTGTTTTTTTTTTCGTAATAATTTGGTGAGGTGAAATTGCAAATTGTAAAAAAAGGGTAGAATTTTAGAAGGTATATAGGAATATGGATAAATATTGTTAAATATGCACACATTTTACTTGAAAAACTTAAAAGTAGCGTGAACAGAACAACAACTGGATGGAAGACGAAGAACTATGACTTTTGCTGATGATATTCTGGTATATTGACAGGGAAGAGACAGACGGGAAATCGCCTCCACAATGCAAGACGAACTCGATCGCATTTCTTCCTGGTGTGGGGTTTCAGGTGCATTGGTTAATACTAAAAGAGCATCAGTTGCATGGTTCTCAATTATCAATCTTATCGTTAACACGGACACACCTATAGTACGAATGTGAGCTGAGGAGGATACCAAGGATAAGTTGTTGTCATACCTAGGAGTTACGTTTGATCACAGCCTGTGTTTTCGGGACCACGTCGACCATTTGATAACAAAATCCCGCAAAAGATTTGCCGTCCTGAAGGTCATGACAGCTGCCAACATCGAGCAGAGGCTTCTTACTCTTCTTTTCCAGGGATTAGTCCTCGCAGCAATCGAGTACAATTCATACTGTCAATACGACTCAAATTGACAGGCTGGATAGAATACAGAATGAAACCATGCGCGTTAACTTGAGGTGAACGAGGGACACCCCCTTTCTAACAATGAGGTATCTTCTTGACTTTCCAACCATGGATGATAGAATATAGATCTGGAGGACACGAGCATACCTAAAGATTAGTGCAAATACAGAGCGTCCATTGCACCACGAGCTCAACACAGGGAAAGGCGCTATACTAAAAAGAGGCAAATCATGGGTAGGCTGAACAGAAGATGTCTTCAGACAGGTCTGTGGGATTACCAATATCAACGCTGGCTAACAGTGGATACCAGTGCCCACGTCATTCAAGGAGACACTCTCTCGTATTGCCACACTCGATAGGAAAAGTAGGGAACAGAACTTAGTCGTAGACAATGCGGAGGTCAACGGTCTCATCAGCGAAAATACCAGTGAGAAAGATACAGTCATGTATTTAACTTATTTGGTCTACACCTGTAGAAAATTCGAGGACTGTCAACCAATAAATCAGATGGACATCATCAATGCCCCTCGGGGAAATGGGAAGGACACATGACTTCGACAATCATGAGTCCACGTCACTCCTTCGGATAAAAGAGATGGGAGTTATGATGGGCACAGCCAGAAACGACAAACTTTAGTGGGCGTGTAAGAAGACTTACCAACCTACACAGAACTGGAGTCGTCAGTCGCTAGACGCTACGGGACTTGCTGAGGAGGGGATCTGAGAACCTATGGACATGTTCGGAGTGCAATGATCTATCTATTGACCTTTCGAGCCGTAACCGGCCCATAGGGCGTAGACCAAGATACACCTTCTCCTATATGAATTTTTGTTCTAGCAGTTTTCTTTTAAAGATATTTTATCAAATCTCGCCATCTGTCTCTGTTCTGTGCAAGCAGTTCTATCTCATTGAGGGAGCCGATTCCTGCTGCTCTTGCCTCTCTCATCAATGTTCTTCTCAGTGTCTCCCTGGGTCTTCCTCTTTTTCTTTTACCTGTTGTTTCCCATATGAGGGCTTGCTTTGCTATTCGATTATTATCTCTTCTCATCACATGTCCAACGTATGACCATCGTCTTTTCTTTATTACTGAAGATATTAGTGGTTGATTGGCGATTTCTCTAATTTCCTCGTTTGTTTTGAATTCGTTCCATTCTATACCAAGTATTTTCCTTAGACATTTATTTTCGAATGCGTTCAACTTTGTTTCTATATCTCTTGTTGTTTTCCAGCTTTCACACGCATACGTAAGGGTTGATAGTACATTTGATTTGAATAGCCTAAGTTTTGTGTTTGTGCTAATGAGTTTTGATTTCCACAACTTTTCAAGGCTTCTGAAAGACATTGCTGCTTTAGCCAGTCTGATTCTAATTTCTTTGCTCGTATCCCCTTCTCGATCAATGTGACTTCCAAGATAGATGAAGTGATCGATCTCTTCTACTGGTTTGTTTTCCATGTATATTTTGTCACTTGTTGGAATTAAACTTTTCATGACTTTAGTCTTTTCATGATTGACCTCAAGCCCAATTTTGCTGGCTATTGATGATAGTTCATTTGTGTTTTCCTGCATCGTTTTTATCTGATTGCTGATGAGAACTATGTCATCAGCAAAGTCCAGGTCCTCCAAATGGTCTCCTTGTATCCATTCGATGCCTTTATTACCAGTGCAGCATTTCTTCATTATGAAGTCCATAACAATTCCAAATAACAAGGGCGACATCAGCACCTCTGTATGCTCTTACATCTATTAATGATGATCTGAATTGTTGTTTAATACATAGGTGGTCAATTTGATTTGATGTTCTATCATCAGGAGATATCCATGTTGTTTTGTGGATATTTTTATGTGGAAATAATGTCCCACCTATAACTAAATTTTCTATTAAACATAATTCTATTAATCTTTCTCCATTCTGACTTGTTGTATTACAGCCTTCTCTCCCCATCACATGTTCCACTCCTGCGTTATCTTGTCCTACTTTGGCGTTGAAGTCTCCCATTACAATTAAAAGATCGTGTTTTGGTATTTTGTTTATAAGTTGTTGCAGTTGGTTATAAAAATCATCCTTAACTTCATCATCAGCTTCGTTAGTAGGCGCATAACATTGAATAATTGAAAGTCTTCCATGTTTTGTTTTGTATCGTGTTCGTATCAGACGGCTATTTACCGGTTCCCATTCTAATAAACTTCTTGCAGCTTTGTCTGTCATCATTATGCCTACTCCTTCACGGTGTTTTCCATCTTCCCTTCCAGAAAAAACTACTATTTTATTATCAATAGATCTCCTACCTGTTCCAGGCCAGCGCATTTCGCTTAATCCTAAAATATCTAGATCGTATCTGTCCATCTCGCTCGCGACCTGTGCATGTTTCGTCGGAGCGGCCATTGTTCGCACATTCCAGAATCCTATTTTTGTTGTTGTTTTAGGGCCGAAAAAACTATCACTACTATCTACTGCTAATTTACACATTCTGTATCAGGTCTACGTTTCATTAACAACATCGTTTTTACGATAGCGGCTTGTTAAACCTCTGATCAACGGTTCTATAAGTGCAATGATGATGACCAGCAAATACCTCAATAACTATGTCTAAATGAATATTCGACTTATTGTTTTAAAGTCATTGTGCAAGGCAGCACCAGTTTTATTAGGATACCTGTTTTGAAGGACCTGCTCATATTTTGTCCAAATTATATCCGTTTGATTTGCTAATTTGGTTCTTTGATCACAGTTTTAACTTTTTTTATCCGAATTATGCCTCATTTTCATATTCTTGTTTCTTATTCTCCCTCCAAATTTTAAAGTTCCTTCTTTTCGTTAATTGCTTCTCTGAATGCTTCATTCTAGCATGAGGTGTTTTTTCCCCCTACTTTTGTCCGTAGTTTCGTTCCACATACATTTTTTAGATGTTGATTACTGTTCTCTTGATCTGTTTCCACTGTTTTCTACTGGGCTTACTTCGTTCGGGAGATTTTTTAATCCTTCTGTTAATTTTTCTTCTAGGTATTCCCTTGATTCTTGATATTTCTATTGTTTTATTCTTATTGCCTGTTTTTTTGTTATTGTTACCTCTTTTGTTTGTTTCCGTTGTCCTTATGTTTTCTAAATATGTAAGTTTGAATTTGTTTAATCCTAACATTCCAGTATAAGATGGTGGCTAAGCCTGGAATAATTTGAAAATAATGCTAAAATGAAAATGATTTAATTAACATATAAATGTATATACATGTAATCGTAATAGTCATAATAACAACAGCGTCCAAATTATTTGTTCGCTAGTTCAAATGCACCAAAACATATAAATGGACTAGGCACTGCGCCGGATGATATATTACAGTTAGCTCCCTAAAGATTGTTCCGCAGTCAGTCATGTGTTTAACACATTCGTTGCATTTGAAAACATGGAAATCCTAAGAAATTAGGTTAAATACAAAATTTAAAAGTCCAAGTTTAAGTCAGTCCTATTATGTAGCTGTGAAACATGGAGAACAACAAATAATGTCAATCGTTAATATATAGACCTTCATTAAAAGATTCTTGCGCACAACAAAAAAGAATGTAATTGTCATGACAAATTCACTAACGTGGAATTATGAAAAAGTACCAGTGAAATGCCAGTGGATAAAGAGATACGACGAAGACGATGGCGCTGGATGAGCACACACTGCGGAAGACAACTAAGAATACTACACAACAAGCTTTTTTAGAATCCCCATTGAACAAGACAAAAGGCAGGCCAAGTTATTAATGGCAAAGATATATGGAAGCAGAGATGAAGATGGTGTGGAAGACATGGAAAAATATTATGGGAATGGCAAAAAAACAGAAAGACTTGAAACATCTTGGTTTAAAGGCCTTTTCCTCCACAGGAACTAGAAATGTAAAAATGATGAAGAAGACCTTCACTGTCAAATGATATCATTTTTATGGATTGTAGCGTCAATGTTAATTTTCCATAAATTAACAACTTTGAAGACATAGATCTACTTACCGGACTGGTTTTCACCTAAAACTCATTATTTAATTCCATAAGATATGATCACATTTTGATCGGAAGTAAACACATGGATTGCATCTTTAGGTGATTAACGTTTCTATGAATAATTAATGCGATTTCTAACGACACAATTTGATGAAAATTAATTGAGTAACTGTCATACTAGAGACACATTTAGATATTGATTTCTCCCCCGAAAAAAAAAGAAAATCAATTTTTGGGCAATATGTTTTCCAACAAAAGGACAACAGAAAAGAAAATCGCTGGAGTCTGTAGAAATGTGGTTTCACATAAGAATGTTGAGAATACCATGGTCAGCTAAAAAGAGTAATGAAACCGTTCTGAAAGAGGCCAAAGCAAAACGAGAGCTAATTTCTAATATTAGAAAGAAACAATCATCAAGTGTTGGCCATGTAATGAGAAGAGAGCAGCTAGAATATATTGTAACAACTGGGAAAATTGGGGGACGAAGAGCTAGAGGCAAGGAAAGAGAAAAGATACCAGACAGCTTAAGATCAGGGATTGGCAGAAGGTCAACAACAGAAATTATAAATAACTGTGGCGATCGACAATTGTGGAGAGACATGATCACCTACGCCAGCAGACCCGGTACTTGATGATGATGATGTTTTCCAAGTTACAAGCAATGCTGTATACATGGATGTTATAATGTGTTATTCTTTAGCAGACATTGATTCCTATTAGAAGTATGTTTAAAATATTTTCTCCTCAGAACTGTATTCATTCCGATATAAAATTAGATTAAACTTTCTGATAGTTTGTCTCCTACATATCAACTTACATAAATTATGCCATATTCTAAACATATATAGAAGTATAACTACTTATCGGATCCATTTCAGGAAACAGATTACTTAGCTTATTGAGTTATTGAGTTATTTGCGGGTGATCATCATTGCACTCCGAACATGTCTATAGGTGCTCAGATCACCTTCCTCAGCAATTCCCGTAGTGTCCAGCGACTGACGACTCCAGTTCTATGTTGGTTGATATATCTTCTTATACGGTCACTAATGTCTCATTTCTGGCTGTGCTCATTTTAACGCCCATTTCCATCATTCGAAGAAGTGACGTGGATCTGTGTTTGTCGAAGTCACGCGCTCTTCCCACATCCCGGTGGCATGGATGATGTCAGCTCGATCCATTGGTTGCCCGTCCTCAACGACAGCACAGCTAGCCAAGCTGTCCGCTCTTTCATTTCCCCGTACTCCCGCATGTCCAGGGACATAGACAAAGGTGACCTTACGTATTTTGGATTTCTGCAACGACTCTATCCAGTGCATGCGTACTTAGCTTACGGTAAAGGAAAAAAAAACTGGAAAAAACATGTAAAAATGTATCATCTTTTCTACATCTAGTCACCGACAAATTAGCAATATATTTAACCTGAATGCGTACACGACAAAGGAACTAAATATTTGGAAAAATGCAAATCTGTCATTTATTTTTTTCTCGAGCATAGTAATTAAAATAAGTTTGTTATTTTCAAAAGTGGATGTGCTGTTAAAAGTAACGATGGCAAAAAAAAACATAATATTAAGATATTTTAAAATAATGTCTACGATGTTGGTTTTTGTGATTTTTATTTTGTTTCACTCGTATTAATTATATTAATGTGTGTAATAAATTACCGTAATTTGTTCTCATTTGTCATCAATTTATCAATATTATGTGTAGTCTTTCATCTGATAGATGATTAATAAAGAAAGGTACATACAATTATAATTTATTTTCTTTTAGCTCCATTGATATTTGTTTAATTCTTTTTTTTTCTTTAAAAGAAACTATTAATAGAAAATAAACATGTAAACATAGCATCCCTTTTTCTGTTAGAAGATAAGTGTTGATTGTGTATTTTACTGAAATCATTGGAAACAATTATGTTGGACTTTTATCAGAAATAAATATTAAATTAGACGTAATTATTTAACCTTTTTGATAACCATTTTATTTATTATACGATTTCTGTAGTCATTTGTGAATGAATATATATCACTCTGCAAACGACAATAATAAAATATAACAAGGAGAATATGGACTAGATATGAATATCAAAAAGACTAAAACTATGATCATAAACAAAGAAAATTCTCAAGACCTACAATTAAATATCACAGTGGAGGGAATACATCTGGAGACAGTCCAGAGCTACTACTACATTTGATATATTATAACTAATGATGGAAAATGTAAAATTGATATAAACAAAAGAATAGGAATCACAAAAAGTAATGCCATGAAAAATATACTAACAACAAAACAAACATTAGCAGGGCTGAAACTAAGATGGCAAAATGTTACATCTTCTCAGTATTCCTGTATGGTGCAGAAACATGGACATTAAACAAGAAAACGGAACAGAATATTGAAGCCTTTTACATGTGGATTTATAGAAGAATAGGTTGAATTGGATGGAAAGAAAAGAAAACAAACGATGAAGTTTTAAAACAACTAAAAATGAAAAGAGAGCTACTAAACACAATTCAAACAAGACAAATAAAATTGTTGGGGCATGTTGAAAGAAACAACAGCCTACTAAAAGTAATATTGGAAGGGAAAATACAAGGTAAGAGGGACAGAGACGGACCAAGACTAACAAGGATGTGTAACATTAAAAGATAGACAAGTCAACCTATGACAATCTGCACCAACAAAGCAAGAGGCAGAGTGGAATGACGCTCCATGGTAGCCAACCTTCGAAGTGGAGAAGGTACTCGATGAAGATGATATATTTATATATATATATATATATATATATATATATATATATATATATATATATATATATATATATTACAAATCAGTTGTTCGAAACTATTGGTAATGTCTGTTATGAAATAACTTTACAGTGACTTCTTCTGTATTGTCTCTCCTCGTTAATTCAAGGAAACAGGTTTTCGCTTTATCATAAAATGTTGATACATGTTATGGATTTTTACTTTTTTAGAAGACATAACTAAGTATATAACACGACATCGGGCAATGACTGAAACATGGCAAATAGTTTAAAGCATTTTCAACGTGGAGAAATTGTGTACTTGGATGTAAATAGAGTATTTAAATTTAACATTGTAGACATTGAATCATTATTGACAAATTGACATATTTTAGTCAAATGTCAACGTTGTAAACACATTTTACAAAATGTATACATACTGAAAGGTTGTAAGCAGGCTGACACATTGTAGGCGCATTGAAACATTACAGATATATAAAAGGGTGACTCGAGTCAAGACATCGGTCTCGAGACAAAAAGGTCGTGCGTTCAAATTCCAGGTGCATCACTTCGCTCCCAGGGAAAAAAAAGGATTGCCACGTAAAATTTAATTCCTAGTCTCTAGGGAATGAAAAGATGGTTAGAGGCCACAGATATGGGATTTCTCAGAAGAATGTTGAAAGTTCCCTGGACAGATAAAAAGACCAATGAAGAAGTTCTCAAAGAGGCCAACACAGAAAGGGAGCTCTTAAAAAACATCAGAAAGAAGCAATCAACATTTTATGGGCACATCATGAGAAGAGGAAAGTTGGAATACTTGGTTACAACTGGCAAAATAAAAAGAAAGAGGCATCGCGGACGACAAAGAGAGAAAATACTGGATAGCTTGGTGTCATGGCATGGAAAACAGTCAACAACAGAACTGATACGATGCACTGTGGATAGAAGATTGTGGAGGGACATGATCGCCTACGCCAACCGGCAGGGTACATGATGATGATGAGTCTCTAGGGACTTCGCCAGAAGTGAAAGCTGTGAGCGCAAAGAAAGAAAAATACAAACATTGCTGATTTATTTATTATACGATTTCTGTAGTCATTTGTGAATGAATATATATCACTCTGCAAACGACAATAATAAAATATAACAAGGAGAATATGGACTAGATATGAATATCAAAAAGACTAAAACTATGATCATAAACAAAGAAAATTCTCAAGACCTACAATTAAATAAACATTTCAAAAGCTGCAATCTGTTGTCCTGTCTTCTTGCATATTGTCCTTATCTCTGCACCATGCATTGTTTAAGCATATTTTTATTCGTCTGGATGTTACGATATTTTTTAATTTTATTAAAATTATTTTTTTATTCCTATTCTTTTTGTTTATTTTTGTTTTACATTTTCCGTCATCAGTATAATATATCAAGGGTAATTGCTATACCATGTAAAACAATCCATTAGGTTAAACGTTTTATTAAAACCATAACTCTGGGTATCGATGGGGCATTGCTAATAAATGTGAGCAACCTGCTCCGTTTGTCCCTATCTTTAGTCATTATTTGGACCCTTTAGGTTTGAAGTCTGTCGAATCTTTGATGTTATAGTATGATTTACTTTTGTGATTGCATCTTCATTTCACTGCCTTAATTTTTCTTCTGCTTATTCTTTCCTCTCTCATTTGCCTTTCAGCATTAAGGGGAGATATAATTTGCGGTCCTTTGCTCTGCTGTTGCCCTCTGCTGCTGTTATGTTTCCTAGGGCTTCTAGCATTCCGTATATCCATCTTTTTCGTGGTCGACCTTAGGGTCTGGTATTCTCACAACATTTATTGAGGACCCATTGTGTTGTGTTTTGATCTTTCTGTCGTGTCACGTGGCCAAATCATGTTAACTGTTCTTTCTTTAAATATCCTATGGCGAAGGCTATTCCTAGCTTTTTTTCTCAGTTCTTCATTTCTGATCTTATCTCTCAGACTGTTTTCTTCTGTCATTCGTCTGACACATTTCATCTCAGGAGAGGTTATTTTTCTTATTGTTCTTGCATCTAGGGTTCAGGACTGGCATTGGACTCCCTTAATTGCTCCTCTATATTCATCTATGTTAATCCAGATCCCGAAAACTGCACAATAAATGTCATTGTTTGTTTCTTTCTTTATATATCTAACTTTATTTACACTTGTATCCATGAATGTGGCGAGTGGCTTACACAGTTATGATTTTCGTGTTTTGGGTGATTCCCAACATTTCCACTTGATTATTGTTTTATGTTGTTTGGAAAGAAATTGCGTTCCATTCTTTCTAAATGATAAAAACTTTTATTTCAAAATTTCCACAAAAACGTCATCAAGTCGTCCCGTAAGATAACGTTCAAAGTGATAGATGTTTGTTTTTTATAAGATGACTGATTTTTTTTTCGTAAAAAAAAACTGCTGAAAGTATATCAAACGGTTTAAAGAACAGCCGGCCTATATATATATTTGTAATCTTTCTTCTTTACTTTTACACGTCTCTAATTATCTATGTTATTGCAGTATATTTTTTTTTGCTTCATTCTGAAAAAAGGAAAAATAACACTGATTTTCTTCATCAGATGTTATTATAACAATCGTTTTTTGTAACTTTTTTTACTTTCTTCCGCCTATTTCAGAAAGTCGTCATTGCTCAAATTAGTTTACCACTAATTTTCTCATTATTAATGTATAACATCTTAACGATATAGAATTACTTTCACATTTAATCAACATTCTCACCGTATTCTAGAATTCTTTTGAACTCTCAAAACTAGAAATATGTGCAATCTATAATGTTATCACGCGAGTTCCTTCTCTATTAACAAATGTACAATAATATGTCGCCATGTTTTCGCTATGATGTTCATAAATCGCAGATGAGCCTTGTTTTTATTATTTGATTATTTTCTGGAGAGATGACCTGCTAGAACTTTCAGAAAATGATGACTGATTATACGGACGTTAAAATATTAGCTTTTATTTATTTTCTTCTTTTTACTTTTATTTTCATTTTCCTCTTTCAGAATATCCGCATTTATATTACATATCGCAGGTATATAAAGATGTATTGATATAATATTTGTAAATGCAATAGTTTAAAAACAAAAAAAAATACTTACTCTCATCTGATTCTTCTTTACCTAAAAGACAAATATACTTATATGTATACATTGTTAACAACCAACAATTTAATTAATTAAAAACGCATCTTCATCGTCATTGCGTGTCGTCTCCGCATCGAAGGTTGGTTGCCGTGGAGGAACATTCAGCACTGACACTTGCTTTAACACTATAGGTTATCATAGGCTAGCTTGTCAATCTTTTGGTGCTACTCGTCCATGTTAGTCCTGGTCTACCTCTGTCTCTTTTACCCTGTATTTATTATTAATTATTATTATTTTTAGTAGGCCCCTACGTCTTTTAAGGGGTCAAAGCAAAGAAATGCATAAAATGATTGTAAGGGAGAAAGGAAGAAATGGGAACAAATGGTTTGGTTACAACTTTGCGTAAATAATGGGCGACACGATTGAACAACGTTTCGATTTAATAGGGCTTCACATGGAACAATGACAAAAACATACACACACATATAGGTAAGTAAATATATATTTAAAATAATATCATAAATATATGTTCTTATACATGGACGTGTTCTTTGTTCTGCTGAAGGCATTTTGAGCCAAAACGGCATTCAACTGTGTCCTCCTTTAATTTCGTAAAGCAGTAATCATATATTTTCCTCTTTTTTTCCGTTCCTTTTGTCTATTAATATGTCCCTAAAATCTTATTTGTATTGTTTAAATTGCGTGTGTAGTTCTCTTTTTATTTTCACTTGTTTAAAACTTAATTTGCTTTCTTTTATTTCCAGCCGATTCTTCCAATTCTTCTATAAATCCATATATCAAAATCTTCAATATGTTGTCCTGTTTTTTTTTAAATATGTCATTATTTATTGTCCTTGTTTTTTTTTTGCCGCACTCGAATATTCAGAAGATATCATATTTTGTTATTCTTTGTTATAGCCATAGTGGTATTTGTTTTGATTTTACTATAATTTAAATGTCTTTACAATAATTTTTAGATATTCCTAATCTTTTGTTTATATCTGTTTTACAGGTCATATCATCGGTATAGTGTATACATATTGTTTAAATATCATAAATCTGGGTATCGATGTGGTAATCCTAATAGATGTGATCAACCTTTCCCGTTTATCACTCTCTTTAGTCATTGTTTTTGACCCTGCAAATTTAAAGTCTGTGGAATCTGTGATGTTATCGTATGAAGTAATTTTTTGTTTACATGTTTACTTCTCTCCCGTCATATTTCCTTTTATATTCGTCTTCGCCGGTAATCACCACCATGTACCCTGCCGATTGGCGTAGGTGATCATGTCCATCCACAATCTTCTATCTACAGTGCATCGTATAAGTTCTGTTGTTGACTGTTTTCCATGCCATGACACCAAGCTATCCAGTATTTTCTCTCTTTGTCGTCCGCGATCTCTCTTTCATTTTATTTTGCCAGTTGTAACCAAGTATTCCAACTTTCCTCTTCTCATGATGTGATCGAAAAATGTTGATTGCTTCTTTCTTATGTTTTTTTTTAAGAGCTCCCTTTTTGTGTTGGCCTCTTTGAGAACTTCCTCATTGGTCTTTTTATCTGTCCAGGGAACTTTCAACATTCTTCTGAGAAATCCCATCTCTGTAGCCTCTAATCGTCTTTTCATGTGTTTGTCTACTGTCCATGATTCGCTTCCATAGGTCAGAATTGATTATATATAGCACCGATGAACTCTCTTTCTCATTTTTATTGACATAGATTTGTTGCATAAGATATTTTTCATTTTCTGAAATGCTATTTTGGCCTGAGCTATTCTGCTTTTTATTTCTGTGGTGCATCTCCCATCTGATGTAATTATTGTGCCCAAGTATTTGAAACGTTGTACTTGTTTCAGGTTTGTCTCGTCTAATTTTATGCTGCATGATGGTGATGATTGTTTCTTCTATATAACCATTACTTCTGTTTTCTTACTATTCAGACTGAGACCTTTCTTGTTGCTTTCTTCCACTATTATGTATATCATTTCTTGTATTTCGTTCTCTGTCTCTGCTAGCCGGTACCTGTCGCCGGTAATATGACGTTTAAAATGGCAACTGAAGTTTGTTTTTTAATGGCTGATTAGCTTCGGAAGACATACTGATGAAGGTTACAATTCGGCCAAAGAACGACTGACCTCTAGTTTATATCTTTATGTAATGTTTCACTTAACTCTCCCAAGCTCCTAATTATTACTGATCCTGATATTGCAATTTATTCAAATTATTTGTTTCACAAAAACAAAGCTGGAAGCTATGACTGTTTTCTTCGGATGTTGTAAAAATAATCGTTTTTTTTTACATGATTTTCTTTCTGCTATAATAATAAATACCTTATTACTCAATTTAACTATCAATGAATGTTAATATATTAAGTATAACAATAGTATCTTATAACATTCCCATTCATTTATGTCGTCTCCTATTATTTGTTTATGTGATATTGGGAATATAATGCGCCATGGACACAAATATACTTACTTCCATCTGTTCCAGTTATTTCTGTACATATAAAATAAATGTACTTATATACATCCAATGTTTACAAGAATATCATTTTTTAAAGTATATGATGCATGTCATTAAAATAATCTTATTAATCCGATAACTATGTAGACCGATGAATCATTACTCATAAACATAACCAGACTTCTCTTTCTTTTCTCAATATCTCAGTCATTCTTTTGCATTCTCCAAACGTGAAATTGTTCCAGTTGTTAATGTTGTCGTCCGAGTTCCTTCTCTCATCAACTCTTCATCTCACTCATCGCATAGTCTTGTGTATATTTATCTTCCTTAATCCAGACCTAAATAATGGAGCATTTTGTGGTTTTTTTCTGTTTATTTCTAACTTCTTTTTCCTAGGTACCCACTAGGGTGTCGAGGTAAATTTTCTGGCTCTCGAAATTTGTTAGCGTTTCATTCACGCTGTATATCCGCCTTACTCTGGTTCGTCCACTTGTTCTTCTGCCTTAATATCTTTCAATATACGTCTTGTATAGTAAGGAATCTCACGACATTATTTCTAGATAAGAATAAACTGTTGTTTCAAAATGTCCAAAAATATGACGCCATTTCGTCGCTATCATCCGTAAGAAGAACAAATGTTCTTGTGTAATATATATTTTCCCTTCCATTATTACTTTTATTAGGCTGTTGTGTACTTTAACATGCCTCAAAAATTGCATTTGTCTTGTTCTAATTTAGTTTAGTAGTTCTCTTTTAATTTTTAGTTGTTTTAAAACTTCATTGTTTGTTTTCTTTTATTTCCAAACAAATCTACCTAATCTTCTATAAATCCACATTTCAAAGGTTTCAAATTTATGTTCTCTTTTCTTGTGTAATGTCTAAGTCTCTGCACGTTTTCAGGAATATTGAGAAGATGTATCATTTTGCTTTTGGTTTTTAGAGCTAATAATACTGACAGCGCATCAGTCAGAATCACCAATTTATTGTGCATGTTATTTTTGTGTTGAGTAACCAGTGTTGCGGCATCTCTGATGGCCTTAGTTTCTGCTTTAAAATTGTTTGAGAATTTTCCAGTAGCTATTGACTTGGTGATCTCGTCCTGATTATTCAGCGTCAAGAACACACCTCCCCCTCCATTTCTGGTGGCATTTGTAGCAGAGCCATCTGTGTTTATGTGGGACTAAGAGTCCTGTGGGTAGGTATCGTGTATGTGTTTTTCTGCTACGTGTTTTCTTTCTGTGTCTAATTGGTGTACCTTTTTTCATTATTCCTGTTATATTTTCCTTAAGTTCTGGTATTTTACGCTTTCCATGAGGAGACATATTAGATGGGCCCAAGGGTTCCATTCCAGTAAAAATTCAAAAAAAGCTGTGCTGAGGATTAAGATGGGTTTACTGGATGCAGGCAACGTCTATCTCCCCCTCAGCTCGTCTGATTGTTAGAGCTTGTTTCTTTGTGGTATATGCCCTCCGCATTCCAGTGTATTATATTCAGATGTTGCTTGAAGCCTTTCCGGTCAGTGGTAGATTCTATCATACTTAGAGCATGTTAAATCCAGTCTGAATGATTACTTGTTAAAACGTTGCAATGTGTTCTGCGCCAGTGGCCCAGTGCAACCGATTTCAGCCAGCATGTTGTTCAGGTTTGCTTTCCTTAGCCTTTGAATGTCCCAATCTTCCTGCAAGGCAGCAGATTGTCTTTTCTCTAGGCGGATTCTGCCCTTACATGGTCGGCCCTCCCAGGCTTACGAGCACCATGTGCCCAAGCTTGATGTAGTAATTAGTTGGTGATTAGACCATCATCATCACACATCAAAAAAACAGACACTCATAACTATCATAAACTTCCTGGAGTCTCACCGATGCTGACAAGCCATGTTATAACAAGTATTTTAAATTAAAAGTTCTACCAGATGATGAAACATGTCATTTACTATTTGAATAGTTTGTCAAAGAAGGAGTTGATCTCTTCCTGCGTTAGTGGACGAATGGTTGTTTACTAATTTGGTTCATTAAAGACAGCGCCCACAAGATTCAGAGTGAAATGAATCTCCATTGTCGCCAACTTTCGATACAGGGAGAAAGCACGACAAGATTGTGTTCTGAGCTTATACTCCAGGCATTGTGCTAGTAAAAGCTAAACTGTAACGGCCGCGGTTGAGAATGAACGTAATTCTGCAAATTCAGATCTTGGCCGTTGGGCTTTGTTCAAACGTAAACAAGCGTCCATCGCAATCTATTCAAGTTATTTCTTTCACAAAATATGTCGAAAAAATGCTGACTGATTATTCCGACGCTAAAATAGTATATATTTTATTTATTTTCTTTTTACTTCTTATTTACATTTGCCTCGTTCAGTAAACCCTCATTTATACTACATATCGCAGGTCTGTAAAGATGTATTGATATAACATTTGAAAATGCAATAGTTTGAAAGCACAAAATACTTACTCTCATCTGTTTCTTCTTTACCTAAAAGACAAATATACTTATATGTATGCATTGTTAACAACCAACAATTTAATTAATTAAATAATCATCATTCAGTGTCGTCTCCGCATCGAAAGTTGGCTGCCGTGGAGCAACGTTTCTTGCTTTAACACAAAGGACTAGCTTGTCCATCTTTTAGTGCTAATTATTTATGTTGTTGCAAACTATTCAAATGGTTTCTTTCACAAAATAAGACGAAAATGATGACTGATTATTCGGATGTTAAATCATTAACTTGTATTTCTTTTCTTCTCACCTTTTTATCTTTTGCCCGTTTCAGAAAACCATTATTTATATGTTTAGCAGAACATAATATTCTCAATATTAGTATATAATATCACATATCTCTGGTCTACAATAACTTGTTTATATGATATTGGAAATATAATAGATTATAAACACAAAAAATACTTACTCTCATATGACTCTTCTTTGCCTAAAAAAACACAAATATACGTATATGTATACATTGTTATAAAAAAAATTAATTACTATACTTATAAAATCATCATCATCATTGAGCGCCGTCTCCGCATCGAACCCTGGCTATCGTGGAGCGTCATTCTTCTCTGACTATGTTTTGACACACCAGTTTGTCATAGGATAGTTTGTCCATCTTTTGATGCTAAACATCCGCGTTAGTCTTGGTCTGTTTCTGTCGCTTGTACCTTGTATTTTCTCAACGAAGCTTACTTTTGGTAAGCTGATATGTCTTTTAGTGGGCCAATACAAAAACAATGCATAACAAATCAAAGCTGCAGTAAAGCTGATTGTAAAGGAGACATTCTAAAAACAATAGGAAAAAAAAATGGTATGGTTAAAGTGTTATGTAAATGATGGACGACACAACTGAAAGACGTTTCGGCTAAATAGGCTTCAATATGGAAAATAAACAATAACAACACACATACATATATGTAAGTAAATATATGTTTAACTCATATCATACATATTTTTATTTATATATATTTATCTGTCGTTAGATCCTGCTGAAGGCATATTGAGGCAAAACGTTGCTCAATTATGTCGTCCATTAATTTCGTAAAGCTGTATCAATATCATTGGTTTCTTTTTTTTTTTTTTTCATTTCTCGTGTGTCTTTTAATATGTCCCAAAAATCTCATTTATCTTGTTTGAATTGTTTTTAGCTGTTCTATTTTAATTGTATTTCTTGTTTTAAAATCTCATGATTTGTTTTCATTTCTTTTCATACAAATCTTCTCTTTTTTCTATATATCAACATTTCAAAAGCTCCAATTTGTTGTCCTGTCTTCTTGCATATTGTCCTTATCTCTGCACCATGCATTGTTTAAGCATAATTTTATTCGTCTGGATGTGCGTTTTTTTTTAATTTTATTAATTTTTTTTTTTTATTCCTATTCTTTTTGTTTTTTTCTGTTTTACATTTTCCATCATCTGTATAATATATCAAAGGTAATTGCTATACCATGTAAAACAATCCATTAGTTTAAACGTTTTATTAAAACCATAACTCTGGGTATCGATGGGGCATTGCTAATAAATTTGATCAACCTGCTCCGTTTGTCCCTATCTTTAGTCATTATTTGGACCCTTTAGGTTTGAAGTCTGTCGAATCTTTGATGTTATAGTATGATTTGCTTTTGTGATTGCATCTTCATTTCACTCCCTTAATTCTTCTTTTCTTATTCGTTCCTCCCTCATTTGCCTTTCAGCATTGAGGGGAGATATAATTTGCGGTCCTTTGCACTGCTGTTGGTCTATGCTGCTGTTATGTTTCCTAGGGCTTCTAGCATTACGTATATCCATCTTTTTCGTGGTCGACCTTAGGGTCTGGTATTCTCACAACATTTATTGAGGACACGTTGTGTTGTGTTTTCATCTTTCTGTCATGTCACGTGGCAAAATCATGTTATCTGTTCTTTCTTTAAATATTCTATGGCGGAAGCTATTCCTAGCTTTTTTTCTCAGTTCTTCATTTCTGATCTTATCTCTCAGACTAATTCCTGTCATTCGTCTGACACATTTCATCTCAGTAGAGGTTATTTTTCATATTGTTCTTGCATCTAGGGATCAGGACCTGCATTGGACTCTCTTAATTGCTCCTTATATATTCATCTATGTTAATCCAGATCCCGAAAAATGCACAATAAATTTCATTGTTAGTTTCCTTCTTTATATATCTAACTTTATTTACACTTTACCCATTAATGTGGCGAGTTACTTACAAAGTTATGATCTTCGTTTTTTGGGTGATTCCCAACATTTTCTCTTGATTGTTGTTTTACGTTTTTTTTGGAAAGAAATCGCGTTCCATTCTTTCTAAATGACAAAACTTTTTATTTCAAAATGAGAAATAAAATACATCATGGACACAAAAAATACTTACTTTCATCTGATCCAGTTACTTTTGAACAAGAAAAATAAATACTTTTATTTCGTTAAAGTCCTACAGACTAGGAACAGAATTTTGAAATATGCAATAATATAACAATATATATAAACAAAAATATACTTAAACGTATCCATGTTTGTCAAGAATATCATTTCTAAAATTATATGATGCACGTGGTTATAGTAATTTTCTTCTTAATCCCATAACTCTGTGTTGCGATAGAGAATTACTTTCACATTTAATCAACATTCTCACCATATTCTAGAATTCTTTTGAACTTTCCAAACTAGAAATATGTGCAGTCTATAATGTTATCACGCGAGTTCCTTCTCTATTGAAACAATGTACAACAAAATGTCGCCATGTTTTCTCTATGATGTTCATAAATCGCAGATGAGCCTTGTTTTTATTACTTGATTATTTTCTGGAGAGATGTCCTGCTGAAACTTTCAGAAAATCGGTTCGAAGCACGGCCGTCTTCGCTTATAAAGTTTGTTGTAATATTTCTCTTCCCTCTCCCCAACCTAAAATTATTAATGCTGTTGCAATCTATTCAAGTTATTTCTTTCACAAAATATGGCGAAACATGATGACTGATTATTCTGGAGTTAAAAGTTAGCTTGTATTTATTTTCGTTTTACTTTTATTTTCATTTTCCTCTTTCAGAAAATCCGCATTTATATTACATATCGCAGGTATATAAAGATTTATTGATATAATATTTGTAAATGCAATAGTTTAAAGACAAAAAATACTTACTTTCACCTGATTCTTCTTTACCTAAAAGACAAATATACATATATGTATACATTGTTAACAACCAACAATTTAATTAATTAAAAAATCATCTTAATCATCATTGAGTGTCGTCTCCGCATCGAAGGTTGGTTGCCGTGGAGCAACATTCAGCACTGACTTGCTTTAACACTATAGGTTGTCATAGGCTAGCTTGTCAATCTTTTGCTGCTACTCGTCCATGTTAGTCCTGGTATATCTCTATTTCTTTTACCCTGTATTTTCTCCACCATTATTATTTTTAATAGGCCCTGTGTCTTTTATGGGGTCAAAGCAAAGAAATGCATAAAATGATTGTAAGGGAGAAAGGAACAAATGGGAACAGATGGTTTGGTTACAACTTTGCGTAAATAATGGACGACACGATTGAAAAACGTTTCGATTTAATAGGGCTTCACATGGAACAATGACAAAAACACATACACACACATATAGGTAAGTAGATATATATTTAAAATAATATCATAAATATATTTACTTATACATGGACGTGCTCTTTGTTCTGCTGAAGGCATTTTGAGCCAAAACGGCATTCAACTGTGTTCTCCTTTAATTTCGTAAAGCAGTAATCATATATTTTCCTCTTTTTTCCGTTCCTTTTGTCTATTAATATGTCCCTAAAATCGTATTTGTATTTTTTAAATTGCATGTGTTGTTCTCTTTTTATTTTAACTTGTTTAAAACTTAATTTGCTTTCTTTTATTTCCAGCCGATTCTTCCAATTCTTCTATAAATTCATATATCAAAATCTTCAATATGTTGTCTGGTTATTTAAAAAAAAATATGTTATTATTTATTGTTCTTGTTTTTTTGTTTTTTTTTTGCCGCACAGGAATATTCAGAAGATATAATATTTTGTTATTCTTTGTTATAGCAATAGTGATATTTGTTTTGATTTTACAATAAATGTAATGTCCTTGCAATAATTTTTAGATAATCCCATTCTTTTGTTTATTTCTTATTTACAGGTCATATCATCGGTATAGTATAAACATATTTTTTTTTTAATATCATAAATCTGGGCATCGATGTAGTAAAAGTAAAGTAAAGTACCCCCCGTCACGCCAAGTGGCGTATAGGGAAATATGGTGTTAGTGACCCTATATTTTACAGACCTTCAGCACATGATTTTTGGGGTAATGTGGTCGGTATTACGCCCGTGCTGCTTTTACTTTCCCAGAAAAAATCCGGTACCCA
Source organism: Megaustenia siamemsis (assembly GCA_032433765.1). Taxonomy (NCBI): domain Eukaryota; kingdom Metazoa; phylum Mollusca; class Gastropoda; order Stylommatophora; family Ariophantidae; genus Megaustenia; species Megaustenia siamemsis. Next base: position 10,127,962 of record JAVIAB010000046.1, read on the forward strand.
TTTAAGGCTGGGTGAACCCGGAGCCGTCGGTTGGGATCGAACCCTACCCCTTGTCCGTAGTAGTCCAGTTCACTAACCACTGAGCTATCGCGGCTCCTACTAATTTTTAGGGAATTAGTAAAACCCAGGTGTCCTCGCCAGGATTACGAACCCCGGCTGTTGCCGTGGTAAGCCAACCGCCTATCGATTGCGCTAACCGGACACCCGCATCGATGTGGTAATCCTAATATATTTGATCAACCTTTCTCGTTTATCATTCTCTTTAGTCATTGTTTTTGACCTGCACATTTAAAGTCTGTGGAATCTTTGATGTTATCGTACGATTTATTTTGTTGTGTTTACATGTTTACTTCACACCCTTCATAATTCCATTTATATTCGTCTTTGCCAAGTCGCCGGTAATATGACGTTTTAAATGGCACCTGAAGTTTGTTTTTTAATGGCTGATTAGCTTCGAAAGACATACTGATGAAGGTTAGGTCAATTCGTTCAAAGAACGACTGCACTCTAGTTTATATCTTTATGTAATGTTTCACTTAACTCTCCACAGCTCCTAATTATTACTGATCCTGATATTGAAATCTATTCAAATTGTTTGTTTCTCAAAAACAAAGCTGAAAGCTATGACTCTTTTCTTCGGATGTTGTTAAAGTAATCCTTTTTTTTTTACATGATTTTCTTTCTCCTAAAATAAGAAAGACCTCATTACTCAATTTGACTTTCAATGATAGTTAATATATTAAGTATAACAATACTATCTTATAACATTCCATTTCATTTATGTCGTCTCCTATTATTTGTTTATGTGATATTGGGAATATAATACGTCATGGGCACAAATATACTTACTTCCATCTGTTCCAGTTATTTCTGTACATATAAAATAAATATACTTATATACATCCAATTTTTACAAGAATATCATTTTTTTTAAATATAGGATGCATGTCATTAAAATAATCTTATTAATCCGATAACTATGTAGACCGATGAATCATTACACATAAACATAACCAGACTTCTCTTTCTTTTCTCAATATCTCAGTCATTCTTTTGCATTCTCCAAACGTGAAATTGTTCCAGTTGTTAATGTTGTCGTCCGAGTTCCTTCTCTCATCAACTCTTCATCTCACTCATCGCATAGTCTTGTGTATATTTATCTTCCTTAATCCAGACCAAATAATGGTGCATTTTGTGGGTTTTTTTCTGTTTATTTCTAACTTCTTTTTCCTAGGTACCCACTAGGGTGTCGAGGTAAATTTCTGGCTCTCGAAATTTGTTAGCGTTTCATTCACGCTGTATATCCGCCTTACTCTGGTTCGTCCACTTGTTCTTCTGCCTTAATATCTTTCAATATACGTCTTGTATAGTAAGGAATCTCACGACATTATTTCTAGATAAGAATAAACTGTTGTTTCAAAATGTCCAAAAATATGACGCCATTTCGTCGCTATCATCCGTAAGAAGAACAACCGTCTTTGCTTATATAGGTGTATGTAATATTTCTCTTTCCTCTCACAAAGTCCTAATTATTCCGTCTGCTGCAATCTATTCAAAAAGTTATGTTATCCAAAAAAGGCGAAAAAATCATGACTGACTATTTGAACATTAAAATAATAGATTTTTTTCTCTTTTTTTACCCAGTTTTTTTTTCTTTCGCCCCTTTCAGAAAACTCTCATATGTATGTTTAACTGAACATAATATTCTCTATATCATTTTATAACATCACCTGTCTCTATCTCCAATAATTTATATTTATGATATAAGAAAAATAACACATTACAGACACACACATACTTACTCTCATCTGATTCTTCTGAACCTAAAAAAAAATTACTTAAATGTATACATTGTTAACAAATAAACAATTTAACTTCTATAATTATATAATCAACATCATACTTGAGTGCCGTCTCCGCATTGAAGGTTGGCTACCGGGGAGCGTCATTCCTCTCCGTTTTTTGCTTTAACACTCTGGCTGTTATAGGCTGGCTTACTATATTTTGAAGTTACTCGTCCATGTTAATCTTGCTCTGATTCTGACTCTTTTCATCATCATCATTGAGTGTCGTCTCCGCATCGAAGGTTGGCTACCATGAACCGCCACTCCACACTGTCTCTTGCTTTAATGGTGCAGATTATCATAGGTTGACTTGTCAATCTTTTGATGTTACTCTTCCATGTTAGTCTTGGTCTGCTTCTGTTATCTTTTATTTTCCTATCCATTATTACTTTTATTAGGCTGTGTGTATTTTAACATGCCTCAAAAATTGCATTTGTCTTATTCTAATTGTGTTTAGTAGTTATCTTTTAATTTTTAGTTGTTTTAAAACTTCATTGTTTGTTTTCTTTTATTTCCAAACAAATCTACCTAATCTTCTATAAATCCACATTTCAAGGGCTTAAATTTTATGTTCTCTTTTCTTGTGTAATGTCTAAGTTTATGCACGTTTTCAGGAATATTGATCAAGATGTATCATTTTGTTATTCTTAGTTTTAGCCCTGGTGTTATTTGTTCTGATGTCAGTATATTTTTTCATGGCAATAAAATTACTTTTTGCCATACCGATTCTTTAGTTTATTTCAGTAATTCATTTTCCATCACTGGTTATAGTATGTCGCAGGTAGTTGTCGCACAGAACTGTCTTCAGATGTATTCCTTCAACTTTGATATTTATTTGCAGGTCTTCAGAATTTTCTATGTTTATGATTAATGTTTTATTCTTTTTAATATTCATTTCTAGTCCATATTTTTGAATTGTCATATTTATTACATTAAGTAATTGTTGTAGATCTATAGGATTTTCTGGTAGTAGTACAGTATCATCAGCATATCTTAAGTTATTGATTATCTTTCAATTAATGTTTAGGTCCGACATCTCTGCGATGTTTTTAATTTTTTGATCAGCGTGTCTCTTTTACATTTATTTTTTTCTATGAAGATTACTTTTAGCATGGAACTGTGTCTTTTATCATGCCTAAAAGATCTTGATTATCTTCATCATTTGTTTTCATTTCTTTCCGTCCATTTCTTTCATTTTTTCTACAAAACCACATATAAAAAGGCTTCAATTTGATGTCCACTTTTTATTGTATAATGACATTGTTTGTGCACAATACAGGAATGTTGAAAAGGTATCACAATGTGTTATTCTTAATTTTAGCCAGTATTATTTGTCTTGGTGTCACGATAAATTTCATGGAGTTATAATAACGTATTGCCATATATATTTGTTAATTTCTGTTTTACATTTTCCATAAGCAGCCTAGTATATCTAAGGTAGTTGTAGTAACATTGAATGCATTTCATTAAGTTAAACGTTTTCTTAATCACTCAACTCCGGGGATCGACGGGCCGTTGCTATTGTTTTTAATCAACTGTATCCGAATGTCATTAACTTTAGTCTTTATATTAAACTCTGCAAAGTTGAAGTCTGTGAAATCTTTGATGTTATCGTATCATTTCCATTTATTGATTGTTAAAAGTGATAAGTGATGTATGTTTTCATTAGCTGACTGTATTTTTTTCGGAAAACATGTTGCTAAAGTTACATCAAACCGTTCAAAGAACAGCTGTCCTCATATTTCTGTATGTAATCCTTCCTCTTAACTTTTAAACGCCTTTAATTATTTCTATTTTTGCGGTATGTTTGTGTTGCTTCATTCTAAAAATAAGGCAAAAAAAAAAAAAACAGGATTTTTTTCTTCGGATGTTATTAAAATAATAGTTTTAGTTTTTTTTTAACTTTTATTTTCTTCAACCTATCTCAGAAAGTCGTCATTGCTCAAATTAGCTTACCACTAATTTTCTAAAGATTAATGTTTACCATCTTCATTGATTTAAGTTGTTTCCTATGATTATCTATAAGAAATGGGAAATATAAAACGTCACGGAAACAAAAAATTCATTTGATCCAGTTGCTTTTGAACATGAAAAAAAAACACTTACAATTAAAAAATATCTGAAATTGTATGATGCTTATCGTTACAATAAACTTTTTCTTAATCTCATATCTCTGTGGACCGATAGAGCATTACTGTTACATTTAATCAACCTTGTAACATCCATCTGTCGTTCTTTTCAAATCTCCAAACTAGAAATGTGTCCAAACTATAATGTTATCACACGAGTTCCTACTCTATTGAAAAATATCCAAAAATATGTCGCCATGTCGTCATTATAATATTCATAAATCGCAGCTGAATCTTCTTTTTATTACTTGGTTATTGTATGGAGATATACTGCTGAACCTTTCTGCAAATCGGTTCGAGGAACGGCCAAGTTTCGATTATATAGCATTATGTAATATTTCTCTTTCCTCTCTCCTACTCTAATTATTCCTGCTGTTACAATCTATACCCTCTCTCTCTCTCTCTCTCTCTCTCTCTCTCTCTCTCTCTCTCTCTCTCAGTATTATGTCTGTTTTCTTAATGCATCTAGCGTGCTGGACTGACATTGGACTCCCTTAATTGCTCCTTCTATGTTCATCTATGTTAATCCAGTTCCCAAAAACTGCACAATAAAATTCATTGTTAGTTTCCTTCTTAATATATCTAAATTTATTTACACTTTACCCATTAATGTGGCGAGTGACTTACAAAGTAATGATCTTCGTGTTTCGGGTGATTCCCAACATTTCCACTTGATTGTTGTTTTATGTTGTTTGGAAAGAAATCGCGTTCCATTCTTTCTAAATGACAAAATCTTTTATTTCAAAATTTCCACAAAAACGTCACCAAGTCGTTCCGTAAGATAACGTTCAAAGTGATAGGTGATGTTTGTTTTTATATGTAGAGTTTTCTTTTTTCGAAAAACATACTGCTGAAAGTACATTAGACGGTTCAAAAAACAGCCTTCCTGTAGTATATATATATATATATATATATATATATATATATATTTAATCTTTCTTCTTTACTTTTACCCGTCTCTAATTATCTATGTTATTGCAGTATATTTATTTTGCTTCATTCTGAAAAAGAGTAAAAAATAACGCTGATTTTCTTCATCAGATGTTATTATAACAATCGTTTTTTGTAACTTTTTTACTTTCTTCCGCCTATTTCAGAAAGTCGTCATTGCTCAAATTAGCTTACCACTAATTTTATCATTATTAATGTATTGCATCTTAATTTGTTATGTTGTCTTCTAATTATTTGTAGTTAAAAGAAATGAGAAATAAAATACATCATGGACACAAAAAATACTTACTTTCATCTGATCCAGTTACTTTTGAACAAGAAAAATAAATACTTTTATTTCGTTAAAGTCCTAGAGACTAAGAACAGAATTTTGAAATATGCAATAATATAATAATATATATAAACAAAAATATACTTAAACGTATCCATGTTTGTCAAGAATATCATTTCTAAAATTATAAGATGCATGTGGTTATAGTAATTTTCTTCTTAATCCCATAACTCTGTGTTGCGATAGAGAATTACTTTCACATTTAATCAACATTCTCACCATATTCTAGAATTATTTTGAACTTTCCAAACTAGAAATATGTTCAATCTATAATGTTATCACGCGAGTTCCTTCTCTATTGAAACAATGTACAACAAAATATCGCAATGCTTTCTCTATGATGTTCATAAATCGCAGATGAGCCTTGTTTTTATTACTTGATTATTTTCTGGAGAGATGTCCTGCTGAAACTTTCAGAAAATCGGCCGAAGTACGGCCGTCTTCGCTTATAAAGTTGGTTGTAATATTTCTCTTCCATCTACTCAAACTCTAATTATTCCTGCTGTTCCAATCTATTCAAGTTATTTCTTTCACAAAATATGGCGAAACATGATGACTGATTATTCTGGAGTTAAAAGTTAGCTTGTATTTATTTTCGTTTTACTTTTATTTTCATTTTGCGCTTTCAGAAAATCCGCATTTATATTACATATCGCAGGTATATAAAGATTTATTGATATAATATTTGTAAATGCAATAGTTTAAAGACAAAAAATACTTACTCTCACCTGATTCTTCTTTACCTAAAAGACAAATATACATATATGTATACATTGTTAACAACCAACAATTTAATTAATTAAATAATCATCTTCATCGTCATTGAGTGTCGTCTCCGCATCGAAGGTTGGTTGCCGTGGAGCAACATTCAGCACTGACTTGCTTTAACACTATAGGTTGTCATAGGCTAGCTTGTCAATCTTTTGGTGTTACTCGTCCATGTTAGTCCTGGTCTACCTCTGTCTCTTTTTCCCTGTATTTTCTCCACCATGATTATTTTTAATAGGTCCCTGTGTCTTTTATGGGGTCAAAGCAAAGAAATGCATAAAATGATTGTAAGGGAGAAAGGAACAAATGGGAACAGATGGTTTGGTTACAACTTCGCGTAAATAATGGACGACACGATTGAACAACGTTTCGATTTAATAGGGCTTCACATGGAACAATGACAAAAACACATACACACACATATAGGTAAGTAGATATATATTTAAAATCATATCATAAATATATTTACTTATACATGGACGTGCTCTTTGTTCTGCTGAAGGCATTTTGAGCCAAAACGGCATTCAACTGTGTTCTCCTTTAATTTCGTAAAGCAGTAATCATATATTTTCCTCTTTTTTCCGTTCCTTTTGTCTATTAATATGTCCCTAAAATCGTATTTGTATTTTTTAAATTGCATGTGTTGTTCTCTTTTTATTTTAACTTGTTTAAAACTTAATTTGCTTTCTTTTATTTCCAGCCGATTCTTCCAATTCTTCTATAAATCCATATATCAAAATCTTCAATATGTTGTCCTGTTATTTTTTTTTAAATATGTTATTATTTATTGTTCTTGTTTGTTGTTTTTTTTTTGCCGCACAGGAATATTCAGAAGATATAATATTTTGTTATTCTTTGTTATATCAATAGTGATATTTGTTTTGATTTTACAATAAATGTAATGTCCTTATAATAATTTTTAGATAATCCCATTCTTTTGTTTATTTCTTATTTACAGGTCATATCATCGGTATAGTATAAACATATTTTTTGTAAATATCATAAATCTGGGCATCGATGTGGTAATCCTAATATATTTGATCAACCTTTCTCGTTTATCATTCTCTTTAGTCATTGTTTTTGACCCTGCACATTTAAAGTCTGTGGAATCTTTGATGTTATCGTACGATTTATTTTGTTGTGTTTACATGTTTACTTCACACCCTTCATAATTCCTTTTATATTCGTCTTTGCCAAGTCGCCGGTAATATGACGTTTTAAATGGCACCTGAAGTTTGTTTTTTAATGGCTGATTAGCTTCGAAAGACATACTGATGAAGGTTAGGTCAATTCGTTCAAAGAACGACTGCACTCTAGTTTATATCTTTATGTAATGTTTCACTTAACTCTCCACAGCTCCTAATTATTACTGATCCTGATATTGAAATCTATTCAAATTGTTTGTTTCTCAAAAACAAAGCTGAAAGCTATGACTCTTTTCTTCGGATGTTGTTAAAGTAATCCTTTTTTTTTTACATGATTTTCTTTCTCCTAAAATAAGAAAGACCTCATTACTCAATTTGACTTTCAATGATAGTTAATATATTAAGTATAACAATACTATCTTATAACATTCCATTTCATTTATGTCGTCTCCTATTATTTGTTTATGTGATATTGGGAATATAATACGTCATGGGCACAAATATACTTACTTCCATCTGTTCCAGTTATTTCTGTACATATAAAATAAATATACTTATATACATCCAATTTTTACAAGAATATCATTTTTTTTTAAATATAGGATGCATGTCATTAAAATAATCTTATTAATCCGATAACTATGTAGACCGATGAATCATTACACATAAACATAACCAGACTTCTCTTTCTTTTCTCAATATCTCAGTCATTCTTTTGCATTCTCCAAACGTGAAATTGTTCCAGTTGTTAATGTTGTCGTCCGAGTTCCTTCTCTCATCAACTCTTCATCTCACTCATCGCATAGTCTTGTGTATATTTATCTTCCTTAATCCAGACCTAAATAATGGAGCATTTTGTGGGTTTTTTTCTGTTTATTTCTAACTTCTTTTTCCTAGGTACCCACTAGGGTGTCGAGGTAAATTTCTGGCTCTCGAAATTTGTTAGCGTTTCATTCACGCTGTATATCCGCCTTACTCTGGTTCGTCCACTTGTTCTTCTGCCTTAATATCTTTCAATATACGTCTTGTATAGTAAGGAATCTCACGACATTATTTCTAGATAAGAATAAACTGTTGTTTCAAAATGTCCAAAAATATGACGCCATTTCGTCGCTATCATCCGTAAGAAGAACAACCGTCTTTGCTTATATAGGTGTATGTAATATTTCTCTTTCCTCTCACAAAGTCCTAATTATTCCGTCTGCTGCAATCTATTCAAATAGTTATGTTATCCAAAAAAGGCGAAAAAATCATGACTGACTATTTGAACATTAAAATAATAGATTTTTTTCTCTTTTTTTACCCAGTTTTTTTTTCTTTCGCCCCTTTCAGAAAACTCTCATATGTATGTTTAACTGAACATAATATTCTCTATATCATTTTATAACATCACCTGTCTCTATCTCCAATAATTTATATTTATGATATAAGAAAAATAACACATTACAGACACACACATACTTACTCTCATCTGATTCTTCTGAACCTAAAAAAAAATTACTTAAATGTATACATTGTTAACAAATAAACAATTTAACTTCTATAATTATATAATCAACATCATACTTGAGTGCCGTCTCCGCATTGAAGGTTGGCTACCGGGGAGCGTCATTCCTCTCCGTTTTTTGCTTTAACACTCTGGCTGTTATAGGCTGGCTTACTATATTTTGAAGTTACTCGTCCATGTTAATCTTGCTCTGATTCTGACTCTTTTCATCATCATCATTGAGTGTCGTCTCCGCATCGAAGGTTGGCTACCATGAACCGCCACTCCACACTGTCTCTTGCTTTAATGGTGCAGATTATCATAGGTTGACTTGTCAATCTTTTGATGTTACTCTTCCATGTTAGTCTTGGTCTGCTTCTGTTATCTTTTATTTTCCTATCCATTATTACTTTTATTAGGCTGTGTGTATTTTAACATGCCTCAAAAATTGCATTTGTCTTATTCTAATTGTGTTTAGTAGTTATCTTTTAATTTTTAGTTGTTTTAAAACTTCATTGTTTGTTTTCTTTTATTTCCAAACAAATCTACCTAATCTTCTATAAATCCACATTTCAAGGGCTTAAATTTTATGTTCTCTTTTCTTGTGTAATGTCTAAGTTTATGCACGTTTTCAGGAATATTGATCAAGATGTATCATTTTGTTATTCTTAGTTTTAGCCCTGGTGTTATTTGTTCTGATGTCAGTATATTTTTTCATGGCAATAAAATTACTTTTTGCCATACCGATTCTTTAGTTTATTTCAGTAATTCATTTTCCATCACTGGTTATAGTATGTCGCAGGTAGTTGTCGCATAGAACTGTCTTCAGATGTATTCCTTCAACTTTGATATTTATTTGCAGGTCTTCAGAATTTTCTATGTTTATGATTAATGTTTTATTCTTTTTAATATTCATTTCTAGTCCATATTTTTGAATTGTCATATTTATTACATTAAGTAATTGTTGTAGATCTATAGGATTTTCTGGTAGTAGTACAGTATCATCAGCATATCTTAAGTTATTGATTATCTTTCAATTAATGTTTAGGTCCGACATCTCTGCGATGTTTTTAATTTTTTGATCAGCGTGTCTCTTTTACATTTATTTTTTTCTATGAAGATTACTTTTAGCATGGAACTGTGTCTTTTATCATGCCTAAAAGATCTTGATTATCTTCATCATTTGTTTTCATTTCTTTCCGTCCATTTCTTTCATTTTTTCTACAAAACCACATATAAAAAGGCTTCAATTTGATGTCCACTTTTTATTGTATAATGACATTGTTTGTGCACAATACAGGAATGTTGAAAAGGTATCACAATGTGTTATTCTTAATTTTAGCCAGTATTATTTGTCTTGGTGTCACGATAAATTTCATGGAGTTATAATAACGTATTGCCATATATATTTGTTAATTTCTGTTTTACATTTTCCATAAGCAGCCTAGTATATCTAAGGTAGTTGTAGTAACATTGAATGCATTTCATTAAGTTAAACGTTTTCTTAATCACTCAACTCCGGGGATCGACGGGCCGTTGCTATTGTTTTTAATCAACTGTATCCGAATGTCATTAACTTTAGTCTTTATATTAAACTCTGCAAAGTTGAAGTCTGTGAAATCTTTGATGTTATCGTATCATTTCCATTTATTGATTGTTAAAAGTGATAAGTGATGTATGTTTTCATTAGCTGACTGTATTTTTTTCGGAAAACATGTTGCTAAAGTTACATCAAACCGTTCAAAGAACAGCTGTCCTCATATTTCTGTATGTAATCCTTCCTCTTAACTTTTAAACGCCTTTAATTATTTCTATTTTTGCGGTATGTTTGTGTTGCTTCATTCTAAAAATAAGGCAAAAAAAAAAAAACAGGATTTTTTTCTTCGGATGTTATTAAAATAATAGTTTTAGTTTTTTTTTAACTTTTATTTTCTTCAACCTATCTCAGAAAGTCGTCATTGCTCAAATTAGCTTACCACTAATTTTCTAAAGATTAATGTTTACCATCTTCATTGATTTAAGTTGTTTCCTATGATTATCTATAAGAAATGGGAAATATAAAACGTCACGGAAACAAAAAATTCATTTGATCCAGTTGCTTTTGAACATGAAAAAAAAACACTTACAATTAAAAAATATCTGAAATTGTATGATGCTTATCGTTACAATAAACTTTTTCTTAATCTCATATCTCTGTGGACCGATAGAGCATTACTGTTACATTTAATCAACCTTGTAACATCCATCTGTCGTTCTTTTCAAATCTCCAAACTAGAAATGTGTCCAAACTATAATGTTATCACACGAGTTCCTACTCTATTGAAAAATATCCAAAAATATGTCGCCATGTCGTCATTATAATATTCATAAATCGCAGCTGAATCTTCTTTTTATTACTTGGTTATTGTATGGAGATATACTGCTGAACCTTTCTGCAAATCGGTTCGAGGAACGGCCAAGTTTCGATTATATAGCATTATGTAATATTTCTCTTTCCTCTCTCCTACTCTAATTATTCCTGCTGTTACAATCTATACCCTCTCTCTCTCTCTCTCTCTCTCTCTCTCTCTCTCTCTCTCTCTCTCTCTCTCTCTCAGTATTATGTCTGTTTTCTTAATGCATCTAGCGTGCTGGACTGACATTGGACTCCCTTAATTGCTCCTTCTATGTTCATCTATGTTAATCCAGTTCCCAAAAACTGCACAATAAAATTCATTGTTAGTTTCCTTCTTAATATATCTAAATTTATTTACACTTTACCCATTAATGTGGCGAGTGACTTACAAAGTAATGATCTTCGTGTTTCGGGTGATTCCCAACATTTCCACTTGATTGTTGTTTTATGTTGTTTGGAAAGAAATCGCGTTCCATTCTTTCTAAATGACAAAATCTTTTATTTCAAAATTTCCACAAAAACGTCACCAAGTCGTTCCGTAAGATAACGTTCAAAGTGATAGGTGATGTTTGTTTTTATATGTAGAGTTTTCTTTTTTCGAAAAACATACTGCTGAAAGTACATTAGACGGTTCAAAAAACAGCCTTCCTGTAGTATATATATATATATATATATATATATATATATATATATATATATATATATATTTAATCTTTCTTCTTTACTTTTACCCGTCTCTAATTATCTATGTTATTGCAGTATATTTATTTTGCTTCATTCTGAAAAAGAGTAAAAAATAACGCTGATTTTCTTCATCAGATGTTATTATAACAATCGTTTTTTGTAACTTTTTTACTTTCTTCCGCCTATTTCAGAAAGTCGTCATTGCTCAAATTAGCTTACCACTAATTTTATCATTATTAATGTATTGCATCTTAATTTGTTTATGTTGTCTTCTAATTATTTGTAGTTAAAAGAAATGAGAAATAAAATACATCATGGACACAAAAAATACTTACTTTCATCTGATCCAGTTACTTTTGAACAAGAAAAATAAATACTTTTATTTCGTTAAAGTCCTAGAGACTAAGAACAGAATTTTGAAATATGCAATAATATAATAATATATATAAACAAAAATATACTTAAACGTATCCATGTTTGTCAAGAATATCATTTCTAAAATTATAAGATGCATGTGGTTATAGTAATTTTCTTCTTAATCCCATAACTCTGTGTTGCGATAGAGAATTACTTTCACATTTAATCAACATTCTCACCATATTCTAGAATTATTTTGAACTTTCCAAACTAGAAATATGTTCAATCTATAATGTTATCACGCGAGTTCCTTCTCTATTGAAACAATGTACAACAAAATATCGCAATGCTTTCTCTATGATGTTCATAAATCGCAGATGAGCCTTGTTTTTATTACTTGATTATTTTCTGGAGAGATGTCCTGCTGAAACTTTCAGAAAATCGGCCGAAGTACGGCCGTCTTCGCTTATAAAGTTGGTTGTAATATTTCTCTTCCATCTACTCAAACTCTAATTATTCCTGCTGTTGCAATCTATTCAAGTTATTTCTTTCACAAAATATGGCGAAACATGATGACTGATTATTCTGGAGTTAAAAGTTAGCTTGTATTTATTTTCGTTTTACTTTTATTTTCATTTTGCGCTTTCAGAAAATCCGCATTTATATTACATATCGCAGGTATATAAAGATTTATTGATATAATATTTGTAAATGCAATAGTTTAAAGACAAAAAATACTTACTCTCACCTGATTCTTCTTTACCTAAAAGACAAATATACATATATGTATACATTGTTAACAACCAACAATTTAATTAATTAAATAATCATCTTCATCGTCATTGAGTGTCGTCTCCGCATCGAAGGTTGGTTGCCGTGGAGCAACATTCAGCACTGACTTGCTTTAACACTATAGGTTGTCATAGGCTAGCTTGTCAATCTTTTGGTGTTACTCGTCCATGTTAGTCCTGAGTACCTCTGTCTCTTTTTCCCTGTATTTTCTCCACCATGATTATTTTTAATAGGTCCCTGTGTCTTTTATGGGGTCAAAGCAAAGAAATGCATAAAATGATTGTAAGGGAGAAAGGAACAAATGGGAACAGATGGTTTGGTTACAACTTCGCGTAAATAATGGACGACACGATTGAACAACGTTTCGATTTAATAGGGCTTCACATGGAACAATGACAAAAACACATACACACACATATAGGTAAGTAGATATATATTTAAAATCATATCATAAATATATTTACTTATACATGGACGTGCTCTTTGTTCTGCTGAAGGCATTTTGAGCCAAAACGGCATTCAACTGTGTTCTCCTTTAATTTCGTAAAGCAGTAATCATATATTTTCCTCTTTTTTCCGTTCCTTTTGTCTATTAATATGTCCCTAAAATCGTATTTGTATTGTTTAAATTGCATGTGTTGTTCTCTTTTTATTTTAACTTGTTTAAAACTTAATTTGCTTTCTTTTATTTCCAGCCGATTCTTCCAATTCTTCTATAAATCCATATATCAAAATCTTCAATATGTCGTCCTGTTATTTTTTTTTAAATATGTTATTATTTATTGTTCTTGTTTGTTGTTTTTTTTTTTGCCGCACAGGAATATTCAGAAGATATAATATTTTGTTATTCTTTGTTATATCAATAGTGATATTTGTTTTGATTTTACAATAAATGTAATGTCCTTATAATAATTTTTAGATAATCCCATTCTTTTTTTTATTTCTTATTTACAGGTCATATCATCGGTATAGTATAAACATATTTTTTTGTAAATATCATAAATCTGGGCATCGATGTGGTAATCCTAATATATTTGATCAACCTTTCTCGTTTATCATTCTCTTTAGTCATTGTTTTTGACCCTGCACATTTAAAGTCTGTGGAATCTTTGATGTTATCGTACGATTTATTTTGTTGTGTTTACATGTTTACTTCACACCCTTCATAATTCCTTTTATATTCGTCTTTGCCAAGTCGCCGGTAATATGACGTTTAAAATGGCAACTGAAGTTTGTTTTTTTTAATGGCTGATTAGCTTCGAAAGACATACTGATGAAGGTTAGGTCAATTCGTTCAAAGAACGACTGCACTCTAGTTTATATCTTCATGTAATGTTTCACTTAACTCTCCACAGCTCCTAATTATTACTGATCCTGATATTGCAATCTATTCAAATTGTTTGTTTCTCAAAAACAAAGCTGAAAGCCATGACTCTTTTCTCCGGATGTTGTTAAATTAATCCTTTTATTTTACATGATTTTCTTTACCCTAAAATAAGAAAAACCTCATCACTCAATTTAACTATCTTGGCTTGTGTGTGTGTGTGTGTGCTGGCCATGGCTCATATCTTATTGTGTGTCATGTTAGGTCATATCTCATATCTTGGAGTGTCCGTGTTAATCATGTCTCATATCTTTAAGTGTGTATGTGTTTAGTCATATCTCATATCTTAGTGTGTGTGTATGTGTTTAGTCATATCTCATATCTTAGTGTGAATCTGTGTTAGTCATGTGTCATATCTTTGTGTTTGGGCTAGTGATATCTCATATCTCTGTGTGTATGTTTATGTTAGTCATATCTCATATCTTTATGTGTGCATGTCTGTGTATGTCACATCTCATATCCTTGTGTTTGCATGGCTATGCTAGTCACATCTCATATCATTGTGTGTGTCTATCTATGTTGGTCATATCTCATATCTTTGTGTGTATGTCCATGTTAGACATGTGTAATTTCTTTGTGGGTGCATGTCTATGTCAGTCATATCTCATATCTTTATGTGTATGTTTATGTTAGTCATGTGTCATATATCTTGATGTATGTCAGTGTTAGTCATGCCTCGTATCGCTATGTGCATGTATGTGTTTGTCACATCTCATATCTATGTGTGTGCATGTCTGTGTTAGTCACCTCTAGTGACTCGGGCAGATGGTGCTCGTAAACCTGGGAGGGCCGACCATCTAAGGGCAGAATCCCCCTACAGTAAAGATCACCTGCTGCCTTGCAGGAAGATTGGGGACAATGAAAGGCTAGGGAAAGCAAACCTGAATAAAATGCTGGCTGAAATCGGATGCACTGGGCCACTGGCGCAGAACACAGTGCAACGTTTTTAACGGGTGTTCAATCAGAGTGGATCTGGCAGACTCTAATTGTGATGTTCTATTTGTAACGAACCTAACCTGACAGCTTAGTTCATGTGAGGAGCTGGAATCCTACTCTGATTGGGTCCTGATCGCAGAGAGAGAGAGAGAGAATTTAACTATCAATGATAGTTAATATATTAAGTATAACAATACTACCTTATAACATTCCCATTCATTTATGTCGTCTCCTATTATTTGTTTATGTGATATTGGGAATATAATACATCATGGACACAAATATACTTACTTCCATCTGTTCCACTTATTTCTGTACATATAAAATAAATATACTTATATACATACAATTTTTACAAGAATATCATTTTTTAAAGTATATGATGCATGTCATTAAAATAATCTTATTAATCCGATAACTATGTAGACCGATGAATCATTACTCATAAACATAACCAGACTTCTCTTTCTTTTCTCAATATCTCAGTCATTCTTTTGCATTCTCCAAACGTGAAATTGTTCCAGTTGTTAATGTTGTCGTCCGAGTTCCTTCTCTCATCAACTCTTCATCTCACTCATCGCATAGTCTTGTGTATATTTATCTTCCTTAATCCAGACCTAAATAATGGAGCATTTTGTGGTTTTTTTCTGTTTATTTCTAACTTCTTTTTCCTAGGTACCCACTAGGGTGTCGAGGTAAATTTCTGGCTCTCGAAATTTGTTAGCGGTTCATTCACGCTGTTTATCCGCCTTACTCTGGTTCGTCCACTTGTTCTTCTGCCTTAATATCTTTCAATATACGTCTTGTATAGTAAGGAATCTCACGACATTATTTCTAGATAAGAATAAACTGTTGTTTCAAAATGTCCAAAAATATGACGCCATTTCGTCGCTATCATCCGTAAGAAGAACAAACGTCTTTGCTTATATAGCTTTATGTAATATTTCTCTTTCCTCTCACAAAGTCTTAATAATTCCTTCTGCTGCAATCTATTCAAATAGTTATGTTATCCAAAAAAGGCGAAAAAATCATGACTGACTATTAGAACGTTAAAATAATAGATTTTTTTCTCTTTTTTTTTACCCAGTTTTTTTTTTCTTTCGCCCCTTTCAGAAAACTCTCATATGTATTCAACTGAACATAATATTCTCTATATCATTTTATAACATCACCTGTCTCTATCTCCAATAATTTATATTTATGATATAAGAAATATAATACATTACAGACACACACATACTTACTCTCATCTGATTCTTCTGAACCTAAAAAAAAAAATTACTTAAATGTATACATTGTTAACAAATAAACAATTTAACTTCTATAATTATATAATCAACATCATACTTGAGTGCCGTCTCCGCATTGAAGGTTGGCTACCGGGGAGCGTCATTCCTCTCCCTTTTTTGCTTTAACACTCTGGCTGTTATAGGCTGGCTTGCTATATCTTGAAGTTACTCGTCCATGTCTGCTTCTGTCTCGTTTCATCATCATTATTGAGTGCCGTCTCCACATCGAAGGTTGGCAATCATGAACCGCCACTCCACACTGTCTCTTGCTTTAATGGTGCAGATTGCCATAGGCTGACTTGTCCATCTTTTGATGTCACTCTTCCATGTTAGCCTTGGTCTGCCTCTGTTACCTTTTATTTTCCCTTCCATTATTATTTTTATTAGGCTGTTGTGTATTTTAACATGCCTCAAAAATTGAATTTGTCTTGTTCTAATTTAGTTTAGTAGCTCTCTTTCAATTTTTAGTTGTTTTAAAACTTCATTGTTTGTTTTCTTTTATTTCCAAACAAATCTACCTAATCTTCTATAAATCCACATTTCAAAGGCTTCAAATTTATGTTCTCTTTTCTTGTGTAATGTCTAAGTTTCTGCACGTTTTCAGGAATATTGAGAAGATGTATCATTTTGCTATTCTTAGTTTTAGCCCTGGTGTTATTTGTTTTGATTTTAGTATATTTTGTCATGTCATTAAAATTACTTTTTGCCATACCGATTCTTTAGTTTATTTCAGTTATACATTTTCCATCACTGGTTATAGTATGTCCCAGGTAGTTGTCGCACTGAACTGTCTTCAGATGTATTCCTTCAACTTTGATATTTATTTGCAGGTCTTGAGAATTTTCTATGTTTATGATTATAGTTTTATTCTTTTTAATATTCATTACTAGTCCATACTTTTGGATTGCCATATTTATTGCATTAAGTAATTGTTGTAGATCTATAGGATTTTCTGCTAGTACTACAGTAACATCAGCACGTCTTAAGTTATTGATTATCTTTCAATTAATGTTTTGGTCCGACATCTCTGCGATGTTTTTAAAGATTTGATCAGTGTGTCTCTTTTACATTTATTTTCTCTGTGAAGATTACTTTTATCATGGAACTGTGTCTGTTATCATGCCTAAAAGATATTGATTATCTTCATCATTTGTTTTCATTTCTTTCCGTCCATTTCTTTCAATCTTTCTACACAACCACATATCAAAATCTTCAATTTGACGTCCACTTTTTTTTGTATAATGACATTGTTTCTGCACAATACAGTAATGTTGAGAAGATATCACATTTTGTTATTCTTTGTTTTAGCCAGTATTATTTGTCTTGATGTCACTATAAATTTCATGGAGTTATAATAACGTATTGCCATTCACATTGTTTTGTTAATTTCCGTTTTACATTTTCCATAAGCAGCCTAGTATATCTAAGGTAGTTGTAGTAACATTTAATGCATTTCATTAAGTTAAACGTTTTCTTAATCATTCAACTCCGGGGATCGACGGGCCGTTGCTATTTTTTTTTTTATCAACTGTCTCCGGTTGTCATAAACGTAAGTCATTATATTAAACTCTGAAAAGTTGAAGTCTGTGGAATTTTTGTTGTTTTCGTATCATTTCCATTTATTGATTGTTTAAAGTGATAAGTGATGTCAGTTTTCATTAGCTGACTGTACTTTTTTGTCGGAAAACATGTTGCTAAAGTTACAGCAAACCGTTCAAAGAACAGTTGTCCTCAATTTTCGGTTTGTAATCCGTCCACTTTGCTTTTGCCCGACTTTAATTATTCCTTTTGTTGCGGTATATTTGCGTTGCTTCATTCTAAAAATAAGGCAAAAAAAAACAGGATTTTTTTCTTCGGATGTTATTAAAATAATAGTTGTTTTTTTTAAAACTTTTATTTTCTTCAACCTATCTCAGAAAGTCGTCATTGCTCAAATTAGCTTACCACTAATTTTCTAAAGATTAATGTTTACCATCTTCATTGATTTATGTTGTTTCCTATGATTATTTATAAGAAATGGGAAATATAAAACGTCATGGAAATAAAAAATACTTACTTTCATTTGATCCAGTTACTTTTGAACATGAAAAAAACAATATACTTACAAATTAAAAAAAATATCTTAAATTGTATGATGTTTATCGTTACAATAATCTTTTTCTTAATCTCATATCTCTGTGGACCGATAGAGCATTACTGTTACATTTAATCTACCTTGTCACTTCCATCTGTCGTTCTTTTGAAATCTCCAAACTAGAAATGTGTCCAAACTATAATGTTATCACACGAGTTACTACTCTATTGAAAAATATCCAAAAATATGTCGCCATGTCGTCATTATAATATTCATAAATCGCAGCTGAATCTTCTTTTTATTACTTGGTTATTTTCTGGAGATATACTGCTGCACCTTTCTGCAAATCGGTTCATGAACGGCCAAGTTTCGATTTTATAGCATTATGTAATATTTATTTTTCCTCTCCCCTAATTATAATTATTCCTGCTGTTACAATCTATACTCGCTCTCTCTCTCTCTCTCTCTCTCTCTCTCTCTCTCTCTCTCTCTCTCTCTGTGTCAGCGATCAAAACTCAATCAGAGTAGGATTCCAGACTCTCTCATGAAGTCAGCTGTCTGTTTAAGCGAATCGATTGTCCCATATAGTTTTTCTTCCAGTGAGGTGGGCGTGGACCACATTACTCTTCTCATGTCTGTTTACTGGTCGCAAACGTGTAGAACATATTTTGTAGTCATATTGTCCAGTGTATATTGGCATAGGCTGGCTGTACCTATTTTGAATTTGGTGAACATGTGATTTCTCATTCTATTGTGGCCAGTGTGTAGGCGAAGTATGATGACTTCATCCCTCCTTGATAGTTGGTGGTATCCGTCACACTCGTTATGCTTTGGGTGTTCTCGTTTCCATTTTTCATGGAACTAACCCTTGAGGATGGATTTGGCTTCATCATAACTGAGCGAATGGTTCTCTTGTGGTAATCTCCCTCCCTTTTTAGCTAATTTGTCTGCGCGTTTGTTCCCGTGTATATTACGGTGTGATGGTATCCACTGAATGACTACTCTCCGGATGTTATTGCATAGTTGGTCCAGTGTTGTTCTCAAGTCATCTAGTTCATTGTTCTTGGGGGTTTTTAGAGCTAATAATACTGACAGTGCATCAGTCAGAATGACCAATTTATTGTGCATGTTATTTTTGTGTTGAGTAACCAGTGTTGCAGCATCTCTGATGGCCTCAGTTTCTGCTTTAAAATTGTTTGAGAATTTTCCAGTAGCTATTGACTTGGTGATCTCGTCCTGATTATTCAGCGTCAAGAACACACCTCCACCTCCATTTCTGGTGTCATTTGTAGCAGAGCCATCTGTGTTTATGTGGGACTAAGAGTCCTGTGGGTAGGTATCGTATATGTGTTTTTCTGCTACGTGTTTTTTTTCTTACTGTGTCTGATTGAGGTGCCTTTTTTCATTATTCCTGTTATATTTTCCTTAAGTTCTGGTATTTTATGCTTTCCATGAGGAGACATATTAGATGGACCCAAGGATTTCGATATTTTTTGGGAAAGTACTGGGTTTCCAGTAGTTAGTTCATTGGCAATTGCAGCGAAGTTGCTCCTCTTTAGTCGTAAAATTCCGGAACCAGTTATTCTTTGGTGCATGGGGTGGCTAAGGAGCCTTCTATATTTCTCCGCTTGTTGCAATACTTTAGTTACCCGTCTGTCATCTAAAGGTTATAAACCTATTACTGTTTCTAGAGACTTGATAGGTGTAGATTTCATAGCACCAGTGATGATACTGACAGCTCGGTTCTGTGTTCTGTTAATTTTGCTAAGGTGTGATTTGGAAGGCATAGCCCAGGCTGTGACTCCATACTCTAGAACTGGTCTGACCCTTCCTACGTATAGTCTTTTCAAAATATTGCTGTCTGCCCCCCCCCCCTTCCCCACAGTCCGTTCCTGCCAATTTCTTCATAATTTTTGTTTGTTTTCTGTTTTTTTTCCTTGCTCTGTCTATCTGATTTTTCCAAGTCATTCTGCGATTCATGGTGACGCCAAGATATGTTGGGCTTTGGTCAATAGGAAGTGTATGGTCTTTTATCTTCAATTTTGCAGAGAGTGTGTTTCTTGATAGGCTGAAAATTGTATATGTAGTTTTTTTTTCGTTGATTGCTAAGAACCAGGTGTTCGTCCATTTTTTCAAGTTCACCTAGGGCATCTTGCATCCTGGGTCCAGCAACCAACATACTTTCCTTGCGAGCCCATAACGCCAGATCATCTGCGTATATTGCTGAGTGTATTCTGGGTGAAATGTCCATTACGATGTCATTTGTGAAAATTAAAACGAGTGTTGGGGATAAGACTCCGCCTTGTGGGACACCTTGTTCGATAGAGACCTTCTTATTTAGTTGACCTTGATCTTGTACTCTGGCCGTTCTATCCTGAAGGTATTGAGAGACCCAATTGAATAAACGACCCTGGATGCTAGTGTCTAAAAAGCTTGTTCTTTAAACCCTCTCGCCAAACCCTTTCAAAATCCATCCCCATGTCGATCCACACTGCCAGTGTGTGTTTCTTTTCGTGTAGAGCATCCTCTATTTCCTGTGCAATGTAGGTGACCAGGTCTTCAGTTGATCTGTGGTGACGGAAGCCACTTTGTTGTGGTACGATTTGTTGTTTTGTCTTCAAATGCCACATACGTCTTCTGTTAACCAGCCTTTCCATGAGTTTTCTTAAGCAGCTCAGTAGGCTAATTGGTCTATAGCTACTTGGGTCAAGTGGGTCTTTTCCCCACACTTGCGGATGGGCACCATAATAGCTTCTTTCCAGATCGCCGGCACATGACCTCTCTTCCAACTAGCATTTATTATCCTTAAAAACCGGCTCTTGGCTTTCTGTCCCAGATTTAGGAGCATTTCGTTGGTGATTCCATCTTTACCAGGTGAACTTTTGAGCTTCAATCCTTTGAGGGCAACATCTTATTCAATTAAGGGGGGTAAGGGTGGTCGTCTGATGCTCTTCTGGTGCTAAAGGCATGTGTTTTGAATCTTGGTTTTCCCGTCTTGCATCTTTCTGTTTGTCTATTGGAATGTTTATTCTACTAATGTTTTTGTAAGTCTCTATCAATAGATTTGCTGCCCTTTTGCCTGTGAGGATGTTCTGATTGTGTGTTAATGATATTGGAGGTCGGCAGTTGTTTTCGTCGCTCAGAGCTTTCGCAAGTTTCCATAGTTTATGACCATTTTTGTCTTGATTAAGGCTCCCTGTTTTGTCTATACAACTCTGTCTCGCTGATATCATAAACTCATGTCTGTATTTGGCCGAGGCTACTTTGTAGGCAATGTTGCTCTCAGTGCTGTGTGATGTTTCAGCTACTTCTCTGGCAGAGTCCAGTTCCTCTTCTAGTCTTTGTAATTCCTAGCTCCAGTATGGCTTGTAGTTTGTTCTTGCTCCTCTAGGAATGGATTCTTTAGCACCTCTGAGGATTCCATTTGTTAACCGCTCTATCATTTTATTGACCTTCTTTTCGTGGGTGTTGATAGGCACAGTATATGCATCAATGAGCCTTGAAAACTTTGCCAATCTGCTCTCTTATAGTTGCAGTGGGGAAGAGGTATTTGCAACTCCTGTTTGTGAGCAAAATCCACTGAAAATTTGACTGGTCTAAGATCCCTATCTCCAAGTTGGTTCAGCACTTTTCTGGTTATTTTTATATATATGTTTCCAGTTGCAAATGCTATGTCGGGAGTGGAAGTTGTTTTCCATCTTCTTGAGTAGAAGGTTGGGGGGGGGGGGATCCTCCCTAGAGTTTATGAGGAATAGGTTGTTGTCTATTTCCCATTCTTCCACTTCTTCACCTCGAACATTGGACTCCTTATATCCCCATCTTTCTGACTGGCTGTTAAAGTCTCCTACTACCAGACACTTTGAGGGTGTTATTTCCATTGGGTTCTTGGGGCTTTTTAGAGCTGATAATACTGACAGTGCATCAGTCAGAATCACCAATTTATTGTGCATGTTATTTTTGTGTTGAGTAACCAGTGTTGCGGCATCTCTTATGGCCTCAGTTTCTGCTTTAAAATTGTTTGAGAATTTTCCAGTAGCTATTGACTTGGTGATCTCGTCCTGATTATTCAGCGTCAAGAACACACCTCCCCCTTCATTTCTGGTGGCATTTGTAGCAGAGCCATCTGTGTTTATTTGGGACTAAGAGTCCTGTGGGTAGGTATCGTGAATGTGTTTTTATGCTACGTGTTTTCTTTCTGTGTCTGATTGGGTGCTTTTTTTCATTATTCCTGTTATATTTTTCTTAAGTTCTGGTATTTTACGCTTTCCATGAGGAGACATATTAGATGGGCCCAAGGGTTCCATTCCAGTAAAAATTCAAAAAAAAGCTGTGCTGAGGATTAAGATGGGTTTACTGGATGCAGGCAACGTCTATCTCCCACTCAGCTCGTCTGATTGTTAGAGCTTGTTTCTTTGTGGTATATGCCCTCCGCATTCCAGTGTATTATATTCAGATGTTGCTTGAAGCCTTTCCGGTCAGTGGTAGATTCTATCATACTTAGAGCATGTTAAATCCAGTCTGAATGATTACTTGTTAAAGCGTTGCAATGTGTTCTGCGCCAGTGGCCCAGTGCAACCGATTTCAGCCAGCATGTTGTTCAGGTTTGCTTTCCTTAGCCTTTGAATGTCCCAATCTTCCTGCAAGGCAGCAGATTGTCTTTTCTCTAGGCGGATTCTGCCCTTACATGGTCGGCCCTCCCAGGCTTACGAGCACCATGTGCCCAAGCTTGATGTAGTAATTAGTTGGTGATTAGACCATCATCATCACACATCAAACAAACAGACACTCATAATTATCATAAACTTCCTGGAGTCTCACCGATGCTGACAAGCCATGTTATAACAAGTATTTTAAATTAAAAGTTCTACCAGATATATATGAATATATGATGAAACATGTCATTTACTATTTGGATAGTTTGTCAGAGAAGGAGTTGATCTCTTCCTGCGTTAGTGGACGAATGGTTGTTTACTAATTTGGTTCCTTAAAGACAGCGCCCACAAGATTCAGAGTGAAATGAATCTCCATTGTCGCCAACTTTCGATACAGGGAGAAAGCACGACAAGATTGTGTTCTGAGCTTATACTCCAGGCATTGTGCTAGTAAAAGCTAAACTGTAACGGCCGCGGTTGAGAATGAACGTAATTCTGCAAATTCAGATCTTGGCCGTTGGGCTTTGTTCAAACGTCAACAAGCGTCCATCGCAATCTATTCAAGTTATTTCTTTCACAAAATATGGCGAAAAAATGCTGACTGATTATTCCGACGCTAAAATAGTATATATTTTATTTATTTTCTTTTTACTTCTTATTTACATTTGCCTCGTTCAGAAAACCCTCATTTATACTACATATCGCAGGTCTGTAAAGATGTATTGATATAACATTTGAAAATGCAATAGTTTGAAAGCACAAAATACTTACTCTCATATGTTTCGTCTTTACCTAAAAGACAAATATACTTATATGTATACATTGTTAACAACCAACAATTTAATTAATTAAATAATCATCTTCATCATCATTCAGTGTCGTCTCCGCATCGAAAGGTGGCTGCCGTGGAGCAACGTCTCTAGCTTTAACACAAAGGACTAGCTTGTCCATCTTTTAGTGCTAATTATTTATGTTGTTGCAAACTATTCAAATGGTTTCTTTCACAAAATAAGACGAAAATGATGACTGATTATTCGGATGTTAAATCATTAACTTGTATTTCTTTTCTTCTCACCGTTTTATCTTTTGCCCGTTTCAGAAAACCATTATTTATATGTTTAGCAGAACATAATATTCTCAATATTAGTATATAATATCACATATCTCTGGTCTACAATAACTTGTTTATATGATATTGGAAATATAATAGATTATAAACACAAAAAATACTTACTCTCATATGACTCTTCTTTGCCTAAAAAACGCAAATATACTGATAAGTAAACTTTGTTATAAAAAAATTAATTACTATAATTATATAATCATCATCATTGAGCGCCGTCTCCGCATCGAACCCTGGCTATCGTGGAGCGTCATTCTTCTCTGACTCTAATGTGACACTCCAGTTTGTCATAGGATAGCTTGTCCATCTTTTGATGCTAAACATCTGCGTTAGTCTTGGTCTGCTTCTGTCTCGTTTACCTTGTATTTTCTCAACGAAGCTTCCTTTTAGTAAGCTTATATGTCTTTTAGTGGGCCAATACAAAAACAATGCATAACAAATCAAAGCTGCAGTAAAGCTGATTGTAAAGGAGACATTCTAAAAACAATAGGAAAAAAAATGGTATGGTTAAAGTGTTATGTAAATAATGGACGACACAACTGAAAGACCTTTCGGCTCAGTAGGCTTCAATATGGAAAAAAAAAACAATAACAACACACATACATATATGTAAGTAAATATATTTTTAACTCATATCATAAATATTTTTACTTATTGTTATTGTTATTGGTTATGTAAGGCCTCGGTCTCACAGCAAACGAATTAAAATCCATAATTGCTCAACCGCCCGTGCCAGTGGAATCATCCGAATTACCAACTCATCTCCCAAACAAAGAAAGGTAACTGTAGTCCCCATCGCAGCAGTCTCAGCACACGCCAAAAGACATAAGGCGAAACCGCGCAGAAAGTGAACACAGCCAACTGTTCCCCGTCATACGATATCATCATTCATCGCAAACAAGCGGGATATCGAAGCAGGATCAAAACGGATGAGACACACAGCTCACGGTGTGCACAGAACACTTAACTCAGTAGCTCCTGCAACAAGCCGGACTTGGAATATGAGGAAACTGCAAGAAGGAACACTTTTCAGAAATAGCCCTCAATGGTTCCCGCCGCCTATCCACCATACACCATGGGAGTTTACGTCCTCCCGAAAACGATGATCGTCGTAGCACCTGATGATGTTAGGCCATCGCTGATGACTCTAATTCCAAACATATAGACACACAGTGGTGGTAAGTTATCATTTCGAATCCAACAGAAGCCAATGACCTGTAGTTAGTAAAAACACAATTGATGATGTTCTCCGCTCCCTTCTTGTAGCTGCCGCCACACAATTCTGATGTCTCATTATCTTGGACATCATTCAAGAACAATGTCAGATGAATATTCCATAGATATGGCTTTGCTGATGAAGTGCTTGGTGCAACAGTTGTATCAATCATACTGGAGGCTCCTGGTCTGTGGTCATTAATATCACAGAAGGCACATGATGTTGTTATATTCAGAATTTTTTCTGTGGTGTAAATATGTGGCACACACATGGAGAGTGGTTTGTGGTCACAGTAATCCCATTAAAGGCAATTCTAGGGTAGCATGTCATAGCTGTTTTGAGAACAGCACAATCCTGTGATGTTTTCTGTGTTCGCTATAAAGCTGCTGCTGCTACCCAATCCTGACCAATTATAGGTGTGGACATTATTCACTTGCAATGACAAAACTGCTTTGTTTACATCATAAACCTCTGGAAGCGAATCATTTATGGGACTAATAGTACAATTTATTCTTCCATCGGGGATATCTTCATTGAGTCCCAAAAAAAGTCTTTGGTTAAAAAGCACATATGCTTTTGAGTTAAACACAAAATGAGCCCACTTCATAGATTCAAAATGATCCTTGCCAATGCCATCCGTTTGCACAAGTTAGGTCCTTAGCAACCAAGGTCACAAACTAAGCTATCAATTTAACGACTTTATCTACAGCGAAGGTTAACGAACTGTGAACAAACATTTATGTTCAAACCCCTGAATACATTTTCAAAAATCTGCCAACTCGCTGCAATAATATATATCGTGGTATTCAAAGTAAACATTGCTTAGTCCATAGCTCGAATCTTATATCATATTTTTACTTATATATATTTATCTGTCGTTTGATCCTGCTGAAGGCATATTGAGGCAAAACGTTGCTCAATTATGTCGTCCATTAATTTCGTAAAGCTGTATCACTATCATTGGTTTCTTTTCTTTTTTTTTTCATTTCTCGTGTGTCTTTTAATATGTCCCAAAAATCTCATTTATCTTGTTTGAATTGTTTTTAGTTGTTCCATTTTAATTGTATTTCTTGTTTTAAAATCTCATGATTTGTTTTCATTTCTTTCCATACAAATCTTCTCGTTTTTCTATATATCAACATTTCAAAAGCTCCAATTTGTTGTCCTGTCTTCTTGCATATTGTCCTTATCTCTGCACCATGCATTGTTTAAGCATAATTTTATTCGTCTGGATGTTACGTTTTTTTTTAATTTTATTAAAATTATTTTTTTTTATTCCTATTCTTTTTGTTTATTTCTGTTTTACATTTTCCAACATCTGTATAATATATCAAATGTAATTGCTATACCATGTAAAACAATTCATTAGTTTAAACGTTTTATTAAAACCATAACTCTGGGGATCGATGGGGCATTGCTAATAAATTTGATCAACCTGCTCCGTTTGTCCCTATCTTTAGTCATTATTTGGACCCTTTAGGTTTGAAGTCTGTCGAATCTTTGATGTTATAGTATGATTTACTTTTGTGATTGCATCTTCATTTCACTCCCTTAATTCTCCCTCTTCTTATTCGTTCCTCCCTCATTTGCCTTTCAGCATTGAGGGAAGATATAATTTGCGGTCCTTTGCTCTGATGTTGGTCTATGCTGCTGTTATGTTTCCTAGGGCTTCTAGCATTACGTATATCCATCTTTTTCGTGGTCGACCTTAGGGTCTGGTATTCTCACAACATTTATTGAGGACCCGTTGTGTTGTGTTTTCATCTTTCTGTCATGTCACGTGGCCAAATCATGTTATCTGTTCTTTCTTTAAATATTCTATGGCGGAAGCTATTCCTAGCTTTTTTTCTCAGTCTTTCATTTCTGATCTTATCTCTCAGACTGTTTCCTGTCATTCGTCTGACACATTTCATCTCAGTAGAGGTTATTTTTCATATTGTTCTTGCATCTAGGGATCAGGACCTGCATTGGACTCCCTTAATTGCTCCTTCTATATTCATCTATGTTAATCCAGATCCCGAAAACTGCACAATAAATTGCATTGTTAGTTTCCTTCTTTATATATCTAACTTTATTTACACTTTACCCATTAATGCGGCGAGTTACTTACAAAGTTATGATCTTCGTTTTTTGTGTGATTCCCAACATTTCCTCTTCATTGTTGTTTTATGTTTTTTGGAAAGAAATCGCCTTCCATTCTTTCTAAATGACAAAACTTTTTATTTCAAAATGAGAAATAAAATACATCATGGACACAAAAAATACTTACTTTCATCTGATCCAGTTACTTTTGAACAAGAAAAATAAATACTTTTATTTCGTTAAAGTCCTAGAGACTAGGAACAGAATTTTGAAATATGTAATAAAATAATAATATATATAAACAAAAATATACTTAAACGTATCCATGTTTGTCAAGAATATCATTTCTAAAATTATAAGATGCATGTGGTTATAGTAATTTTCTTCTTAATCCCATAACTCTGTGTTGCGATAGAGAATTACTTTCACATTTAATCAACATTCTCACCATATTCTAGAATTATTTTGAACTTTCCAAACTAGAAATATGTGCAGTCTATAATGATATCACGCGAGTTCCTTCTCTATTGAAACAATGTACAACACAATGTCGCCATGCTTTCTCTATGATGTTCATAAATCGCAGATGAGCCTTGTTTTTATTACTTGATTATTTTCTGGAGAGATGTCCTGCTGAAACTTTCAGAAAATCGGTTCGAAGCACGGCCGTCTTCGCTTATAAAGTTGGTTGTAATATTTCTCTTCCATCTCCCCAACCTCTAATTATTAATACTGTTGCAATCTATTCAAGTTATTTCTTTCACAAAATATGGCGAAACATGATGACTGATTATTCTGGAGTTAAAAGTTAGCTTGTATTTATTTTCGTTTTACTTTTATTTTCATTTTCCTCTTTCAGAAAATCGGCATTTATATTACATATTGCAGTTATATAAAGATTTATTGATATAATATTTGTAAATGCAATAGTTTAAAGACAAACAATACTTACTTTCGCCTGATTCTTCTTTACCTAAAAGACAAATATACATATATGTATACATTGTTAACTACCAACAATTTAATTAATTAATAAATCATCTTCATCGTCATTGAGTGTTGTCTCCGAATCGAAGGTTGGTTGCCGTGGAGCAACATTCAGCACTGACTTGCTTTAACACTATAGGTTGTCATAGGCTAGCTTGTCAATCTTTGGCGCTACTCGTCCATGTTAGTCCTGGTCTATCTCTATTTCTTTTACCCTGTATTTTCTCCACCATTATTATTTTTAGAAGGCCCCTGTGTCTTTTATGGGGTCAAAGCAAAGAAATGCATAAAATGATTGTAAGGGAGAAAGGAACAAATGGGAACAGATGGTTTGGTTACAACTTTGCGTAAATAATGGACGACACGATTGAACAACGTTTCGATTTAATAGGGTTTCACATGGAACAATGACAAAAACACATACACACACACATATAGGTAAGTAGATATATATTTAAAATCATACCATAAATATATTTACTTATGCATGGACGTGCTCTTTGTTCTGCTGAAGGCATTTTGAGCCACAACGTAATTCAACTGTGTTCTCCTTTAATTTTGTAAAGCAGTAATCATATATTTTCCTCTTTTTTCCGTTCCTTTTGTCTATTAATATGTCCCTAAAATTGTATTTGTATTGTTTAAATTGCGTGTGTTGTTCTCTTTTTATTTTCACTTGTTTAAAACTTAATTTGCTTTCTTTTATTTCCAGCCGATTCTTCCAAATCTTCTATAAATCCATATATCAAAATCTTCAATATGTTGTCTGGTTATTTTTAAAAAAAATATGTTATTATTTATTGTTCTTGTTTTTTTTTGCCGCACAGGAATATTCAGAAGATATAATATTTTGTTATTCTTTGTTATAGCAATAGTGATATTTGTTTTGATTTTACAATAAATTTAATGTCCTTACAATAATTTTTAGATATTCCCATTCTTTTGTTTATTTCTGTTTTACAGGTCATATCATCGGTATAGTATAAACATATTTTTTTTTAAATATCATAAATCTGGGCATCGATGTGGTAATCCTAATATATTTGATCAACCTTTCTCGTTTATCATTCTCTTTAGTCATTGTTTTTGACCTGCACGTTTAAAGTCTGTGGAATCTTTGATGTTATCGTACGATTTATTTTGTTGTGTTTACATGTTTACTTCACACCCTTCATAATTCCTTTTATATTCGTCTTTGCCAAGTCGCCGGTAATATGACGTTTTAAATGGCAACTGAAGCTTGTTTTTTAATGGCTGATTAGCTTCGAAAGACATACTGATGAAGGTTAGGTCAATTCGTTCAAAGAACGACTGCACTCTAGTTTATATCTTTATGTAATGTTTCACTTAACTCTCCACAGCTCCTAATTATTACTGATCCTGATATTGAAATCTATTCAAATTGTTTGTTTCTCAAAAACAAAGCTGAAAGCTATGACTCTTTTCTTCGGATGTTGTTAAAGTAATCCTTATTTTTTTACATGATTTTCTTTCTCCTAAAATAAGAAAGACCTCATTACTCAATTTAACTATCAATGATAGTTAATATATTAAGTATAACAATACTATCTTATAACATTCCGATTCATTTATGTCGTCTCCTATTATTTGTTTATGTGATATTGGGAATATAATACGTCATGGACACAAATATACTTACTTCCATCTGTTCCAGTTATTTCTGTACATATAAAATAAATATACTTGTATACATACAATTTTTACAAGAATATCATTTTTTAAAGTATATGATGCATGTCATTAAAATAATCTTATTAATCCGATAACTATGTAGACCGATGAATCATTACTCATAAACATAACCAGACTTCTCTTTCTTTTCTCAATATCTCAGTCATTCTTTTGCATTCTCCAAACGTGAAATTGTTCCAGTTGTTAATGTTGTCGTCCGAGTTCCTTCTCTCATCAACTCTTCATCTCACTCATCGCATAGTCTTGTGTATATTTATCTTCCTTAATCCAGACCTAAATAATGGAGCATTTTGTGGTTTTTTTCTGTTTATTTCTAACTTCTTTTTCCTAGGTACCCACAAGGGTGTCGAGGTAAAATTTCTGGCTCTCGAAATTTGTTAGCGTTTCATTCACGCTGTATAACCGCCTTACTCTGGTTCGTCCACTTGTTCTTCTGCCTTATTATTTTTCAATATACATCTTGTATAGTAAGGAATCTCACGACATTATTTCTAGATAAGAATAAACTGTTGTTTCAAAATGTCCAAAAATATGACGCCATTTCGTCGCTATCATCCGTAAGAAGAACAACCGTCTTTGCTTATATAGCTTTATGTAATATTTCTCTTTCCTCTCACAAAGTCTTACTAATTCCTTCTGCTGCAATCTATTCAAATAGTTATGTTATCCAAAAAAGGCGAAAAAATCGTGACTGACTATTAGAACGTTAAAATAATAGATTTTCTTCTCTTTTTTTTTACCCAGTTTTTTTTTCTTTCGCCCCTTTCAGAAAACTCTCATACGTATGTTTAACTGAACATAATATTCTCTATATTATTTTATAACATCACCTGTCTCTATCTCCAATAATTTATATTTATGATATAAGAAAAATAATACATTACAGACACACACATACTTACTCTCATCTGATTCTTCTGAACCTAAAAAAAAATTACTTAAATGTATACATTGTTAACAAATAAACAATTTAACTTCTATAATTATATAATCAACATCATACTTGAGTGCCGTCTCCGCATTAAAGGTTGGCTACCGGGGAGCGCCATTCCTCTCCGTTTTTTGCTTTAACACTCTGGCTGTTATAGGCTGGCTTGCTATATTTTGAAGTTACTCGTCCATGTTAATCTTGGTCTGCTTTTGTCTCTTTTCATCATCATTATTGAGTGCCGTCTCCACATCGAAGGTTGGCTACCATGAACCGCAACTCCACACTGTCTCTTGCTTTAATGGTGCAGATTGTCATAGGTTGACTTGTCCATCTTTTGATGTTACTCTTCCATGTTAGTCTTGGTCTGCTTCTGTTACCTTTTATTTTCCCTTCCATTATTACTTTTATTAGGTTGTTGTGTATTTTAACATGCCTCAAAAATTACATTTGTGTTATTCTAATTGTGTTTAGTAGTTATCTTTTCATTTTTAGTTGTTTTAAAACGTCATCGTTTATTTTCTTTTCTTTCCACACAAATCTACCTATTCTTCTATAAATCCACATTTCAAAGGCTTCAATCTTATGTTCTCTTTTCTTGTGTAATGTCTAAGTTTATGCACGTTTTCAGGAATATTGAGAAGATGTATCATTTTGCTATTCTTAGTTTTAGCCCTGGTGTTATTTGTTTTGATGTCAGTATATTTTTTCATGGCAATAAAATTACGTTTTGCCATACCGATTCTTTAGTTTATTTCAGTAATTCATTTTCCATCACTGGTTATAGTATGTCGCAGGTAGTTGTCGCACTGAACTGTCTTCAGATGTATTCCTTCAACTTTGATATTTATTTGCAGGTCTTGAGAATTTTCTATGTTTATGATTATAGTTTTATTCTTTTTAATATTCATTTCTAGTCCATATTTTTGGATTGTCATATTTATTGCATTAAGTAATTGTTGTAGATCTATAGGATTTTCTGCTAGTAGTACAGTATCATCAGCATATCTTAAGTTATTGATTATCTTTCAATTAATGTTTAGGTCCGACATCTCTGCGATGTTTTTAATGATTTGATCAGTGTGTCTCTTTTACATTTATTTTCTCTATGAAGATTACTTTTAGCATGGAACTGTGTCTTTTATCATGCCTAAAAGATATTGATTATCTTCATCATTTGTTTTCATTTCTTTCCGTCCATTTCTTTCAATTTTTCTACAAAACCACATATAAAAAGGCTTCAATTTGATGTCCACTTTTTATTGTATAATGACATTGTTTCTGCACAATACAGTAATGTTGAGAAGATATCACAATGTGTTATTCTTAGTTTTAGCCAGTATTATTTGTCTTGATGTCACCATAAATTTCATGGAGTTATAATCACGTATTGCCATTCACATTGTTTTGTTAATTTCTGTTTTACATTTTCCATAAGCAGCCTAGTATATCTAAGGTAGTTGTAGTAACATGTAATGCATTTCATTAAGTTAAACGTTTTCTTAATCACTCAACTCCGGGGATCGACGGGCCGTTGCTATTGTTTTTAATCAACTGTATCCGAATGTCATTAACTTTAGTCTTTATATTAAACTCTGCAAAGTTGAAGTCTGTGAAATCTTTGATGTTATCGTGTCATTTCCATTTATTGATTGTTAAAAGTGATAAGTGATGTATGTTTTCATTAGCCGACTGTATTTTTTTCGGAAAACATGTTGCTAAAGTTACATCAAACCGTTCAAAGAACAGCTGTCCTCATTTTTCTGTATGTAATCCTTCCTCTTAACTTTTACCTGCCTTTAATTATTCCTATTGTTGCGGTATATTTGTGTTGCTTCATTCTAAAAAAAAAGGCAAAAAAAACAAAACGGGACTTTTTTCTTTGGATGTTATTAAAATAATAGTTTTTTTTTTTTTAAACTTTTATTTTCTTCAACCTATCTCAGAAAGTCGTCATTGCTCAAATTAGCTTACCACTAATTTTCTCTAGATTAATGTTTACTATCTTTATTGATTTATGTTGTTTCCTATGATTATTTATAAGAAATTGGAAATATAAAACGTCATGGAAACAAAAAATACTTACTTTCATTTGATCCAGTTACTTTTGAACATGAAAAAAAATACACTTAGAATTAAAAAATATCTTAAATTGTATGATGTTTATCGTTACAATAAACTTGTTCTTAATCTCATATCTCTGTGGACCGATAGAGCATTACTGTTACATTTAATCAACCTTGTAACATTCATCTGTCGTTCTTTTCAAATCTCCAAACTAGAAATGTGTCCAAACTATAATGTTATCACACGAGTTCCTACTCTGTTGAAAAATATCCAAAAATATGTCGCCATGTCGTCATTATAATATTCATAAATCGCAGCTGAATCTTCTTTTTATTACTTGGTTATTTTATGGAGATATACTGCTGCACCTTTCTGCAAATCGGTTTGAGAAATGGCCAAGTTTCGATTATATAGCAATATGTAATATTTCTCTGTCCTCTCTCCTACTCTAATTATTCCTGCTGTTACAATCTATACTCTCTCTCTCTCTCTCTCTCTCTCTCGCTCTCTCTCTCTGTCAGTATTATGACAGTATTC
Source organism: Megaustenia siamemsis (assembly GCA_032433765.1). NCBI lineage: Eukaryota > Metazoa > Mollusca > Gastropoda > Stylommatophora > Ariophantidae > Megaustenia > Megaustenia siamemsis. The sequence continues at coordinate 10,161,832 of JAVIAB010000046.1, forward strand.
TTAATGCATCTAGGGTTCTGGACTGACATTGGACTCCCTTAATTGCTCCTTCTATGTTCATCTATGTTAATCCAGATCCCATAAAGTGCACAATAAATTTCATTGTTAGTTTCCTTCTTAATATATATAAATTTATTTACACTTTGCCCATTAATGTGGCGAGTGACTTACAAAGTAATGATCTTCGTGTTTCGGGTGATTCCCAACATTTCCACTTGATTGTTGTTTTATGTTGTTTGGAAAGAAATCGCGTTCCATTCTTTCTAAATGACAAAATCTTTTATTTCAAAATTTCCACAAAAACGTCACCAAGTCGTTCCGTAAGATACGTTCAAAGTGATAGGTGATGTTTGTTTTTATATGTAGAGTTTTCTTTTTTCGAAAAACATACTGCTGAAAGTACATTAGACGGTTCAAAAAACAGCCTTCCTGTAGTATATATATATATATATATATATATATATATATATATTTAATCTTTCTTCTTTACTTTTACCCGTCTCTAATTATCTATGTTATTGCAGTATATTTATTTTGCTTCATTCTGAAAAAGAGTAAAAAATAACGCTGATTTTCTTCATCAGATGTTATTATAACAATCGTTTTTTGTAACTTTTTTACTTTCTTCCGCCTATTTCAGAAAGTCGTCATTGCTCAAATTAGCTTACCACTAATTTTATCATTATTAATGTATTGCATCTTAATTTGTTTATGTTGTCTTCTAATTATTTGTAGTTAAAAGAAATGAGAAATAAAATACATCATGGACACAAAAAATACTTACTTTCATCTGATCCAGTTACTTTTGAACAAGAAAAATAAATACTTTTATTTCGTTAAAGTCCTAGAGACTAAGAACAGAATTTTGAAATATGCAATAATATAATAATATATATAAACAAAAATATACTTAAACGTATCCATGTTTGTCAAGAATATCATTTCTAAAATTATAAGATGCATGTGGTTATAGTAATTTTCTTCTTAATCCCATAACTCTGTGTTGCGATAGAGAATTACTTTCACATTTAATCAACATTCTCACCATATTCTAGAATTATTTTGAACTTTCCAAACTAGAAATATGTTCAATCTATAATGTTATCACGCGAGTTCCTTCTCTATTGAAACAATGTACAACAAAATATCGCAATGCTTTCTCTATGATGTTCATAAATCGCAGATGAGCCTTGTTTTTATTACTTGATTATTTTCTGGAGAGATGTCCTGCTGAAACTTTCAGAAAATCGGCCGAAGTACGGCCGTCTTCGCTTATAAAGTTGGTTGTAATATTTCTCTTCCATCTACTCAAACTCTAATTATTCCTGCTGTTGCAATCTATTCAAGTTATTTCTTTCACAAAATATGGCGAAACATGATGACTGATTATTCTGGAGTTAAAAGTTAGCTTGTATTTATTTTCGTTTTACTTTTATTTTCATTTTGCGCTTTCAGAAAATCCGCATTTATATTACATATCGCAGGTATATAAAGATTTATTGATATAATATTTGTAAATGCAATAGTTTAAAGACAAAAAATACTTACTCTCACCTGATTCTTCTTTACCTAAAAGACAAATATACATATATGTATACATTGTTAACAACCAACAATTTAATTAATTAAATAATCATCTTCATCGTCATTGAGTGTCGTCTCCGCATCGAAGGTTGGTTGCCGTGGAGCAACATTCAGCACTGACTTGCTTTAACACTATAGGTTGTCATAGGCTAGCTTGTCAATCTTTTGGTGTTACTCGTCCATGTTAGTCCTGGTCTACCTCTGTCTCTTTTTCCCTGTATTTTCTCCACCATTATTATTTTTAATAGGTCCCTGTGTCTTTTATGGGGTCAAAGCAAAGAAATGCATAAAATGATTGTAAGGGAGAAAGGAACAAATGGGAACAGATGGTTTGGTTACAACTTCGCGTAAATAATGGACGACACGATTGAACAACGTTTCGATTTAATAGGGCTTCACATGGAACAATGACAAAAACACATACACACACATATAGGTAAGTAGATATATATTTAAAATCATATCATAAATATATTTACTTATACATGGACGTGCTCTTTGTTCTGCTGAAGGCATTTTGAGCCAAAACGGCATTCAACTGTGTTCTCCTTTAATTTCGTAAAGCAGTAATCATATATTTTCCTCTTTTTTCCGTTCCTTTTGTCTATTAATATGTCCCTAAAATCGTATTTGTATTGTTTAAATTGCATGTGTTGTTCTCTTTTTATTTTAACTTGTTTAAAACTTAATTTGCTTTCTTTTATTTCCAGCCGATTCTTCCAATTCTTCTATAAATCCATATATCAAAATTTTCAATATGTCGTCCTGTTATTTTTTTTTAAATATGTTATTATTTATTGTTCTTGTTTGTTGTTTTTTTTTTTTGCCGCACAGGAATATTCAGAAGATATAATATTTTGTTATTCTTTGTTATATCAATAGTGATATTTGTTTTGATTTTACAATAAATGTAATGTCCTTATAATAATTTTTAGATAATCCCATTCTTTTGTTTATTTCTTATTTACAGGTCATATCATCGGTATAGTATAAACATATTTTTTTGTAAATATCATAAATCTGGGCATCGATGTGGTAATCCTAATATATTTGATCAACCTTTCTCGTTTATCATTCTCTTTAGTCATTGTTTTTGACCCTGCACATTTAAAGTCTGTGGAATCTTTGATGTTATCGTACGATTTATTTTGTTGTGTTTACATGTTTACTTCACACCCTTCATAATTCCTTTTATATTCGTCTTTGCCAAGTCGCCGGTAATATGACGTTTAAAATGGCAACTGAAGTTTGTTTTTTTTAATGGCTGATTAGCTTCGAAAGACATACTGATGAAGGTTAGGTCAATTCGTTCAAAGAACGACTGCACTCTAGTTTATATCTTCATGTAATGTTTCACTTAACTCTCCACAGCTCCTAATTATTACTGATCCTGATATTGCAATCTATTCAAATTGTTTGTTTCTCAAAAACAAAGCTGAAAGCCATGACTCTTTTCTCCGGATGTTGTTAAATTAATCCTTTTATTTTACATGATTTTCTTTACCCTAAAATAAGAAAAACCTCATCACTCAATTTAACTATCTTGGCTTGTGTGTGTGTGTGTGTGCTGGCCATGGCTCATATCTTGGTGTGTGTCATGTTAGGTCATATCTCATATCTTGGAGTGTCCGTGTTAATCATGTCTCATATCTTTAAGTGTGTATGTGTTTAGTCATATCTCATATCTTAGTGTGTGTGTATGTGTTTAGTCATATCTCATATCTTAGTGTGAATCTGTGTTAGTCATGTGTCATATCTTTGTGTTTGGGCTAGTGATATCTCATATCTCTGTGTGTATGTTTATGTTAGTCATATCTCATATCTTTATGTGTGCATGTCTGTGTATGTCACATCTCATATCCTTGTGTTTGCATGGCTATGCTAGTCACATCTCATATCATTGTGTGTGTCTATCTATGTTGGTCATATCTCATATCTTTGTGTGTATGTCCATGTTAGACATGTGTAATTTCTTTGTGGGTGCATGTCTATGTCAGTCATATCTCATATCTTTATGTGTATGTTTATGTTAGTCATGTGTCATATATCTTGATGTATGTCAGTGTTAGTCATGCCTCGTATCGCTATGTGCATGTATGTGTTTGTCACATCTCATATCTATGTGTGTGCATGTCTGTGTTAGTCACCTCTAGTGACTCGGGCAGATGGTGCTCGTAAACCTGGGAGGGCCGACCATCTAAGGGCAGAATCCCCCTACAGTAAAGATCACCTGCTGCCTTGCAGGAAGATTGGGGACAATGAAAGGCTAGGGAAAGCAAACCTGAATAAAATGCTGGCTGAAATCGGATGCACTGGGCCACTGGCGCAGAACACAGTGCAACGTTTTTAACGGGTGTTCAATCAGAGTGGATCTGGCAGACTCTAATTGTGATGTTCTATTTGTAACGAACCTAACCTGACAGCTTAGTTCATGTGAGGAGCTGGAATCCTACTCTGATTGGGTCCTGATCGCAGAGAGAAAGAGAGAGAATTTAACTATCAATGATAGTTAATATATTAAGTATAACAATACTACCTTATAACATTCCCATTCATTTATGTCGTCTCCTATTATTTGTTTATGTGATATTGGGAATATAATACATCATGGACACAAATATACTTACTTCCATCTGTTCCACTTATTTCTGTACATATAAAATAAATATACTTATATACATACAATTTTTACAAGAATATCATTTTTTAAAGTATATGATGCATGTCATTAAAATAATCTTATTAATCCGATAACTATGTAGACCGATGAATCATTACTCATAAACATAACCAGACTTCTCTTTCTTTTCTCAATATCTCAGTCATTCTTTTGCATTCTCCAAACGTGAAATTGTTCCAGTTGTTAATGTTGTCGTCCGAGTTCCTTCTCTCATCAACTCTTCATCTCACTCATCGCATAGTCTTGTGTATATTTATCTTCCTTAATCCAGACCTAAATAATGGAGCATTTTGTGGTTTTTTTCTGTTTATTTCTAACTTCTTTTTCCTAGGTACCCACTAGGGTGTCGAGGTAAATTTCTGGCTCTCGAAATTTGTTAGCGGTTCATTCACGCTGTTTATCCGCCTTACTCTGGTTCGTCCACTTGTTCTTCTGCCTTAATATCTTTCAATATACGTCTTGTATAGTAAGGAATCTCACGACATTATTTCTAGATAAGAATAAACTGTTGTTTCAAAATGTCCAAAAATATGACGCCATTTCGTCGCTATCATCCGTAAGAAGAACAAACGTCTTTGCTTATATAGCTTTATGTAATATTTCTCTTTCCTCTCACAAAGTCTTAATAATTCCTTCTGCTGCAATCTATTCAAATAGTTATGTTATCCAAAAAAGGCGAAAAAATCATGACTGACTATTAGAACGTTAAAATAATAGATTTTTTTCTCTTTTTTTTTACCCAGTTTTTTTTTCTTTCGCCCCTTTCAGAAAACTCTCATATGTATTCAACTGAACATAATATTCTCTATATCATTTTATAACATCACCTGTCTCTATCTCCAATAATTTATATTTATGATATAAGAAATATAATACATTACAGACACACACATACTTACTCTCATCTGATTCTTCTGAACCTAAAAAAAAAAAATTACTTAAATGTATACATTGTTAACAAATAAACAATTTAACTTCTATAATTATATAATCAACATCATACTTGAGTGCCGTCTCCGCATTGAAGGTTGGCTACCGGGGAGCGTCATTCCTCTCCCTTTTTTGCTTTAACACTCTGGCTGTTATAGGCTGGCTTGCTATATCTTGAAGTTACTCGTCCATGTCTGCTTCTGTCTCGTTTCATCATCATTATTGAGTGCCGTCTCCACATCGAAGGTTGGCAATCATGAACCGCCACTCCACACTGTCTCTTGCTTTAATGGTGCAGATTGCCATAGGCTGACTTGTCCATCTTTTGATGTCACTCTTCCATGTTAGCCTTGGTCTGCCTCTGTTACCTTTTATTTTCCCTTCCATTATTATTTTTATTAGGCTGTTGTGTATTTTAACATGCCTCAAAAATTGAATTTGTCTTGTTCTAATTTAGTTTAGTAGCTCTCTTTCAATTTTTAGTTGTTTTAAAACTTCATTGTTTGTTTTCTTTTATTTCCAAACAAATCTACCTAATCTTCTATAAATCCACATTTCAAAGGCTTCAAATTTATGTTCTCTTTTCTTGTGTAATGTCTAAGTTTCTGCACGTTTTCAGGAATATTGAGAAGATGTATCATTTTGCTATTCTTAGTTTTAGCCCTGGTGTTATTTGTTTTGATTTTAGTATATTTTGTCATGTCATTAAAATTACTTTTTGCCATACCGATTCTTTAGTTTATTTCAGTTATACATTTTCCATCACTGGTTATAGTATGTCCCAGGTAGTTGTCGCACTGAACTGTCTTCAGATGTATTCCTTCAACTTTGATATTTATTTGCAGGTCTTGAGAATTTTCTATGTTTATGATTATAGTTTTATTCTTTTTAATATTCATTACTAGTCCATACTTTTGGATTGCCATATTTATTGCATTAAGTAATTGTTGTAGATCTATAGGATTTTCTGCTAGTACTACAGTAACATCAGCACGTCTTAAGTTATTGATTATCTTTCAATTAATGTTTTGGTCCGACATCTCTGCGATGTTTTTAAAGATTTGATCAGTGTGTCTCTTTTACATTTATTTTCTCTGTGAAGATTACTTTTATCATGGAACTGTGTCTGTTATCATGCCTAAAAGATATTGATTATCTTCATCATTTGTTTTCATTTCTTTCCGTCCATTTCTTTCAATCTTTCTACACAACCACATATCAAAATCTTCAATTTGACGTCCACTTTTTTTGTATAATGACATTGTTTCTGCACAATACAGTAATGTTGAGAAGATATCACATTTTGTTATTCTTTGTTTTAGCCAGTATTATTTGTCTTGATGTCACTATAAATTTCATGGAGTTATAATAACGTATTGCCATTCACATTGTTTTGTTAATTTCCGTTTTACATTTTCCATAAGCAGCCTAGTATATCTAAGGTAGTTGTAGTAACATTTAATGCATTTCATTAAGTTAAACGTTTTCTTAATCATTCAACTCCGGGGATCGACGGGCCGTTGCTATTTTTTTTTTTTATCAACTGTCTCCGGTTGTCATAAACGTAAGTCATTATATTAAACTCTGAAAAGTTGAAGTCTGTGGAATTTTTGTTGTTTTCGTATCATTTCCATTTATTGATTGTTTAAAGTGATAAGTGATGTCAGTTTTCATTAGCTGACTGTACTTTTTTGTCGGAAAACATGTTGCTAAAGTTACAGCAAACCGTTCAAAGAACAGTTGTCCTCAATTTTCGGTTTGTAATCCGTCCACTTTGCTTTTGCCCGACTTTAATTATTCCTTTTGTTGCGGTATATTTGCGTTGCTTCATTCTAAAAATAAGGCAAAAAAAAACAGGATTTTTTTCTTCGGATGTTATTAAAATAATAGTTGTTTTTTTTAAAACTTTTATTTTCTTCAACCTATCTCAGAAAGTCGTCATTGCTCAAATTAGCTTACCACTAATTTTCTAAAGATTAATGTTTACCATCTTCATTGATTTATGTTGTTTCCTATGATTATTTATAAGAAATGGGAAATATAAAACGTCATGGAAATAAAAAATACTTACTTTCATTTGATCCAGTTACTTTTGAACATGAAAAAAACAATATACTTACAAATTAAAAAAAATATCTTAAATTGTATGATGTTTATCGTTACAATAATCTTTTTCTTAATCTCATATCTCTGTGGACCGATAGAGCATTACTGTTACATTTAATCTACCTTGTCACTTCCATCTGTCGTTCTTTTGAAATCTCCAAACTAGAAATGTGTCCAAACTATAATGTTATCACACGAGTTACTACTCTATTGAAAAATATCCAAAAATATGTCGCCATGTCGTCATTATAATATTCATAAATCGCAGCTGAATCTTCTTTTTATTACTTGGTTATTTTCTGGAGATATACTGCTGCACCTTTCTGCAAATCGGTTCATGAACGGCCAAGTTTCGATTTTATAGCATTATGTAATATTTATTTTTCCTCTCCCCTAATTATAATTATTCCTGCTGTTACAATCTATACTCGCTCTCTCTCTCTCTCTCTCTCTCTCTCTCTCTCTCTCTCTCTCTCTCTCTCTCTGTGTCAGCGATCAAAACTCAATCAGAGTAGGATTCCAGACTCTCTCATGAAGTCAGCTGTCTGTTTAAGCGAATCGATTGTCCCATATAGTTTTTCTTCCAGTGAGGTGGGCGTGGACCACATTACTCTTCTCAGGTCTGTTTACTGGTCGCAAACGTGTAGAACATATTTTGTAGTCATATTGTCCAGTGTATATTGGCATAGGCTGGCTGTACCTATTTTGAATTTGGTGAACATGTGATTTCTCATTCTATTGTGGCCAGTGTGTAGGCGAAGTATGATGACTTCATCCCTCCTTGATAGTTGGTGGTATCCGTCACACTCGTTATGCTTTGGGTGTTCTCGTTTCCATTTTTCATGGAACTAACCCTTGAGGATGGATTTGGCTTCATCATAACTGAGCGAATGGTTCTCTTGTGGTAATCTCCCTCCCTTTTTAGCTAATTTGTCTGCGCGTTTGTTCCCGTGTATATTACGGTGTGATGGTATCCACTGAATGACTACTCTCCGGATGTTATTGCATAGTTGGTCCAGTGTTGTTCTCAAGTCATCTAGTTCATTGTTCTTGGGGGTTTTTAGAGCTAATAATACTGACAGTGCATCAGTCAGAATGACCAATTTATTGTGCATGTTATTTTTGTGTTGAGTAACCAGTGTTGCAGCATCTCTGATGGCCTCAGTTTCTGCTTTAAAATTGTTTGAGAATTTTCCAGTAGCTATTGACTTGGTGATCTCGTCCTGATTATTCAGCGTCAAGAACACACCTCCTCCTCCATTTCTGGTGTCATTTGTAGCAGAGCCATCTGTGTTTATGTGGGACTAAGAGTCCTGTGGGTAGGTATCGTATATGTGTTTTTCTGCTACGTGTTTTTTTTCTTACTGTGTCTGATTGAGGTGCCTTTTTTCATTATTCCTGTTATATTTTCCTTAAGTTCTGGTATTTTATGCTTTCCATGAGGAGACATATTAGATGGACCCAAGGATTTCGATATTTTTTGGGAAAGTACTGGGTTTCCAGTAGTTAGTTCATTGGCAATTGCAGCGAAGTTGCTCCTCTTTAGATGGTCGGCCTTCCCAGGTTTACGAGCACCATCTGCCCGAGTCACTAGAGGTGACTAACACAGACATGCGACTTGTAATATGAGGAAACTGCAACAAGGAACACATTTCATGCGTAGCCTCCATTTGTTCCCGCCGCCTATCCCCATATACCGGTAAGTCACGTCCTCCCGAAAATGATGATCATCGTAGCACTTGATGATGTTAGGCCATCGTTGATGACTCCAATTCCGAACATATAGACACACAGTCAGTCGTCAAATTATTCTTGTTGCACATCAAACAGCAGACCGTAAGATTTGCGCACGGCCGGTTTAGGGAACCAATACGATGACGTAGGACACAATGTCGCCAAACTCATAATCTCGATACCTTTAGACTTATGTCTGATTACTCAAGTAATCAGACATAAGTCTAAATCAGGGCAGAATCCCCGACAGAAAAGATCAACTGCTGCCTTGCAGGAAGATTGGGGACAACCAAAGGCTAAGGAAAGCAAACCTGAAAAAATGCTGGCTGAAATCGGATGCACTGGGCCACTGGCGCAGAACACAGTGCAACGTATTAACGGGTGTTCAGTCAGAGTGGATCTGACAGACTCTAATTGTGATGTTCTGTCTGTGGGGGCGATCAACACACTTAGCCTGACAGCTGACTTCATATGAGAGTCTGGAATCCTTACTCTGATTGAGTCCTGAACGCAGAGAGGGGGGCTCCTCTTTAGTCGTAAAATTCCGGAACCAGTTATTCTTTGGTGCATGGGGTGGATAAGGAGCCTTCTATATTTCTCCGCTTGTTGCAATACTTTAGTTACCCGTCTGTCATCTAAAGGTTATAAACCTATTACTGTTTCTAGAGACTTGATAGGTGTAGATTTCATAGCACCAGTGATGATACTGACAGCTCGGTTCTGTGTTCTGTTAATTTTGCTAAGGTGTGATTTGGAAGGCATAGCCCAGGCTGTGACTCCATACTCTAGAACTGGTCTGACCCTTCCTACGTATAGTCTTTTCAAAATATTGCTGTCTGCCCCCCCCCCTTCCCCACAGTCCGTTCCTGCCAATTTCTTCATAATTTTTGTTTGTTTTCTGTTTTTTTTCCTTGCTCTGTCTATCTGATTTTTCCAAGTCATTCTGCGATTCATGGTGACGCCAAGATATGTTGGGCTTTGGTCAATAGGAAGTGTATGGTCTTTTATCTTCAATTTTGCAGAGAGTGTGTTTCTTGATAGGCTGAAAATTGTATATGTAGTTTTTTTTTCGTTGATTGCTAAGAACCAGGTGTTCGTCCATTTTTTCAAGTTCACCTAGGGCATCTTGCATCCTGGGTCCAGCAACCAACATACTTTCCTTGCGAGCCCATAACGCCAGATCATCTGCGTATATTGCTGAGTGTATTCTGGGTGAAATGTCCATTACGATGTCATTTGTGAAAATTAAAACGAGTGTTGGGGATAAGACTCCGCCTTGTGGGACACCTTGTTCGATAGAGACCTTCTTATTTAGTTGACCTTGATCTTGTACTCTGGCCGTTCTATCCTGAAGGTATTGAGAGACCCAATTGAATAAACGACCCTGGATGCTAGTGTCTAAAAAGCTTGTTCTTTAAACCCTCTCGCCAAACCCTTTCAAAATCCATCCCCATGTCGATCCACACTGCCAGTGTGTGTTTCTTTTCGTGTAGAGCATCCTCTATTTCCTGTGCAATGTAGGTGACCAGGTCTTCAGTTGATCTGTGGTGACGGAAGCCACTTTGTTGTGGTACGATTTGTTGTTTTGTCTTCAAATGCCACATACGTCTTCTGTTAACCAGCCTTTCCATGAGTTTTCTTAAGCAGCTCAGTAGGCTAATTGGTCTATAGCTACTTGGGTCAAGTGGGTCTTTTCCACGCTTGAGGATGGGCACCATAATAGCTTCTTTCCAGATTGCCGGCACATGACCGCTCTTCCAGCTAGCATTTATTATCATTAGAAGCTGGCTCTTGACTTTCTGTCCCAGATTTAGGAGCATTTCGTTGGAGATTCCATCTTTACCAGGTGAACTTTTGAGCTTCAATCCTTTGAGGGCAACATCTTATTCAATTAAGGGGGGTAAGGGTGGTCGTCTGATGCTCTTCTGGTGCTAAAGGCATGTGTTTTGAATCTTGGTTTTCCCGTCTTGCATCTTTCTGTTTGTCTATTGGAATGTTTATTCTACTAATGTTTTTGTAAGTCTCTATCAATAGATTTGCTGCCCTTTTGCCTGTGAGGATGTTCTGATTGTGTGTTAATGATATTGGAGGTCGGCAGTTGTTTTCGTCCCTCAGAGCTTTCGCAAGTTTCCATAGTTTATGACCATTTTTGTCTTGATTAAGGCTCCCTGTTTTGTCTATACAACTCTGTCTCGCTGATATCATAAACTCATGTCTGTATTTGGCCGAGGCTACTTTGTAGGCAATGTTGCTCTCAGTGCTGTGTGATGTTTCAGCTACTTCTCTGGCAGAGTCCAGTTCCTCTTCTAGTCTTTGTAATTCCTAGCTCCAGTATGGCTTGTAGTTTGTTCTTGCTCCTCTAGGAATGGATTCTTTAGCACCTCTGAGGATTCCATTTGTTAACCGCTCTATCATTTTATTGACCTTCTTTTCGTGGGTGTTGATAGGCACAGTATATGCATCAATGAGCCTTGAAAACTTTGCCAATCTGCTCTCTTATAGTTGCAGTGGGGAAGAGGTATTTGCAACTCCTGTTTGTGAGCAAAATCCACTGAAAATTTGACTGGTCTAAGATCCCTATCTCCAAGTTGGTTCAGCACTTTTCTGGTTATTTTTATATATATGTTTCCAGTTGCAAATGCTATGTCGGGAGTGGAAGTTGTTTTCCATCTTCTTGAGTAGAAGGTTGGGGGGGGGGGATACTCCCTAGAGTTTATGAGGAATAGGTTGTTGTCTATTTCCCATTCTTCCACTTCTTCACCTCGAACATTGGACTCCTTATATCCCCATCTTTCTGACTGGCTGTTAAAGTCTCCTACTACCAGACACTTTGAGGGTGTTATTTCCATTGGGTTCTTGGGGCTTTTTAGAGCTGATAATACTGACAGTGCATCAGTCAGAATCACCAATTTATTGTGCATGTTATTTTTGTGTTGAGTAACCAGTGTTGCGGCATCTCTTATGGCCTCAGTTTCTGCTTTAAAATTGTTTGAGAATTTTCCAGTAGCTATTGACTTGGTGATCTCGTCCTGATTATTCAGCGTCAAGAACACACCTCCCCCTTCATTTCTGGTGGCATTTGTAGCAGAGCCATCTGTGTTTATTTGGGACTAAGAGTCCTGTGGGTAGGTATCGTGAATGTGTTTTTATGCTACGTGTTTTCTTTCTGTGTCTGATTGGGTGCTTTTTTTCATTATTCCTGTTATATTTTCCTTAAGTTCTGGTATTTTACGCTTTCCATGAGGAGACATATTAGATGGGCCCAAGGGTTCCATTCCAGTAAAAATTCAAAAAAAAGTTGTGCTGAGGATTAAGATGGGTTTACTGGATGCAGGCAACGTCTATCTCCCACTCAGCTCGTCTGATTGTTAGAGCTTGTTTCTTTGTGGTATATGCCCTCCGCATTCCAGTGTATTATATTCAGATGTTGCTTGAAGCCTTTCCGGTCAGTGGTAGATTCTATCATACTTAGAGCATGTTAAATCCAGTCTGAATGATTACTTGTTAAAGCGTTGCAATGTGTTCTGCGCCAGTGGCCCAGTGCAACCGATTTCAGCCAGCATGTTGTTCAGGTTTGCTTTCCTTAGCCTTTGAATGTCCCAATCTTCCTGCAAGGCAGCAGATTGTCTTTTCTCTAGGCGGATTCTGCCCTTACATGGTCGGCCCTCCCAGGCTTACGAGCACCATGTGCCCAAGCTTGATGTAGTAATTAGTTGGTGATTAGACCATCATCATCACACATCAAACAAACAGACACTCATAATTATCATAAACTTCCTGGAGTCTCACCGATGCTGACAAGCCATGTTATAACAAGTATTTTAAATTAAAAGTTCTACCAGATATATATGAATATATGATGAAACATGTCATTTACTATTTGGATAGTTTGTCAGAGAAGGAGTTGATCTCTTCCTGCGTTAGTGGACGAATGGTTGTTTACTAATTTGGTTCCTTAAAGACAGCGCCCACAAGATTCAGAGTGAAATGAATCTCCATTGTCGCCAACTTTCGATACAGGGAGAAAGCACGACAAGATTGTGTTCTGAGCTTATACTCCAGGCATTGTGCTAGTAAAAGCTAAACTGTAACGGCCGCGGTTGAGAATGAACGTAATTCTGCAAATTCAGATCTTGGCCGTTGGGCTTTGTTCAAACGTCAACAAGCGTCCATCGCAATCTATTCAAGTTATTTCTTTCACAAAATATGGCGAAAAAATGCTGACTGATTATTCCGACGCTAAAATAGTATATATTTTATTTATTTTCTTTTACTTCTTATTTACATTTGCCTCGTTCAGAAAACCCTCATTTATACTACATATCGCAGGTCTGTAAAGATGTATTGATATAACATTTGAAAATGCAATAGTTTGAAAGCACAAAATACTTACTCTCATATGTTTCGTCTTTACCTAAAAGACAAATATACTTATATGTATACATTGTTAACAACCAACAATTTAATTAATTAAATAATCATCTTCATCATCATTCAGTGTCGTCTCCGCATCGAAAGGTGGCTGCCGTGGAGCAACGTCTCTAGCTTTAACACAAAGGACTAGCTTGTCCATCTTTTAGTGCTAATTATTTATGTTGTTGCAAACTATTCAAATGGTTTCTTTCACAAAATAAGACGAAAATGATGACTGATTATTCGGATGTTAAATCATTAACTTGTATTTCTTTTCTTCTCACCGTTTTATCTTTTGCCCGTTTCAGAAAACCATTATTTATATGTTTAGCAGAACATAATATTCTCAATATTAGTATATAATATCACATATCTCTGGTCTACAATAACTTGTTTATATGATATTGGAAATATAATAGATTATAAACACAAAAAATACTTACTCTCATATGACTCTTCTTTGCCTAAAAAACGCAAATATACTGATAAGTAAACTTTGTTATAAAAAAATTAATTACTATAATTATATAATCATCATCATTGAGCGCCGTCTCCGCATCGAACCCTGGCTATCGTGGAGCGTCATTCTTCTCTGACTCTAATGTGACACTCCAGTTTGTCATAGGATAGCTTGTCCATCTTTGATGCTAAACATCTGCGTTAGTCTTGGTCTGCTTCTGTCTCGTTTACCTTGTATTTTCTCAACGAAGCTTCCTTTTAGTAAGCTTATATGTCTTTTAGTGGGCCAATACAAAAACAATGCATAACAAATCAAAGCTGCAGTAAAGCTGATTGTAAAGGAGACATTCTAAAAACAATAGGAAAAAAAATGGTATGGTTAAAGTGTTATGTAAATAATGGACGACACAACTGAAAGACCTTTCGGCTCAGTAGGCTTCAATATGGAAAAAAAAAACAATAACAACACACATACATATATGTAAGTAAATATATTTTTAACTCATATCATAAATATTTTTACTTATTGTTATTGTTATTGGTTATGTAAGGCCTCGGTCTCACAGCAAACGAATTAAAATCCATAATTGCTCAACCGCCCGTGCCAGTGGAATCATCCGAATTACCAACTCATCTCCCAAACAAAGAAAGGTAACTGTAGTCCCCATCGCAGCAGTCTCAGCACACGCAAAAAGACATAAGGCGAAACCGCGCAGAAAGTGAACACAGCCAACTGTTCCCCGTCATACGATATCATCATTCATCGCAAACAAGCGGGATATCGAAGCAGGATCAAAACGGATGAGACACACAGCTCACGGTGTGCACAGAACACTTAACTCAGTAGCTCCTGCAACAAGCCGGACTTGGAATATGAGGAAACTGCAAGAAGGAACACTTTTCAGAAATAGCCCTCAATGGTTCCCGCCGCCTATCCACCATACACCATGGGAGTTTACGTCCTCCCGAAAACGATGATCGTCGTAGCACCTGATGATGTTAGGCCATCGCTGATGACTCTAATTCCAAACATATAGACACACAGTGGTGGTAAGTTATCATTTCCAATCCAACAGAAGCCAATGACCTGTAGTTAGTAAAAACACAATTGATGATGTTCTCCGCTCCCTTCTTGTAGCTGCCGCCACACAATTCTGATGTCTCATTATCTTGGACATCATTCAAGAACAATGTCAGATGAATATTCCATAGATATGGCTTTGCTGATGAAGTGCTTGGTGCAACAGTTGTATCAATCATACTGGAGGCTCCTGGTCTGTGGTCATTAATATCACAGAAGGCACATGATGTTGTTATATTCAGAATTTTTTCTGTGGTGTAAATATGTGGCACACACATGGAGAGTGGTTTGTGGTCACAGTAATCCCATTAAAGGCAATTCTAGGGTAGCATGTCATAGCTGTTTTGAGAACAGCACAATCCTGTGATGTTTTCTGTGTTCGCTATAAAGCTGCTGCTGCTACCCAATCCTGACCAATTATAGGTGTGGACATTATTCACTTGCAATGACAAAACTGCTTTGTTTACATCATAAACCTCTGGAAGCGAATCATTTATGGGACTAATAGTACAATTTATTCTTCCATCGGGGATATCTTCATTGAGTCCCAAAAAAAGTCTTTGGTTAAAAAGCACATATGCTTTTGAGTTAAACACAAAATGAGCCCACTTCATAGATTCAAAATGATCCTTGCCAATGCCATCCGTTTGCACAAGTTAGGTCCTTAGCAACCA
The DNA here is from genome assembly GCA_032433765.1 of Megaustenia siamemsis. Lineage (NCBI taxonomy): Eukaryota > Metazoa > Mollusca > Gastropoda > Stylommatophora > Ariophantidae > Megaustenia > Megaustenia siamemsis. Next base: position 10,177,493 of record JAVIAB010000046.1, read on the forward strand.
AGGTCACAAACTAAGCTATCAATTTAACGACTTTATCTACAGCGAAGGTTAACGAACTGTGAACAAACATTTATGTTCAAACCCCTGAATACATTTTCAAAAATCTGCCAACTCGCTGCAATAATATATATCGTGGTATTCAAAGTAAACATTGCTTAGTCCATAGCTCGAATCTTATATCATATTTTTACTTATATATATTTATCTGTCGTTTGATCCTGCTGAAGGCATATTGAGGCAAAACGTTGCTCAATTATGTCGTCCATTAATTTCGTAAAGCTGTATCACTATCATTGGTTTCTTTTCTTTTTTTTTCATTTCTCGTGTGTCTTTTAATATGTCCCAAAAATCTCATTTATCTTGTTTGAATTGTTTTTAGTTGTTCCATTTTAATTGTATTTCTTGTTTTAAAATCTCATGATTTGTTTTCATTTCTTTCCATACAAATCTTCTCGTTTTTCTATATATCAACATTTCAAAAGCTCCAATTTGTTGTCCTGTCTTCTTGCATATTGTCCTTATCTCTGCACCATGCATTGTTTAAGCATAATTTTATTCGTCTGGATGTTACGTTTTTTTTTAATTTTATTAAAATTATTTTTTTTTATTCCTATTCTTTTTGTTTATTTCTGTTTTACATTTTCCAACATCTGTATAATATATCAAATGTAATTGCTATACCATGTAAAACAATTCATTAGTTTAAACGTTTTATTAAAACCATAACTCTGGGGATCGATGGGGCATTGCTAATAAATTTGATCAACCTGCTCCGTTTGTCCCTATCTTTAGTCATTATTTGGACCCTTTAGGTTTGAAGTCTGTCGAATCTTTGATGTTATAGTATGATTTACTTTTGTGATTGCATCTTCATTTCACTCCCTTAATTCTCCCTCTTCTTATTCGTTCCTCCCTCATTTGCCTTTCAGCATTGAGGGAAGATATAATTTGCGGTCCTTTGCTCTGATGTTGGTCTATGCTGCTGTTATGTTTCCTAGGGCTTCTAGCATTACGTATATCCATCTTTTTCGTGGTCGACCTTAGGGTCTGGTATTCTCACAACATTTATTGAGGACCCGTTGTGTTGTGTTTTCATCTTTCTGTCATGTCACGTGGCCAAATCATGTTATCTGTTCTTTCTTTAAATATTCTATGGCGGAAGCTATTCCTAGCTTTTTTTCTCAGTCTTTCATTTCTGATCTTATCTCTCAGACTGTTTCCTGTCATTCGTCTGACACATTTCATCTCAGTAGAGGTTATTTTTCATATTGTTCTTGCATCTAGGGATCAGGACCTGCATTGGACTCCCTTAATTGCTCCTTCTATATTCATCTATGTTAATCCAGATCCCGAAAACTGCACAATAAATTGCATTGTTAGTTTCCTTCTTTATATATCTAACTTTATTTACACTTTACCCATTAATGCGGCGAGTTACTTACAAAGTTATGATCTTCGTTTTTTGTGTGATTCCCAACATTTCCTCTTCATTGTTGTTTTATGTTTTTTGGAAAGAAATCGCCTTCCATTCTTTCTAAATGACAAAACTTTTTATTTCAAAATGAGAAATAAAATACATCATGGACACAAAAAATACTTACTTTCATCTGATCCAGTTACTTTTGAACAAGAAAAATAAATACTTTTATTTCGTTAAAGTCCTAGAGACTAGGAACAGAATTTTGAAATATGTAATAAAATAATAATATATATAAACAAAAATATACTTAAACGTATCCATGTTTGTCAAGAATATCATTTCTAAAATTATAAGATGCATGTGGTTATAGTAATTTTCTTCTTAATCCCATAACTCTGTGTTGCGATAGAGAATTACTTTCACATTTAATCAACATTCTCACCATATTCTAGAATTATTTTGAACTTTCCAAACTAGAAATATGTGCAGTCTATAATGATATCACGCGAGTTCCTTCTCTATTGAAACAATGTACAACACAATGTCGCCATGCTTTCTCTATGATGTTCATAAATCGCAGATGAGCCTTGTTTTTATTACTTGATTATTTTCTGGAGAGATGTCCTGCTGAAACTTTCAGAAAATCGGTTCGAAGCACGGCCGTCTTCGCTTATAAAGTTGGTTGTAATATTTCTCTTCCATCTCCCCAACCTCTAATTATTAATACTGTTGCAATCTATTCAAGTTATTTCTTTCACAAAATATGGCGAAACATGATGACTGATTATTCTGGAGTTAAAAGTTAGCTTGTATTTATTTTCGTTTTACTTTTATTTTCATTTTCCTCTTTCAGAAAATCGGCATTTATATTACATATTGCAGTTATATAAAGATTTATTGATATAATATTTGTAAATGCAATAGTTTAAAGACAAACAATACTTACTTTCGCCTGATTCTTCTTTACCTAAAAGACAAATATACATATATGTATACATTGTTAACTACCAACAATTTAATTAATTAATAAATCATCTTCATCGTCATTGAGTGTTGTCTCCGAATCGAAGGTTGGTTGCCGTGGAGCAACATTCAGCACTGACTTGCTTTAACACTATAGGTTGTCATAGGCTAGCTTGTCAATCTTTGGCGCTACTCGTCCATGTTAGTCCTGGTCTATCTCTATTTCTTTTACCCTGTATTTTCTCCACCATTATTATTTTTAGAAGGCCCCTGTGTCTTTTATGGGGTCAAAGCAAAGAAATGCATAAAATGATTGTAAGGGAGAAAGGAACAAATGGGAACAGATGGTTTGGTTACAACTTTGCGTAAATAATGGACGACACGATTGAACAACGTTTCGATTTAATAGGGTTTCACATGGAACAATGACAAAAACACATACACACACACATATAGGTAAGTAGATATATATTTAAAATCATACCATAAATATATTTACTTATGCATGGACGTGCTCTTTGTTCTGCTGAAGGCATTTTGAGCCACAACGTAATTCAACTGTGTTCTCCTTTAATTTCGTAAAGCAGTAATCATATATTTTCCTCTTTTTTCCGTTCCTTTTGTCTATTAATATGTCCCTAAAATTGTATTTGTATTGTTTAAATTGCGTGTGTTGTTCTCTTTTTATTTTCACTTGTTTAAAACTTAATTTGCTTTCTTTTATTTCCAGCCGATTCTTCCAAATCTTCTATAAATCCATATATCAAAATCTTCAATATGTTGTCTGGTTATTTTAAAAAAAATATGTTATTATTTATTGTTCTTGTTTTTTTTTGCCGCACAGGAATATTCAGAAGATATAATATTTTGTTATTCTTTGTTATAGCAATAGTGATATTTGTTTTGATTTTACAATAAATTTAATGTCCTTACAATAATTTTTAGATATTCCCATTGTTTTGTTTATTTCTGTTTTACAGGTCATATCATCGGTATAGTATAAACATATTTTTTTGTAAATATCATAAATCTGGGCATCGATGTGGTAATCCTAATATATTTGATCAACCTTTCTCGTTTATCATTCTCTTTAGTCATTGTTTTTGACCTGCACGTTTAAAGTCTGTGGAATCTTTGATGTTATCGTACGATTTATTTTGTTGTGTTTACATGTTTACTTCACACCCTTCATAATTCCTTTTATATTCGTCTTTGCCAAGTCGCCGGTAATATGACGTTTTAAATGGCAACTGAAGCTTGTTTTTTAATGGCTGATTAGCTTCGAAAGACATACTGATGAAGGTTACGTCAATTCGTTCAAAGAACGACTGCACTCTAGTTTATATCTTTATGTAATGTTTCACTTAACTCTCCACAGCTCCTAATTATTACTGATCCTGATATTGAAATCTATTCAAATTGTTTGTTTCTCAAAAACAAAGCTGAAAGCTATGACTCTTTTCTTCGGATGTTGTTAAAGTAATCCTTATTTTTTTACATGATTTTCTTTCTCCTAAAATAAGAAAGACCTCATTACTCAATTTAACTATCAATGATAGTTAATATATTAAGTATAACAATACTATCTTATAACATTCCGATTCATTTATGTCGTCTCCTATTATTTGTTTATGTGATATTTGGAATATAATACGTCATGGACACAAATATACTTACTTCCATCTGTTCCAGTTATTTCTGTACATATAAAATAAATATACTTATATACATACAATTTTTACAAGAATATCATTTTTTAAAGTATATGATGCATGTCATTAAAATAATCTTATTAATCCGATAACTATGTAGACCGATGAATCATTACTCATAAACATAACCAGACTTCTCTTTCTTTTCTCAATATCTCAGTCATTCTTTTGCATTCTCCAAACGTGAAATTGTTCCAGTTGTTAATGTTGTCGTCCGAGTTCCTTCTCTCATCAACTCTTCATCTCACTCATCGCATAGTCTTGTGTATATTTATCTTCCTTAATCAAGACCTAAATAATGGAGCATTTTGTGGTTTTTTTCTGTTTATTTCTAACTTCTTTTTCCTAGGTACCCACAAGGGTGTCGAGGTAAAATTTCTGGCTCTCGAAATTTGTTAGCGTTTCATTCACGCTGTATAACCGCCTTACTCTGGTTCGTCCACTTGTTCTTCTGCCTTATTATTTTTCAATATACATCTTGTATAGTAAGGAATCTCACGACATTATTTCTAGATAAGAATAAACTGTTGTTTCAAAATGTCCATAAATATGACGCCATTTCGTCGCTATCATCCGTAAGAAGAACAACCGTCTTTGCTTATATAGCTTTATGTAATATTTCTCTTTCCTCTCACAAAGTCTTACTAATTCCTTCTGCTGCAATCTATTCAAATAGTTATGTTATCCAAAAAAGGCGAAAAAATCGTGACTGACTATTAGAACGTTAAAATAATAGATTTTCTTCTCTCTTTTTTTTACCCAGTTTTTTTTTCTTTCGCCCCTTTCAGAAAACTCTCATACGTATGTTTAACTGAACATAATATTCTCTATATCATTTTATAACATCACCTGTCTCTATCTCCAATAATTTATATTTATGATATAAGAAATATAATACATTACAGACACACACATACTTACTCTCATCTGATTCTTCTGAACCTAAAAAAAAATTACTTAAATGTATACATTGTTAACAAATAAACAATTTAACTTCTATAATTATATAATCAACATCATACTTGAGTGCCGTCTCCGCATTAAAGGTTGGCTACCGGGGAGCGCCATTCCTCTCCGTTTTTTGCTTTAACACTCTGGCTGTTATAGGCTGGCTTGCTATATTTTGAAGTTACTCGTCCATGTTAATCTTGGTCTGCTTTTGTCTCTTTTCATCATCATTATTGAGTGCCGTCTCCACATCGAAGGTTGGCTACCATGAACCGCAACTCCACACTGTCTCTTGCTTTAATGGTGCAGATTGTCATAGGTTGACTTGTCCATCTTTTGATGTTACTCTTCCATGTTAGTCTTGGTCTGCTTCTGTTACCTTTTATTTTCCCTTCCATTATTACTTTTATTAGGTTGTTGTGTATTTTAACATGCCTCAAAAATTACATTTGTGTTATTCTAATTGTGTTTAGTAGTTATCTTTTCATTTTTAGTTGTTTTAAAACGTCATCGTTTATTTTCTTTTCTTTCCACACAAATCTACCTATTCTTCTATAAATCCACATTTCAAAGGCTTCAATCTTATGTTCTCTTTTCTTGTGTAATGTCTAAGTTTATGCACGTTTTCAGGAATATTGAGAAGATGTATCATTTTGCTATTCTTAGTTTTAGCCCTGGTGTTATTTGTTTTGATGTCAGTATATTTTTTCATGGCAATAAAATTACGTTTTGCCATACCGATTCTTTAGTTTATTTCAGTAATTCATTTTCCATCACTGGTTATAGTATGTCGCAGGTAGTTGTCGCACTGAACTGTCTTCAGATGTATTCCTTCAACTTTGATATTTATTTGCAGGTCTTGAGAATTTTCTATGTTTATGATTATAGTTTTATTCTTTTTAATATTCATTTCTAGTCCATATTTTTGGATTGTCATATTTATTGCATTAAGTAATTGTTGTAGATCTATAGGATTTTCTGCTAGTAGTACAGTATCATCAGCATATCTTAAGTTATTGATTATCTTTCAATTAATGTTTAGGTCCGACATCTCTGCGATGTTTTTAATGATTTGATCAGTGTGTCTCTTTTACATTTATTTTCTCTATGAAGATTACTTTTAGCATGGAACTGTGTCTTTTATCATGCCTAAAAGATATTGATTATCTTCATCATTTGTTTTCATTTCTTTCCGTCCATTTCTTTCAATTTTTCTACAAAACCACATATAAAAAGGCTTCAATTTGATGTCCACTTTTTATTGTATAATGACATTGTTTCTGCACAATACAGTAATGTTGAGAAGATATCACAATGTGTTATTCTTAGTTTTAGCCAGTATTATTTGTCTTGATGTCACCATAAATTTCATGGAGTTATAATCACGTATTGCCATTCACATTGTTTTGTTAATTTCTGTTTTACATTTTCCATAAGCAGCCTAGTATATCTAAGGTAGTTGTAGTAACATGTAATGCATTTCATTAAGTTAAACGTTTTCTTAATCACTCAACTCCGGGGATCGACGGGCCGTTGCTATTGTTTTTAATCAACTGTATCCGAATGTCATTAACTTTAGTCTTTATATTAAACTCTGCAAAGTTGAAGTCTGTGAAATCTTTGATGTTATCGTGTCATTTCCATTTATTGATTGTTAAAAGTGATAAGTGATGTATGTTTTCATTAGCCGACTGTATTTTTTTCGGAAAACATGTTGCTAAAGTTACATCAAACCGTTCAAAGAACAGCTGTCCTCATTTTTCTGTATGTAATCCTTCCTCTTAACTTTTACTTGCCTTTAATTATTCCTATTGTTGCGGTATATTTGTGTTGCTTCATTCTAAAAAAAAAGGCAAAAAAAACAAAACGGGACTTTTTTCTTTGGATGTTATTAAAATAATAGTTTTTTTTTTTTTAAACTTTTATTTTCTTCAACCTATCTCAGAAAGTCGTCATTGCTCAAATTAGCTTACCACTAATTTTCTCAAGATTAATGTTTACTATCTTTATTGATTTATGTTGTTTCCTATGATTATTTATAAGAAATGGGAAATATAAAACGTCATGGAAACAAAAAATACTTACTTTCATTTGATCCAGTTACTTTTGAACATGAAAAAAAATACACTTAGAATTAAAAAATATCTTAAATTGTATGATGCGTATCGTTACAATAAACTTGTTCTTAATCTCATATCTCTGTGGACCGATAGAGCATTACTGTTACATTTAATCAACCTGTGTAACATTCATCTGTCGTTCTTTATCAAATGTCGTCATTATAATATTCATAAATCGCAGCTGAATCTTCTTTTTATTACTTGGTTATTTTATGGAGATATACTGCTGCACCTTTCTGCAAATCGGTTTGAGAAATGGCCAAGTTTCGATTATATAGCAATATGTAATATTTCTCTGTCCTCTCTCCTACTCTAATTATTCCTGCTGTTACAATCTATACTCTCTCTCTCTCTCTCTCTCTCTCTCTCTCTCGCTCTCTCTCTCTGTCAGTATTATGACAGTATTCTTAATGCATCTAGGGTTCTGGACTGACATTGGACTCCCTTAATTGCTCCTTCTATGTTCATCTATGTTAATCCAGATCCCATAAAGTGCACAATAAATTTCATTGTTAGTTTCCTTCTTAATATATATAAATTTATTTACACTTTGCCCATTAATGTGGCGAGTGACTTACAAAGTAATGATCTTCGTGTTTCGGGTGATTCCCAACATTTCCACTTGATTGTTGTTTTATGTTGTTTGGAAAGAAATCGCGTTCCATTCTTTCTAAATGACAAAATCTTTTATTTCAAAATTTCCACAAAAACGTCACCAAGTCGTTCCGTAAGATAACGTTCAAAGTGATAGGTGATGTTTGTTTTTATATGTTGAGTGTTTTTTTCGGAAAACATACCGCTGAAAGTACATTAGCCGGTTCAAAAAACAGCCGGCCTGTAGTATATATATATATATATATATATATATATATATATATATATATATATACATATACATAATCTTTCTTCTTTACTTTTACCCGTCTCTAATTATCTATGTTATTGCAGTATATTTATTTTGCTTCATTCTGAAAAAAAGTAAAAAATAACGCTGATTTTCTTCAGCAGATGTTATTATAACAATCGTTTTTTGTAACTTTTTTACTTTCTTCCGCCTATTTCAGAAAGTCGTCATTGCATAAATTAGCTTACCACTATATTTCTCATTATTAATGTATAGCATTTTAATTTGTTTATGTTGTCTTCTATGATTTGTTGTTAAAAGAAATGATAAATAAAATACATCATGGACACAAAAAATACTTACTTTCATCTGATCCAGTTACTTTTGAACAAGAAAAACAAATACTTTTATTTCGTTAAAATCCTAGAGACTAGGAACAGAATTTTGAAATATGCAATAATATAATAATATAATAATATATATATAAACAAAAATATACTTAAACGTATCCATGTTTGTCCAGAATATCATTTCTAAAATTATAAGTTGCATGTCGTTATACAAATTTGCTTCTTAATCTCATAACTCTGTGTTGCGATAGAGAATTACTTTCACATTTAATCAACATTCTCACCAAATACTAGAATTCTTTTGAACTTTCCAAACTAGAAATATGTGCAATCTATAATGTTATCACGCGAGTTCCTTCTCTATTGAAACAATGTCAACAAAATGTCGCAATGCTTTCTCTATGATGTTCATAAATCGCAGATGAGCCTTGTTTTTATTACTTGATTATTTTCTGGAGAGATGTCCTGCTGAAACTTTCAGAAAATCGGTCGAAGCACGGCCGTCTTCGCTTATAAATTTTGTTGTAATATTTCTCTTCCGTCTCCCCAACCTCTAATTAGTAATACTGTTGCCGATCTATTCAAGTTATTTCTCTCACAAAATATGGCGAAACATGATGACTGATTATTCTGGAGTTAAAAGTTAGCTTGTATTTATTTTCGTTTTACTTGTATTTTCATTTTCCTCTTTCAGAAAATCCGCATTTATATTACATATCGCAGGTATATAAAGATTTATTGATATAATATTTGTAAATGCAATAGTTTAAAGACAAACAATACTTACTCTCGCCTGATTCTTCTTTACCTAAAAGACAAATATACATATATGTATACATTGTTAACAACCAACAATTTAATTAATTAAAAAATCTTCTTCATCGTCATTGAGTGTCGTCTCCGCATCGAAGGTTGGTTGCCGTGGAGCAACATTCAGCACTGACTTGCTTTAACACTATAGGTTGTCATAGGCTAGCTTGTAAATCTTTTGGTGCTACTCGTCCATGTTAGTCCTGGTCTATCTCTATCTCTTTTACCCTGTATTTTCTCCACCATGATTATTTTTAGTAGGCCCCTGTGTTTTTTAAGGGGTCAAAGCAAAGAAATGCATAAAATGATTGTAAGGGAGAAAGGAAAAAATGGGAACAAATGGTATAGTTACAACTTTGCGTAAATAACGGACGACACAATTGAACAACGTTTCGATTTAATAGGGCTTCACATGAAACAATGACAAAAACACATACACACACATATAGGTAAGTAGATATATATTTAAAATCATATCATAAATATATTTACTTATACATGGACGTGTTCTTTGTTCTGCTGAAGGCATTTTGAGCCAAAACGGCATTCAACTGTGTCCTCCTTTAATTTCGTAAAGCAGTAATCATATATTTTCCTATTTTTTCCGTTCCTTTTGTCTATTAATATGTCCCTAAAATAGTATTTGTATTGTTTAAATTGCATGTGTTGTTCTCTTTTTATTTTCACTTGTTTAAAACTTAATTTGCTTTCTTTTTTTTCCAGCCGATTCTTCCAATACTTCTATAAATCCATATATCAAAATCTTCAATATGTTGTCCTGTTATTTTCAAAAAATATGTTATTATTTATTGTTCTTGCTTTTTTTTTTTTTTGCCGCACAGGAATATTCAGAAGATATAATATTTTGTTCTTCTTTGTTATAGCAATAGTGATATTTGTTTTGATTTTACAATAAATTTAATGTCCTTACAATAATTTTTAGATATTCCCATTCTTTTGTTTATTTCTGTTTTACAGGTCATATCATCGGTATAGTATAAACATATTTTTTTTTTAATATCATACATCTGGGCATCGATGTGGTAATCCTAATATATTTGATCAACCTTTCTCGTTTATCATTGTTTTTGACCCTGCACATTTAAAGTCTGTGGAATCGTTGATGTTATCGTACGATTTATTTTGTTGTGTTTACATGTTTACTTCACTCCCTTCATAATTCCTTTTATATTCGTCTTTGCCAAGTCGCCGGTAATATGACGTTTAAAATGGCACCTGAAGTTTGTTTTTTAATGGCTGATTAGCTTCGAAAGACATACTGATGAAGGTTACGTCAATTCGTTCAAAGAACGACTGCACTCTAGTTTATATCTTTATGTAATGTTTCACTTAACTCTCCACAGCTCCTAAGTATTACTGATCCTGATATTGAAATCTATTCAAATTGTTTGTTTCTCAAAAACAAAGCTGAAGCTATGACTCTTTTCTCCGGATGTTGTTAAAGTAATCCTTATTTTTTTACATGATTTTCTTTCTCCTAAAATAAGAAAGACCTCATTACTCAATTAAACTATCAATGATAGTTAATATATTAAGTATAACAATAGTATCTTATAACATTCCCATTCATTTATGTCGTCTCCTATTATTTGTTTATGTGATATTGGGAATATAATACGTCATGGACACAAATATACTTACTTCCATCTGTTCCAGTTATTTCTGTACATATAAAATAAATATACTTATATACATCCAATGTTTACAAGAATATCATTTTTAAAAGTATAGGATGCATGTCATTAAAATAATCATATTAATCCGATAACTATGTAGACCGATGAATCATTACTCATAAACATAACCAGACTTCTCTTTCTTTTCTCAATATCTCAGTCATTCTTTTGCATTCTCCAAACGTGAAATTGTTCCAGTTGTTAATGTGGTCGTCCTAGTTCCTTCTCACATCAACTCTTCATCTCACTCATCGCATAGTCTTGTGTATATTTATCTTCCTTAATCCAGACCTAAATAATGGAGCATTTTGTGGGTTTTTTCTGTTTATTTCTAACTTCTTTTTCCTAGGTACCCACTAGGGTGCCGAGGTAAAATTTCTGGCTCTCGAAATTTGTTAGCGTTTCATTCACGCTGTATATCCGCCTTACTCTGGTTCGTCCACTTGTTCTTCTGCCTTATTACCTTTCAATATACGTCTTGTATAGTAAGGAATCTCACGACATTATGTCTAGCTAAGCATAAACTGTTGTTTCAAAATGTCCATAAATATGACGCCATTTCGTCGCTATCATCCGTAAGAAGAACAACCGTCTTTGCTTATATAGGTGTATGTAATATTTCTCTTTCCTCTCACAAAGTCTTAATTATTCCTTCTGCTGTAATCTATTCAAATAGTTATGTTATCCAAAAAAGGCGAAAAAATCATGACTGACTATTTGAACATTAAAATAATAGATTTTTTTCTCTTTTTTTTTTACCCAGTTTTTTTTTCTTTCGCCCCTTTCAGAAAACTCTCATATGTATGTTTAACTGAACATAATATTCTCTATATCATTTTATAACATCACCTGTCTCTATCTCCAATAATTTATATTTATGATATAAGAAATATAATACATTACAGATACACACATACTTACTCTCATCTGATTCTTCTGAACCTAAAAAAAAATTACTTAAATGTATACATTGTTAAAAAATTAACAATTTAACTTCTATAATTATATAATCAACATCATACTTGAGTGCCGTCTCCGCATTGAAGGTTGGCTACCGGGGAGCGTCATTCCTCTCCGTTTTTTGCTTTAACACTCTGGCTGTTATAGGCTGGCTTGCTATATTTTGAAGTTACTCGTCCATGTTAATCTTGCTCTGCTTCTGTCTCTTTTCACCATCATCATTGAGTGTCGTCTCCACATCGAAGGTTGGCTACTATGAACCGCCACTCCACACTGTCTCTTGCTTTAATGGTGCAGATTGTCATAGGTTGACTTGTCCATCTTTTGATGTTACTCTTCCATGTTAGTCTTGGTCTGCTTCTGTTACCTTTTATTTTCCCTTCCATTATTACTTTTATTAGGCAGTTGTGTATTTTAACATGCCTCAAAAATTGCATTTGTCTTATTCTAATTGTGTTTAGTAGTTATCTTTTCATGTTTAGATGTTTTAAAACGTCATCGTTTATTTTCTTTTCTTTCCACACAAATCTACCTATTCTTCTATAAATCCACATTTCAAAGGCTTCAATCTTATGTTCTCTTTTCTTGTGTAATGTCTAAGTTTCTGCACGTTTTCAGGAATATTGAGAAGAAGTATCATTTTGCTATTCTTAGTTTTAGCCCTGGTGTTATTTGTTCTGATGTCAGTATATTTTTTCATGGCAATAAAATTACTTTTTGCCATACCGATTCTTTAGTTTATTTCAGTAATTCATTTTCCATCACTGGTTATAGTATGTCGCAGGTAGTTGTCGCACTGAACTGTCTTCAGATGTATTCCTTCAACTTTGATATTTATTTGCAGGTCTTCAGAATTTTCTATGTTTATGATTAATGTTTTATTCTTTTTAATATTCATTTCTAGTCCATATTTTTGGATTGTCATATTAATGCATTAAGTAATTGTTGTAGATCTATAGGATTTTCTGGTAGTAGTACAGTATCATCAGCACATCTTAAGTTATTGATTATATTTCAATTAATGTTTAGGTCCGACATCTCTGCGATGTTTTTAATGATTTGAACAGTGTGTCTCTTTTACATTTATTTTTTCTATGAAGATTACTTTTAGCATGGAACTGTGTCTTTTATCATGCCTAAAAGACATTGATTATCTTCATCATTTGTTTTCATTTCTTTCCGTCCATTTCTTTCATTTTTTCTACAAAACCACATATAAAAAGGCATCAATTTGATGTCCACTTTTTATTGTATAATGACATTGTTTCTGCACAATACAGGAATGTTGAAAAGATATCACAATGTGTTATTCTTAATTTTAGCCAGTATTATTTGTCTTGGTGTCACCATAAATTTCATGGAGTTATAATAACGTATTGCCATATATATTTGTTAATTTCTGTTTTACATTTTCCATAAGCAGCCTAGTATATATAAGGTAGTTGTAGTAACATTTAATGCATTTCATTAAGTTACTGAGTTTTCTTAATCACTCAACTCCGGGGATCGACGGGCCGTTGCTATTGTTTTTAATCAACTGTATCCGAATGTCATTAACTTTAGTCTTTATATTAAACTCTGCAAAGTTGAAGTCTGTGAAATCTTTGATGTTATCGTATCATTTCCATTTATTGATTGTTAAAAGTGATAAGTGATATATGTTTTCATTAGCTGACTGTATTTTTTTCGGAAAACATGTTGCTAAAGTTACATCAAACCGTTCAAAGAACAGCTGTCCTCATATTTCTGTATGTAATCCTTCCTCTTAACTTTTAAACGCCTTTAATTATTTCTATTTTTGCGGTATATTTGTGTTGCTTCATTCTAAAAATAAGGCAAAAAAAAAAGGATTTTTTTCATCGGATGTTATTAAAATAATAGTTTTTGTTTTTTTTAAACTTTTATTTTCTTCAACCTATCTCAGAAAGTCGTCATTGCTCAAATTATCTTACCACTAATTTTCTAAAGATTAATGTTTACCATCTTCATTGATTTAAGTTGTTTCCTATGATTATTTATTAGAAATGGGAAATATAAAACGTCATGGAAACAAAAAATACTTACTTTCATTTGATCCAGTTACTTTTGAACATGAAAAAAAATACACTTACAATTAAAAAATATCTGAAATTGTATGATGCGTATCGTTACAATTATCTTTTTCTTAATCCCATATCTCTGTGAACCGATAGAGCATTACTGTTACATTTAATCTACCTTGTCACTTTCATCTGTCGTTCTTTTCAAATCTCCAAACTAGAAATGTGTCCAAACTATAATGTTATCACACGAGTTCCTACTCTATTGAAAAATATCCAAAAATATGTCGCCATTATAATATTCATAAATCGCAGCTGAATCTTCTTTTTATTACTTGGTTATTTTATGGAGATATACTGCTGAACCTTTCTGCAAATCGGTTCGAGGAACGGCCAAGTTTCGATTATATAGCATTATGTAATATTTCTCTTTCCTCTCTCCTACTCTAATTATTCCTGCTGTTACAATCTATACTCTCTCTCTCTCTCTCTCTCTCTCTCTCTCTCTCTCTCTCTCTCTCTCTCTGTATTATGTCAGTTTTTTTAATGCATCTAGCGTTCTGGACTGACATTGGACTCCCTTAATTGCTCCTTCTATGTTCATCTATGTTAATCCAGATCCCAAAAACTGCACAATAAAATTCATTGTTAGTTTCCTTCTTAATATATCTAAATTTATTTACACTTTACCCATTAATGTGGCGAGTTACTTACAAAGTTATGATCTTCGTGTTTTGGGTGATTCCCAACATTTCGACTTGATTGTTGCTTTATGTTGTTTGGAAACAAATCGCGTTCCATTCTTTCTAAATGACAAAATCTTTTATTTCAAAATTTCCACAAAAACGCCACCGTGTCGTTCCGTAAGATAACGTTCAAATTGATAGGTGATGTTTGTTTTTATATGTTGAGTTTTTTTTTTTCGAAAACATACTGCTGAAAGTACATTAGACGGTTCAAAAAACAGCCGGCCTGTAGTATATATATATATATATTTAATCTTTCTTCTTTACTTTTACCCGTCTCTAATTATCTATGTTATTGCAGTATATTTATTTTGCTTCATTCTAAAAAAGAGTAAAAAATAACGCTGATTTTCTTCAGCAGATGTTATTATAACAATAGTTTTTTGTAACTTTTTTACTTTCTTCCGCCTATTTCAGAAAGTCGTCATTGCTCAATATAGCTTACCACTAATTTTATCATTATTAATGTATAGCATCTTAATTTGTTTATGTTGTCTTCTAATTATTTGTTGTTAAAAGAAATGAGAAATAAAATACATCATGGACACAAAAAATACTTACTTTCATCTGATCCAGTTACTTTTGAACAAGAAAAATAAATACTTTTATTTCGTTAAAGTCCTAGAGACTAGAACAGAATTTTGAAATATGTAATAAAATAATAATATATATAAACAAAAATATACTTAAACGTATCCATGTTTGTCAAGAATATCATTTCTAAAATTATAAGATGCATGTGGTTATAGTAATTTTCTTCTTAATCCCATAACTCTGTGTTGCGATAGAGAATTACTTTCACATTTAATCAACATTCTCACCATATTCTAGAATTATTTTTAACTTTCCAAACTAGAAATATGTTCAATCTATAATGTTATCACGCGAGTTCCTTCTCTATTGAAACAATGTACAACAAAATGTCGCCATGCTTTCTCTATGATGTTCATAAATCGCAGATGAGCCTTGTTTTTATTACTTGATTATTTTCTAGAGAGATGTCCTGCTGAAACTTTCAGAAAATCGGTCGAAGCACGGCCGTCTTCGCTTATAAAGTTTGTTGTAATATTTCTCTTCCATCTCCTCAAACTCTAATTATTCCTGCTGTTGCAATCTATTAAAGTTATTTCTTTCACAAAATATGGCGAAACATGATGACTGATTATTCTGGAGTTAAAAGTTAGCTTGTATTTATTTTCGTTTTACTTTTATTTTCATTTTCCGCTTTCAGAAAATCCGCATTTATATTACATATCGCAGGTATATAAAGATTTATTGATATAATGTTTGTAAATGCAATAGTTTAAAGACAAACAATACTTACTCTCACCTGATTCTTCTTTACCTAAAAGTCAAATATACTTATATGTATACATTGTTAACAACCAACAATTTAATTAATTAAAAAATCATCTTCATCGTCATTGAGTGTCGTCTCCGCATCGAAGGTTGGTTGCCGTGGAGCAACATTCAGCACTGACTTGCTTTAACACTATAGGTTGTCATAAGCTAGCGTGTTAATCTTTTGGTGTTACTCGTCCATGTAAGTCCTGGTCTACCTCTGTCTCTTTTACCCTGTATTTTCTCCACCATGATTATTTTTAGTAGGCCCCTATGTCTTTTAAGGGGTCAAAGCAAAGAAATGCATAAAATGATTCTAAGAGAGAAAGGAAAAAATGGGAACAGATGGTTTGGTTACAACTTTGCGTCAATAATGGACGACACAATTGAACAACGTTTCGATTTAATAGGGCTTCACATGGAACAATGAAAAAACACATACACACACATACAGATAACTAAATAGATATATATTTAAAATCATATCATAAATATATTTACTTATACATGGACGTGTTCTTTGTTCTGCTGAAGGCATTTTGAGCCAAAACGGCATTCAACTGTGTCCTCCTTTAATTTCGTAAAGCAGTAATCATATTTTTCCTCCTTTTTCCGTTCCTTTTGTCTATTAATATGTCCCTAAAATCGTATTTGTATTGTTTAAATTGCGTCTGTAGTCTTATTATTTTATTTTATTATATCTTATTAGTACTAATACTCTTATTATTTTCACTTGTTTAAAACGTAATTTGCTTTTTTTTATTTCCAGCCGATTCTTCCAGTACTTTTATAAATCCATGTATCAAAATCTCCATTATGTTGTCCTGTTATTTTTTTTTAAATATGTTATTATTTATTGTCCTTGTATTTACTTAAGAGAATGGCTTGGCAGAAGGTCAACAACAGAAATGATAAATAGCTGACGAGATCGAAAGTTGTGGAGAGACATGATCACCTACGACACTAGGCCCGGTACTTGATGATGATGATGATGAACATTACCACTTGATGTTTTATGTTGTATGATAACAAATTGCGCGGCATTCTTTCCAAATGACAAAACTTCAATGTTACAAAATGTTTACAAATGCATCACCCCGTCGTCGTTAAGATGACTTTCAAAGTATTAGGTGATGTTTGTTTTTATTAGTTAAGTGTCTTTTCTTCGGAAAACATATTGTTGAAGGCACATCAAACCGTTCGGAGAAAAGCCAGCCTATAGTATATATATTTATGTAATCTTTCTTCTTTGCTTTTACCCGCCTGTCATTGTTTCTTTTTTTTTTTTTGTGTTGCTTCATTCTGAAAATAAGACAAACAGAAAAGATACATTTTTTTCTTCTGATGTTGTAAAAATAATCTTTTTTTTTAATTATTATATATTTTTTTTTATCCCGCCTATATCAGAAAGTCGTCATAACTCAAATTAGCAATCAATGTTTTTTTTTTTTCAAAATTATGTATCTTTCCTCTTGCCAACCCCTAAATATTCCTGCTGCTGCAATCTATTCAAATTGTTACGTTCTCAAAACAAGGCGAAAAATGCTGACTGATTATTCGGATATTAAAATATTTGTTTTCCTTTTTCTTTTTTTTTTCTTTTACACCTTTAAAAAAACCCTCATGTGTATGTTTAGTTAAACATAATATTCTCAATATTATTTTATAACATCATCTGTCTCTGATCTCCAATGATATATATTTATGATATCAGAAATATAATAAATTACAGACACAAAAATACTTACTCTCATCTGATTCTTCTGAACCTGAAAAACGAATATACTAATATTTATACAATGTTAACAAATAAACAATTTAATTTAAATAATTATATAATCATTATCATCGTCGAGTGCTATCTCCGCATCGAATGTTGGCTACCGTGCAGCGTCCTTCCACTCCGTTTTTTGCTTAATCACTCCGGGGTTTATAGGTTTTCTTACCATCTTTTCCTGTTACTCGTCCATGTTAATCTTGGTCTGCCTCTGTTTCTTTTACCTTATATTTGCTCTATCAAGATTACCTTTATTGTGGAACTGTGTCTTCTAACATGCCCAATAGATCTCATTTAATTTCATCATTTGTCTTTATTTCTTTCCCTACATTTCTTCCCATTCTTCTATAAAACCGCATATCAAAGGTTCCATTTGTTTTTGTCCACATTTGTTTCTTGCATAATAATATTTTTTCTGCACAATACATGAATTTTGCGAAGATATAACATTTTGTTGTTTTTTTTAGCCACAGTTTTATTTTTCTTTATATTGCTACAATTTTCCTGGGAATTAGAGCTTTTCATTAGCTTTTGTTAATTTCTGTTTTACATTTTCCATAACGGGTATAAGTATATCCAAGGTAATTGTAGTAACATATAATGCATTTCATTAAGTTTAACTTTTCTTAATACCATAACTCTGTGAATCGACGAAGTTTTGCTACTAAATTTCATCAGTCTTCTTCGTTTGTCATTATCTTTAATCATTATATTAAACACTGCAAAGCTGTAGCCTGTTGAATCTTTGGTGAAATCGTACAAGTTACTTTTGTGATTGTTCAAAGTGATGTTTTTTTTTTATTAGTTAACTGTTTTTTTGGAAAACATACTTCTAAAGTTACATCAAATCGTTCGAAGAATAACCGGCCTCATATTTCTGTATGTAATCTTCTCTCTTTGCTTTTACCCGCGTTTAATTGTTTCTGTTTTTCCTGTATATGTGTCTTCCTTCATCCTAAAAACAAGGCAAAGAAAACTATGATTTTTTTCTACGGATAATATTAAAATAATCGGCTCTTTTTTATTGTTGTTTCTTCGTCCGACTATCTCAGAAAGTCGTCATTGGTTAAATTGGCTTATAATAATGTTCTCAATATTAAGGTACACCATCATCATTGATTTATGTTGTCTAATACGATTTCTTTATAAGAAATTGGAAATATAATACGTCATAGACACACAAATACTTAATTTCACCTGATCCAGTTACTTTTGAACCTGAAAACAAATATACTAAAATGTACACATTTTTAACAAGAATATCATTTCTACAATTGTATGATGCATATCGTTACAATAATCGTCTTCTTAAGGCCAAAACTCTGTGGACCGATAGAGCATTACTTATACATTTAATCAGCCTTCTCACTACATTCTGCAAATTCTTTTGAACTCTCCAAACTAGAAATTTGTCCAATATAAAATCACACGAGTCCCTTCTCTGTTAAAAAGTTTACAAAAATATGTCGACATATTGTCGTTATGATGTTCATAAATCGCAGATGAATCTTGTTTTTATTACTTGATTATATTCTGGAGAGATACACTGCTGAATCTTACAGTAAATCGGTTCGAATAACGGCTGTCTTCGCTTATATAGCTTTATGTCATATTTCTCTTTCCTCTCCCCCACCTCTAATGATTCCTTCTGTTGCAATCTATTCAAATTGTTGCCCCTTATCCACAATATTGGCAGAAAGTTCACGTGTCTCTTAAAATGATGATCGTCATATTTTTTTTTTGTTAATGTATAGCGCTTGATGATGTTAGGACATCATTTTGATTCCAAATCCGAAAATATGAAACACAGTTAGTAGTCGGATTATCCTCGTCGCACATCAAACAACAGACTGTAAGATCTCCCTGCAATGTGTACAATGTGAATTTGTGAAATTATAAATCCCTTCTAACTAACATAACCTCCGGGAATCACACCCGTGCTGCAAAGTCATGAACGAAACTCCATTCCGCCTTCACTATTAGCGTACTGCCGTTTTAGGGATATACAATCAGCCATTGTAATGACGTAGCACACACAACAATGGCTGAGCCTATACGATCCAGATTACTCTAATAAATGCAGCCAACAACGAACGAAAAGATGATGCAAAATCTCTAAAGTGAAAGATAGGTAAAGGATAGCTACGACCTACATATATCAGTATAAAGGGAAATGCGCTGGCTAAGATCAGGTAGGAAACCTGTTGATAATAAAAAATTAGTTTTTTTTTTTTTCAGAAAGGGAATATGGAAAACATCGCGAGGAAGTATCATAATGATGACAGACATAGCTGCAAGAAGTTTATTAAAATGGGAACCAGTAAATAGACGTCTGACACGAATACGATACAAATTAAAATATCGAAGACTTCCAATTATTCAATTTTATGCGCCTACAAACGAAGTTGATGGCGAAGTTAATGAGGATTTGTATAACCAACTACAACAACATATAAACAAACTACCAAAACACGATCTTTTAATTGTAATGGGAGAATTATTTTCATTTCTTTTCATCCAAAAATTTTCTTTTTTAAATAAATCCGCATATGGAAAGTTTCAATTTTTGTTCATGTCTTCTTGCATATTGTCCTTATTTCTACACAATGCTTTGTTTAAGCTTAGTGTTATACGTCTTGATGTTACAATAATTTTAATTGCATTAAAATATTTTTAAAATTCCTATTCTTTTTGTTTATTTCTGTTTTATACTTTCAATTAATCAGTATAATATATTAAGGGTAATTGCAATATCATGTAATACAATTCATTAAGTTAAACGTTTTCTTAAAATCATAACTCCTGTTACCGATGGAGCATTGCTAATAACATTGATCAACCTGCTCCGTTTGTCTATATCTTTAGTCATTATTTGGACCCTTGAGAGTTGAAGTTTGTCGAATCTTTGATGTTATAGTACGATTTACTTTTGTGATTACATCTTCATCTCATTCTCTTAATTGCTCCTTCTATATTAATCTTTGTCAATCCAGATCTCGAAAACTGCACAATCAATTCCATTGTTTGTTTCTATCTTAATATTTCTAACTTTATTTTGCACTTGTAACCATAAATGTGGCGAGTGACTTACAAATTCATGATTGTCGTGTTTTGGGTGGCTCCCAAAATTGCCACTTGATTTTTGTTTTATTTTGTTTGGTAACAAATCGTGTTCCATTCTTTCTAAATGACAAATCGTTTTATTTCAAAATGTGTCCGAAAACGTCACCCCGTCGTCCGTAAGATGACGTGTAATGTAATAGGTGCTGTTTATTTTTTTAATTGGATTTTTTTTTCGGAAAACATAGTGCTGAAAGTAAATCAAACGGTTCAATGAACAGCCGGCCTGTAGTATATATATATATATATATATATAAATATATATTTTTGTAATCTTTCTTCTTTACTTTTACCTGTATCTAAGTATCTATGTTGTTGTAGTATATTTATGTTGCTTCATTATGAGAAAGTAAAAAAAAACGCAGATTTTCTGCATTAGTTGCTATTAAAATTACTGTTCCTTTTTTTTTTTTTACTTTGTTCTGCCTAACACAAAAAGTCGTCATTGCTCAAATTCGCTTACACAAATTTTCTCAATATTGATGTATACCATCTTTATTTCTTTATGTGGTCTCCTATGATTTGTTTATAAGAAATGGGAAATATAATACGTAATGGAAACAAAAAATACTTACTTTTATCTGATCCAATTACTTTTGAACCTGAAAAACAAATATACTTAAATGTTTTCATGTTTATCAATAATATCATTTCTAAAATTATATGATGCATATCGTTATAATAATTTTGTTCTTAACTCCATACATCTGTGTTCCGATAGAGCATTACTTTCACATTTAATCAACATTCTACATATAATGTAATATTCTTTTGAAATTTCCAAACTTGAAATATGTGCAATCTATAATATTATCACACGAGTTCCTTCTCTATTGAAAAATGTACAAAAATATGTCGTCATGTTGTCGCTCTAATGTTCGTAAATCGCAGAAGATGCTTGTTTTTGTTACTTGATTATTATCTGGAGAGATATACTGCTGACCCCTACAGCAAAGCGTTTCGAAGCACAGCCGTCTTCGTTTATATAGCTTTATGTAATGTTTATCTTTCCTCTCCCCAACCTTGAATTATTCCTGCTGTTGCATTTTATTCAAATTGTTTCTTTCACAAAAAAAGGCGAAAAATGATGACTGAATATTCGGACGTTAACATATTAGTTTTTATTTACTTTATTTTTACATTTATTTTCATTTGCCCCTTTCAGAAAACCTTCATTTATATTACATATCGTTGGTCTATAAAGATATGTTTTTATAACATCTGAAATGCAATAGGATAAAGACACGAAATACTTACTCTCGTCTGATTCTTCTTTACCTAAAAGACAAATATACGTAAATGTATACATTTTAAAAACCAACCATTTAATTAATTATACAATCATCTTCATCATCATTGAGTGTCGTCTCCACATCGAAGTATGGCTGCCGTGGAGCAACATTTTACTCTGTCTCTTGTTTTTACATTTCAGGTTGTCATAGGCTAGCTTGACCATATTTTGATCGTCCATGTTAGTCCTGGTCTGCCTCTAAAAAATGTATGATTAAAGCTTTACGAAAATAATGGACGATACAACTGACCAACGTTTCGACATAATAGGGCTTGCTTCAGCAGAAATAAAGAAAAAACACATACACACACAGATATGTAAGTAAATATATATTTAAAATCATATCATAACTATATTTACTTATATACATGTGTTTTGTTTGTTCCTGCTGAAGGCATATTGAGCAGGAACGGCGTTCACTTGTGTTGTTCTTTAAATTCTATCTATCTATTGACCTTTCGAGCCGTAACCGGCCCATAGGGCGTAGACCAAGATACACCTTCTCCTATATGAATTTTTGTTCTAGCAGTTTTCTTTTAAAGATATTTTATCAAATCTCGCCATCTGTCTCTGTTCTGTGCAAGCAGTTCTATCTCATTGAGGGAGCCGATTCCTGCTGCTCTTGCCTCTCTCATCAATGTTCTTCTCAGTGTCTCCCTGGGTCTTCCTCTTTTTCTTTTACCTGTTGTTTCCCATATGAGGGCTTGCTTTGCTATTCGATTATTATCTCTTCTCATCACATGTCCAACGTATGACCATCGTCTTTTCTTTATTACTGAAGATATTAGTGGTTGATTGGCGATTTCTCTAATTTCCTCGTTTGTTTTGAATTCGTTCCATTCTATACCAAGTATTTTCCTTAGACATTTATTTTCGAATGCGTTCAACTTTGTTTCTATATCTCTTGTTGTTTTCCAGCTTTCACACGCATACGTAAGGGTTGATAGTACATTTGATTTGAATAGCCTAAGTTTTGTGTTTGTGCTAATGAGTTTTGATTTCCACAACTTTTCAAGGCTTCTGAAAGACATTGCTGCTTTAGCCATTCTGATTCTAATTTCTTTGCTTGTATCCCCTTCTCGATCAATGTGACTTCCAAGATAGATGAAGTGATCGATCTCTTCTACTGGTTTGTTTTCCATGTATATTTTGTCACTTGTTGGAATTAAACTTTTCATGACTTTAGTCTTTTCATGATTGACCTCAAGCCCAATTTTGCTGGCTATTGATGATAGTTCATTTGTGTTTTCCTGCATCGTTTTTATCTGATTGCTGATGAGAACTATGTCATCAGCAAAGTCCAGGTCCTCCAAATGGTCTCCTTGTATCCATTCGATGCCTTTATTACCAGTGCAGCATTTCTTCATTATGAAGTCCATAACAATTCCAAATAACAAGGGCGATAAAATACATCCTTGTTTAACCCCAGTTTCTATTGGGAAACATTCGCTCAGTCCTTCCTCTGTTCGAACTGCACATGTGTAACCATCATACATGTCTTTGATAATATTTATGATTTTTGATGGTAAGCCATATTGCTTCAGAATTTTCCACAAAGAATCTCTATGAATACTATCAAATGCTTTTTTGAAGTCGATGAAGTTAAGTACAAAAGGTTTTTGCTTTTCAATGTGTTCCTCCAATATAAGTCGTAGAGTGAAAATGTGGTCAAGACAGCTTCTCCCTTTTCTAAACCCAGCCTGTTCTTCACGCATTACTGTATCTATTGAATCCTTTATTCTATTTAGGATGATTTTACAGAATAATTTTGAGGCAACTGACAAAAGTGTCACGCCTCTCCAATTGTTACAATCTCTAAGATTGCCCTTTTTTGGGATCTTAACAATGATTCCTTTTTTCCATTTATGAGGCGTCTTCTCTGTTTTCCAAATGATGTTGAACATTTTTTGGAGATGTATTAAATTATGGCTATCAATTGCCTTGAGGATC
This sequence comes from Megaustenia siamemsis, assembly GCA_032433765.1. NCBI lineage: Eukaryota > Metazoa > Mollusca > Gastropoda > Stylommatophora > Ariophantidae > Megaustenia > Megaustenia siamemsis. Next base: position 10,201,581 of record JAVIAB010000046.1, read on the forward strand.
TCAGCTGTTAACTTATCCTCTCCAGCAGCCTTGTTATTGGTCATTAGCTTTAAGGTGGTTTCTATTTCACTCAAGGTGAAGTCATCTAAATTTACATCTAATTCTGCTGCTGGTGTTTCAGCTTCAAAATCTATTAAACTGTGAGGTAGTGGACGGTTAAGAATTTCTTTGAAGTGTTCCGCCCAACGGGCTTTTATGTCTGCGCTTGTTGTTAGCATTAATCCAGATTTGTCTAGAATTGGTGTTCCACTGGATGTATAGGTGTTTGTCAGCATCTTTTGTACAGTATAAAGAGTTCTGCTGTCTCCTGTAATTGCAGCTGTCTCTGCTTTCTCTGCCAAGTTGTCTATATAAGCTCTTGTATCTCTTCTTGCCGAACTTTTCACTTTGTTGTCTAATTCTTTGTATGTTGCTTTTGCCAGAACCTTTCCAAGATTTGTCTTTACATTAGTCATGGCTCTCTTCGCTTCTCTTCTTTCTTTGATGTATTTCCATGTGGTGTCTGAGATCCAAGCTCGTTTTTTCCATTTTCTTCAGTCCAGCACTTGCTTCTGCTGCTGTCATTAGTATTTTGCTCTGTGAGTCCCACATTTCATTGATATCTAAGTCTATTTCACCAAGTGCTGAATAACAATTACTTAGCTCTATGTTAAACTTTTCCTTTATTGCTTCATCTTTCAGTTTATGACTATCAATTTTATGTGTAATTGACCTCTTCTGTTGGTTTCTAAATTTTAATCTTATTTTCCCAATGCACAGGTTGTGGTCACTATTAACATCAGCACCTCTGTATGCTCTTACATCTATTAATGATGATCTGAATTGTTGTTTAATACATAGGTGGTCAATTTGATTTGATGTTCTATCATCAGGAGATATCCATGTTGTTTTGTGGATATTTTTATGTGGAAATAATGTCCCACCTATAACTAAATTTTCTATTAAACATAATTCTATTAATCTTTCTCCATTCTGACTTGTTGTATTACAGCCTTCTCTCCCCATCACATGTTCCACTCCTGCGTTATCTTGTCCTACTTTGGCGTTGAAGTCTCCCATTACAATTAAAAGATCGTGTTTTGGTATTTTGTTTATAAATATAAATTTAATAAAAATAATATAATTTCTTTAAATTAGTAAAGCTGTAATCATATCATTTCTTTCCTCTTTTTCGTTTCTGTTGTCTATTAATATGTCCCTAAAATCTTATCTGTATTGTTTAAATTGCGTTTGTTGTTCTCTTTTCATTTTCACTTGTTTAAAATTTAATTTGCTTTCAATTCTTTCAATCTAATTCTTCCAATTCTTCTAGAAATCCGTATTTCAAAATCTTCAATATGTTGTCCTGTTATTAAAAAAAAATATTGTATTATTTATTGTCCTTGTTTTTTTGCCGCACAGGATTATTGAGAAGACATAATATTTTGTTATTCTTTGTTTTAACTATAGTGATATTTTTTTTTATTTGACTATAAATTTAATGTCTTTACATTAATTTTTAGATATTTCTATTCTTTTTTGTATTTCTGTTTTACACGTCTCCCATCATCGGTATTGTATATCCAAGATAACTGTAGTAACAAATAATGCATTTCATTAAGTTAAACTTTTTCTAAACCCCATAAATCCGGCAACCGATGGGGCATTCCTAAAAGATATCATCATTATTTTCTATTTGTCACTCGCTTTAGACAATACTTTTGACACTGCAAAGTTGAAGTCTGGAATCTTTGATGTTATCATACGATTAACTTTTGTGATTACATGTTCACTTCACTTTCTTCATAATTAATCTTATATTCGTCTTTGTCAAGCAGATTCCCGAAAGTTGGACTAACTATTTCATTGTGCATTTCTTTCATTACATTTCTAACTTCATTTACACGTGTACCATTGATGGTTGCGTGGTACGTACAAAGTTACATTTTTCGTCTGTTTGTGTGGCCCTTAAAATTACAACTTGATGTTGTTGTATGTTGTATGGTAACAAATCGCGCGGCATTCCTTCTAAATGACAAAACTTCAATAATAAAAAAAGTTCATAAATGCGTCACCCCGTCGTCGTTAAGATGACGTTCAAAGTGATAGGTGATGTTTGTTTTTATTAGTTAAGTGTCTTTTTTTCGGAAAACATACTATTGAAGGCCCATCAAACCGTTCGATAAAAAGCCGGCCTGCAATATATATATTTATGTAACATTTCTTCTTTGCCTTTACACGCTTGTCATTGTTTCTTTTTTGCATTATAGTTGTGTTGCTTCATTCTGAAAATAAGGCCAAAAAAAAACAAAAAACAGACATATATTTCTTTCCTTTCGCCAGCCGCTAAATATTCATGCTGCTGCAATCTATTCAAATTGTTACGTTCTCAAAATAATGTGGAAAATGATGACTTTCGGATTTTAAAATATTCGCATTCATTTTCTTTTTATTTATTTTGCCCCTTTCAGAAAACCCTCTTGTGTATGTTTAGTTCAATATAATTTTCTCAATATTATTTTATAACATCATCTGTCTCTGATCTCCAATGATATATATTTATGATATCAGAAATATAATAAATTACAGACACTAAAATACTTACTCTCATCTGATTCTTCTGAACCTGAAAAACCAATATACTAATATTTATACAATGTTAACAAATAAACAATTTAATTTATATAATTATATAATCATTATCATCATCGAGTGCTGTCTAAGAATCGTATATTGGCTGCAGTGGAGCGTCATTCCACGCTGTTTTTTGCTTAGACACTCCAGGTTCTTATAGGCTTACTTACTATCTGTTGCTGTTACTCGTCCATGTTAATCTTGGTCTGCAGATCTTTCTTTTACCTTATATTTGCTCTATCAAGATTACTTTTATTGTGGAACTGTGTCTTTTAACATGCCCAAAAGATCTCGTTTATCTGCATCATTTGTTTATATTTCTTTACATACATTTCTTCCCATTCTTCTATAAAAGCACATATCAAAGGCTTTAATTGCTTTTGTTCACTTTTCTTATATAATAAAATTGTTTCTGCACAATACATGAGTTTTACGAAGATATAACATTCTGTTATTCTTAGTTTTAGCCAGAGTTTTATTTCTTTTCATGATGCTATAATTTTCCTGGGAATTATAATAACTCTATGGCATTCATATTCTTTTGTTCAGAAAATGAAAAATATCTTATGCAACAAATCTATTTCAATAAAAATGAGAAAGAGAGTTCATCGATGCTATATAGAACCAATTCTGACCTATGGAAACGAATCATGGACAGTAGACAAACAAATGAAACGACGATTAGAGACCACAGAGATGGGATTTCTCAGAAGAATATTGAAAGTTCCCTGGACAGCTAAAAAGACCAATGAGGAAGTTCTCAAAGAGGCCAACACAAAAATGGAGATCTTAAAAAACATCAGAAAGAAGCAATCAACATTTTTCGGGCACATCATGAGAAGAGGAACGTTGGAATACTTGGTTACAACTGGCAAAATAAAAGGAAAGAGAGCTCGCGGACGACAAATAGAGAAAATACTGGATAGATAGTTTGGTGTCATGGCATGGAAAACGGTCAACAACATAACTGATACGATGTACTGTAGATAGAAAATTGTGGAGGGACACGATCACCTACGCCAACCGGTATGACACATAATAATGATTCTTTTGTTAATTTTTGTTTTTTATTTTCCTAACCGGTAGTACACACAAGGTTATTGTAGTGATATATAATGAATTTAATTAAGTTTAACTTTTCTTAATACCATAACTCTGTGAATCGACGGAGCTTTGCTACTAAATTTCATCAATCTACTTCGTTTGTCATTAACTTTAGTCATGATATTAAACTTTGCCAAGCTGTAGTCTGTTGAATATTTGATGAATTCCTACGATTCACATTTGTGATTGTTCAAAGTGGTAAATAATGTTTGTTGTAATTAGTTAACTTTATTTTATGGAAAACCTCCTGCAAAAGTTACATCAAATCGTTCTAAGAATAGCCGGCCTCATATTTTTGTATGTAATCTTCCCTCTTTGCTTGTACACACCTTTAATTAATCCTGTTTTTGTCGTATATTTGTCTTTCTTCATTGTGAAAACAAGGTAGAAAAACAAAACTATAATTTTTTTCTTCCGATATTCTTAAAATATTTTTTTTTGCTACTTTTTAATTTTCTACTGCCTAACTCAAAAAGTCGTCATTGCTCAAATTGGCTTACACAAATTTTCTCAATATTGATGTATACCATCTTCCTTGTTTTATATTGTCTCCAATGATTTGTTTATATCTAATGGGAAATATAATACGTAATGGACACTAAAAATACTTACTTTTATCTGATCCAATTAATTGTGAACCTGAAAAACAAATATACTTAAATGTTTTCATGTTTATCAATAATATCATTTCTAAAATTATATGATGCATATCGTTATAATAATTTTGTTCTTAACTTCATACATCTGTGTTCCAATAGAGCATTACTTTCACATTTAATCAACATTCTCACTATAATGTAATATTCTTTTGAAATTTCCAAACTAGAAATATGTGCTATCTATAATATTATCACACGAGTTCCTTCTGTATTGAAAAATGTCCAAAAAATATTTCGCCATGTTGTCGCTCTGATGTACGTAAATCGCAGAAGATGCTTGTTTTTATTACTTGATTATTATCTGGAGAGATATACTGCTGACCCCTACAGCAAAGCGTTTCGAAGCACAGCCGTCTTCGTTTATATAGCTTTATGTAATGTTTATCTTTCCTCTCCCCAACCTTGAATTATTTATGTTGTTGCATTCTATTCAAATTGTTTCTTTCACAAAAAAAAGGCGAAAAATGATGGCTGAATATTCGGACGTTAACATATTAGCTTTTATTCACTTTATTTTTACATTTATTTTCATTTGACCCTTTCAGAAAACCTTCATTTATATTACATATCGTTGGTCTATAAAGATATGTTTTTATAACATCTGAAATGCAATAGGTTAAAGACACGAAATACTTACTCTCGTCTGATTCTTCTTTACCTAAAAGACAAATATACGTAAATGTATACATTTTAACAACCAACCATTTAATTAATTATGCAATCATCTTCATCATCATTGAGTGTCGTCTCCACATCGAAGTTTGGCTGCCGAGGAGAACATTCTGCTCTGTCTCTTGTTTTTACATTTCAGGTTGTCATAGGCTAGCTTGACCATATTTTGATCGTCCATGTTAGTCCTAGTCTGCTTCTATCTCTTTTACATTGCATTTTCTCTACCAAGATTACTTTTAATAGGTTCTTGTGTCTTGTAAGGGTGTCTAAGCACAGAAATGCATCAAATGCAAAGTTGTAGTAAAGCTGATTCTAAGGGAGAAAGGAAAAAAAAGAAAAAAATGTATGATTAAAGCTTTACGAAAATAATGGACGATACAACTGACCAACGTTTCGACATAATAGGGCTAGCTTCAGCAGAAATAAAGAAAAAACACATACACACACAGATATGTAAGTAAATATATATTTAAAATCTTATCATAACTATATTTACTTATATATATATATATATGTTCTTTGTTCCTGCTGAAGGCATATTGAGCAGGAACGGCGTTCACTAGTAATGTTCTTTAATTTAGTAAAGCTGTAATCATATCATTTCTTTTCTCTTTTTTCCTTTCTTTTGTCTATCAATATGTCCTTAAAATCTTATCTGTATTGTTTAAATTGCGTTTGTTGTTCTCTTTCCATTTTCACTTGTTTAAAACTTAATTTGCTTTCAATTCTTTCAATCTAATTCTTCCAATTCTTCTAGAAATCCATATTTCAAAATCTTCAATATGTTGTCCTGTTATTTAAAAAAATATATAGTATTACTTATTGTCCTTGTTTCTTTGTCGCACAGGATTATTGAGAAGACATAATATTTTGTTATTCTTTGTTTTAACTATAGTGCTATTTGTTTTGATTTGACTATAAATTTAATGTCTTTACATTAATTTTTAGATATTTCTATTCTTTTTTTTATTTCTGTTTTACACGTCCCATCATCGGTATAGTATATCCAAGATAACTGTAGTAACAAATAATGCATTTCATTAAGTTAAACTTTTTCTGAACCCCATAAATCCGGCAAACGATGGGGCATTCCTAATAGATATGATCAACCTTTTCTGTTTGTCACTCGCTTTAAACATTATTTTTGACACTGCAAAGTTGAAGTCTGTGTAATCTTTGATGTTATTGTACGATTAACTTTTGTGATTACATGTTCACTTCACTCTCTTCATAATTCCTCTTATATGCGTCTTTGTCAAGCAAATTCCCGAAAGTTGTACTAACTATTTCATTGTGCATTTCTTTCATTACATTTCTAACTTCATACGTGTACCATTGATGGTTGCGTGGTACGTACAAAGTTACATTTTTCGTCTGTTTGTGTGGCCCTTAAAATTACAACTTGATGTTGTTGTATGTTGTATGGTAACAAATCGCGCGGCATTCCTTCTAAATGACAAAACTTCAATAATAAAAAAAGTTCATAAATGCGTCACCCCGTCGTCGTTAAGATGACGTTCAAAGTGATAGGTGATGTTTCTTTTTTTTAGTTAAGTGTCTTTTTTTCGGAAAACATACTATTGAAGGCCCATCAAACCGTTCGATGAAAAGCCAGCCTGCAATATATATATATTTATGTAACATTTCTTCTTTGCCATTACACGCTTGTCATTGTTTCTTTTTTGCATTATAGTTGTGTTACTTCATTCTGAAAATAAGGAAAAAAAAACAGATACATTTCTCCTTTGGATGTTGTAAAAATAATATTTTTTTTTACAATTTTTTTTTTAAATCTCGCCTATCTCAGAAAGTCGTCATTACTCAAATTAGCTATATGTGATTTTTTTTCCCAAATTATGACTCTTTCCTTTCGCCAGCCCCTAAATATTCCTGCTGCTGCAATCTATTCAAATTGTTACGTTCTCAAAATAATGTGGAAAATGATGACTTATTATTCGGATTTTAAAATATTAGCATTCATTTTCTTTTTATTTCTTTTGCCCATTTCAGAAAACCCTCTTGTGTATGTTTAGTTCAATATAATTTTCTCAATATTATTTTATAACATCATCTGTCTCTGATCTCCAATGAAATATATTTATGATATTAGAAATATAATAAATTACAGACACACAAATACTTACTCTCATCTGATTCTTCTGAACCTAAAAAACCAATATACTAATATTTATACAATGTTAACAAATAAACAATTTAATTTATATAATTATATAATCATTATCATCATCGAGTGCTGTCTCAGAATCGTATATTGGCTACAGTGGAGCGTCATTCCACGCTGTTTGGTCTGCAGATCTTTCTTTTACCTTATATTTGCTCTATCAAGATTACCTTTATTGTGGAACTGTGTCTTTTAACATGCCCAAAAGATCTCGTTTATCTGCATCATTTGTTTATAATTCTTTCCATACATTTCTTCTCATTCTTCTATAAAAGCACATATCAAAGGCTTCGAGTGTTTTTGTTCACTTTTCTTATATAATAAACTTGTTTCTACACAATACATGAGTTTTACGATGATATAACATTCTGTTAATCTTAGATTTAGACAGAGTTTTATTTGTTTTCATGATGCTATAATTTTCCTGGGAATTATAATAACTCTATGGCATTCATATTCTTTTGTTCAGAAAATGAAAAATATCTTATGCAACAAATCTATTTCAATAAAAATGAGAAAGAGAGTTCATCGGTGCTATATAGAACCAATTCTGACCTATGGAAGCGAATCATGGACAGTAGAGAAAATATTGGATATCTTGGTGTCATGGCGTGGAAAACAGTCAACAACAGAACTGATACGATGCACTGTAGATAGAAGATAGTGGAGGGACACGATCACCTACGCCAAGCGGTATGGCACATGATAATGATTCTTTTGTTAATTTTTGTTTTACATTTTCCTAACCGGTATAGTATACACAAGGTAATTGTAGTGATATATAATTAATTTAATTAAGTTTAACTTTTCTTAATACCATAACTGTGAATCGACGGAGCTTTGCTACTAAATTTCATCAATCTACTTCGTTTGTCATTAACTTTAGTCATGATATTAAACTTTGCCAAGCTGTAGTCTGTTGAATATTTGATGAATTCCTACGATTTACATTTGTGATTGTTCAAAGTGGTAAATAATGTTTGTTGTAATTAGTTAACTTTATTTTATGGAAAACCTCCTGCAAAAGTTACATCAAATCGTTCTAAGAATAGCCGGCCTCATATTTCTGTATGTAATCTTCCATCTTTGCTTGTACACACCTTTAATTAATTCTGCTTTTGTCGTATATTTGTCTTTCTTCATTCTGAAAACAAGGTAGAAAAAAAAACTATATTTTTTTTTCTTCCGATATTCTTAAAATAATTGTTTAGTTTTTTTTTGGTATTTTTTTATTTTCTTCTGCCTAATTCAAAAAGTCGTCATTGTTCAAATTGGCTTACACAAATTTTCTCAATATTGATGTATATCATCTTCTTTGATTTATGTTGTCTCCTATGATTTGTTTATAATAAATGGGAGATATAATACGTCATGGACACAAAAATATTTAATTTCACCTGATCCAGTTAATTTTGTACCTTAAAAATAAATATACTAAAATGTACACATTTTTAACAAGAATATCATTTCTAAAATTGTATTATACATATCGTTACAATAATCGTCTTCTTAAGGCCATAACTCTGTGGACCGATAGAGCATTACTTATACATTTAATCAGCCATCTCACTACATTCTGCAAATTCTTTTGAACTCTCCAAACTAGAAATTTGTCCAATATAATACCGCACGAGTCCCTTCTCTGTTAAAAAATTTACAAAAATATGGCGACATATCGTCTTTATGATGTTCATAAATCGCAGATGAATCGTGTTTTTATTACTTGATTATATTCTGAAGAGATACACTGCTGAATCTTACAGTAAATCGGTTCGAATAACGGCTGTCTTGCGGAATAATATAGCTTTATGTCATATTTCTCTTTCCTCTCCCCCACCTCTAATTATTCCTTCTGTTGCAATCTATTCCGCCATATTGGTCGGAAGTTCAAAAGTGTCTCTTAAAATGATGATAATAATAATTTTTTTTTTTAAATGTATAGCGCTTGATGATGTTATGACATAATTTTGACTCCAAACCCGAAAGTATGAAATACAGTTATTCGTCGGATTATCCCCGTCGCACTTCAAACAACACACTGTAAGGTCTCCCTGCAATGTGAATTTGTGAAATTATAAATCCCGCCTGACTAACATAACCTCCTGGAGTCACCCTGGTACTGCGAAGTCATGAAAGAAACTCCATTCCGCCTTCACTATTAACGTACGGCCATTTTAGGGATATACAATCAGCCATTGTGATGACGTAGCAAACACAACAATGGCTGCGCCCATAAGATTCCCATTACTCTAATAAATGCAGCCAACATCGAACGAAAAGATGATGCAAAATCTCTAAAGTGTAAGATAGGTAAAGGATAGATACGACCTACATATATTAGGATTAAGCGACATGCGCTGAGGTAGGATCAGGTAGGAAACCTGTTGATAATAAAATAGTAGTTTTTTTCAGCAAAGGAATAAGGAAAACACAGCGAGGGAGTATGCATAATGATGACAGACATAGCTGCAAGAAGTTTATTAAAATGGGAACCCGTAAATAGACGTCTGATGTGAATACGATACAAAACAAAATATGGAAGACTTTCAATTATTCAATGTTAAGCGCCTACAAACGAAGTTTATGATGAAGTTAATGAGAATTTGTATAACCAACTACAACAACTATTTAAAAAAATACCAAAACACGATCTTTTAATTGTAATGGGAAAATTGTTTTCATTTCTTGTCATCCAAATCTTCCTTTTTTCTATAAATCCACATTTCAAAAGTTTCAATTTGTTGTCCTGCATTATTGCATGTTGTCCTTATTTCTGCACAATGATATGTTTCAGCTTAGTGTTATTCGTCTTGATGTTCCAATAATTTTAATGGGATTAAAATATTTTTTAAATTCCTATTCTTTTTGTTTATTTCTGTTTTACATTTTCCATCATCAGTATAATATATCAAGGGTAATTGCAATACCATGTAATACAATTCATTAGGTTAAACGTGTTATTAAAACCAAAACTATTGTTATCGATTTAGCATTGCTAATAAAATTGATCAAGCTGCTCGGTTTGTCCCTATCTTTAGTCATTATTTAGACCCTTGAGAGTTGAAGTTTGTCGAATCTTTGATGTTATAATACGATTTACTTTTGTGATTACATCTTCATCTCACTCTCTTAATTGCTCCTTCTGTATTCATCTTTGTCGATCCAGGTCCCGAAAACTGCACAATCAATTTCATTGTTTGTTTCGATCTTAATATATCTAACTTTATTTACACTTGTACCCATGAATGTGGTGAGTGACTTACAAATTTATGATTTTCGTGTTTTGGGTGGCTCCCAAAATTGCCACTTGATTTTTGTTTTATGTTGTTTGGTAACAAATCGTTATTGTTATTGTTATTGTTATTGGTTATGGAAGGCCTCGGTTTCACAGCAAACGAATTAAAATCCATAATTGCTCAACCGCCCGTGCCAGTGGAATCATCCGAATTACTAACTCATCTCCCAAACAAAGAAAGGTAACTGTAGTCCCCATCGTAGCAATCTCAGCACACGCCAAAAGACATAAGGCGAAACCGCGCAGAAAGTGAACACAGCCAACTGTTCCCTGTCATACGATATCATCATTCATCGTAAACAAGCGGGATATCGAAGCAGGATCAAAACGGATGAGACACACAGCTCACGGTGTGCACAGAGCACTTAACTCAGTAGCTCCTGCAACAAGCCGGACTTGGAATATGAGGAAACTGCAAGAAGGAACACTTTTCAGACATAGCCTTCAATGGTTCCTGCCGCCTATCCACCATATACCATGGGAGTTCACCCGTCCTCCCGAAAATGATGATCGTCATAGCACTTGATGATGTTAGGCCGTCATTGATGACTCCAATTCCAAACATATAGACACACAGTGGTGGTAAGTTATCATTTCCAATCCAACAGAAGCCACATGACCTGTAGTTAGTAAAACCACAGAGAGAATATGATTTTGTGACCTTCACTGATTCACTCTTAGATGTGAATGTGTAGTTTACACAAGAGGAGAAGTTTTCAACTACAGTGATCCCATTTAAGGCAATTCTGGGATAGCAAGGCAAGTCTCCTTTATAGCAGCAGAACTTGATGTTCTCCGCTCCCTTGTTGTAGCTGCCGCCACACGATTCTGATGTCTCATTAACTTGGATATCATTCAAGAACAATGTCAGATTAACATTCCATAGATATGGCTCTGCTTTCTAAATGACAAATCGTTTTATTTCAAAATGTCCCCGAAAACGTCACCCCGTCGTCCGTAAGATGATGTTTAATGTAATAGGTGATGCTTATTTTTATAAGTTGACTGCTTTTTTTCGGAAACCATACTACTGAAAGTACATCATACGGTTCAATGAATTGCAGGCCTGTAGTATATATATAAATATATATTTTTGTAATCTTTCTTCATTACTTTTATACGTCTCTAATTATCTATGTTGTTGCAGTATATTTATTTTGCTTCATTATGAAAAAAAAAGAAAAAAAATAACGCTGATTTTCTTAATCATTTGTTATGAAAATAACTGGTTTTCTTTTTTTTTTTTTCTTCAACCTATCTCAGAAAGTCGTCATTGCTAAAATTAGTTTACCATTCATTTTCTCAATATTAATATATACCATCTTTATTTCTTTATGTGGTCTCCTATGATTTGTTTATAAGAAATAGAAAATATAAAACGTAATGGAAGCAAAAAAAATACTTACTTTTATCTGATCCAGTTACTTTTGAACCTGAAAAACAAATATACTTAAATGTTTTCATGTTTATCAATAATATCATTTCTAAAATTATATGATGCATATCGTTATAATATTTTTTTCTTAACTCCATACATCTGTGTTCCGATAGAGCATTACTTTCACATTTAATCAACATTCTCACTATAGTATATCATTCTTTTGAACTTTCCAAACTAGAAATATGTGCAATCTATAATATTATCACGCGAGTTCCTTCTCTATTGACAAATGTACAACAATTCCATGTTTTCGCTATGATGTTCATAAATCTTCTGTTGAGTCTTGTTTTTATTACTTGATTATATGCTGGAGAGATATAACCAGAGACAAGTTGATGACATACCTCGGAGTTAAGTTTGATCGCAGCCTGTGTTTTTGGGACCAAGTCGACCATGTGATAACAAAATACCGCAAAGGTTTAGCCGCCTTGAAGGTCATGGCAGCTGCCAACATCGAGCACAGGCTACTTACTCTTCTGTTCCAGGGATTAGTCCTCGTACCAATCGAGTATGCCCTGGCCATTCTTACTGTCAGTACGACTCAAATTGATAGGCTGGAGAAAATACAAAATGAAGCCATGCGCATTATCCTGGGATGTACGAGGGACACTCCCTGTGTAGCAATGAGGTGACATGGATGACAGAATCAAGATCTGGAGAGCACGAGCATACCTGAAGATTAGTACAGATACAGAGAATCCATTACACCACGTGCTCAACACAGAGAAAGGTACCAGGCTAAAAAGAGGCAAATCATGGGTGAGCCGGGCAGAAGATGTCATCAAACAGGTCTGTGGGCTTACCGATATCAGCGTTGGTGAGGAGTGGATACCGGTGCCTACGTCATTCAAAGGGACTTTCTTATGTATTGTCACACTCGACAGGAAAAGTAGGGAACAGAACCCGGTCGTGGTTAATGCTGAGGTCAACGGGCTCTTCGGCGATAACACCGATGAGAAAGATGCAGTCATCTATACAGACGGATCTGTAAGACGACACGAAAGAAGTGCATGGACATTTACAGCACGCTCGGCAGGCAGAATAGCCAAGGAAGACAGTGGTTCATACGCCATGACCACGAGTAGCATGACAATGGAGGTGATGGCAGTGACCAAGGCATTCAAATGGTTAGAGTCACAAGACTACATCCACGCATGTATACTGAGTGATTCGATGAGCATGATAAAATAAGTGGAGGCGGGCTTTGTACGCATGCAATGGGTAGAGTCATTGAAGAAATACAAAATACGTAAGGTCACCTTTGTCTATGTCCCTGGACATGCGGGAGTACGGGGAAATGAGAGAGCGGACAGGTTGGCTAGCTACGCTGTCGTTGAGGACGGGCAACCGATGGATCGGGCGGACATCATCAATGCACTCCGAGATGTGGGAAGAGCACAGGACTTCGACAAACACAGATCAACGTCACTTCTTCGGATGATGAAAATGGGAGTTAAGATGGGCACAGCCAGAAATGAGAAACTTGGTGGCCGTATAAGAAGACTTATCAACCAACATAGAACTGGAGTCGTCAGTCGCTGGACACTGAGGGAATTGCTGAGGAGGAGATCTAAGCACCTATGGGCATGTTCGGAGTGCAATGATGATGACCCGCAAATAACTCAATAACTCAATAACTCAATAACTCAATATCTCAATGCTGGAGAGAAGTCCTGCTGAACCTTTCAGAAAATCAATTCGAAGCACGGCCGTCTTCGCTTATAAAGTTTTATGTAATATTTCTCTTCCCTCTCCCCAAAGTCTAATTATTCCTGCTGTTGCAATCTATTCAAGTTATTTATTTCACAAAATATGGCGAAACATGATGACTGATTACTCGGGCGTTAAAATATTAGCTTTTATTTATTTTCTTTTTACTTTTATTTTCATTTGCCTCTTTCAGAAAAGCCTCATTTATATTAGATACCGCGGGTGTATAAAGATCTATTGATATAATATTTGTAAACGCAATAGTTTAAAGACACGAAATACTTACTCTCGTCTGATTCTTCTTTACCTAAAATACAAATATACTTATATGTATACATTGTTAACAACCAACAATTTAATTAATTAAATAATCATCTTCATCATCATTGAGTGTCGTCTCCACATCGAAGGTTAGCTGCCGTGGAGCAACCTTCTGATCAGTCTTTTGCTTTAACACTTCAGGCTGGCTTGTCCATCTGTTGATTCGTCCATGTTAGTCCTGGTCTGCCTCTGTCTCTTTTACCCTGTATTTTCTCTATCATGATTATTTTTAGTAGGCACCTCTGTCTTTTAAGGGGCCAATGCAACGAAATGCATTAAATGCGAAGTTGTAGTAAAGCTGACTCTAAGGGAGAAAGGACAAAATAGGAACAAATGGTATTGTTAAATCTTTACATAAATAATGGACGACACAATTGAACAAACTTTTGACTTAATAGGGTTTCAGCAGAAACAATGAAAAAAAAACACACACAGATAGGTAAATAGATATATATTTAAAATCATATCATAAATATATTTACCTATATATGGCCGTGTTCTTTGTTCCTGCTGAAGGCATATTGATCCAACAAGGTATTCAACTGTGTCCTCCTTTAATTTCGTAAAGCTGTAATCATTTATTTTCTTCTCTTTTTCCGTTCCTTTTGTCTATTAATATGTCCCTAAAATTGTATTTGTATTGTTTAAATTGCGTTTGTAGTTCTCTTTTTATTTTCACTTGTTTAAAATTTAATTTGCTTTCTTTTATTTCCAGCCGATTCTTCCCATTCTTATCCACATTTCTAAAGCTTCAGTATGTTGTCCTGTTATTTTTTTTTATTTTATTATTTATTGTCCTTGTTTATTACCATAGAGGAATATTGAGAAGATATAACATTTTGGTATTCTTTGTTTTAGCCATAGCGTCATTTGTTTTAATTTTACAATCAATTTAATGTATTTAAAATAACTTTTAGAAATTCATATTCTTTTGTTTATTTCTGATTTACATTTCCCTTCATCGGTATAGTATATCCAAGATAACTTTAGTAATAAATAATCCAATTCATTAAGTTAAACGTTTTCTAAATCCCATAACTCTCGGAATGGATTGGGTAATCCTAATGCATTTGATCAACCTTTTCTGTTTGTCACTCTCTTTAGTCATTATGTTTGACTGCAAATTTGAAGTATGTGGAATTTTTTATGTTATCGTATAAATGTTATCGTTCACTTAACTCTCTTCCTAATTCCTTTTACACTCGTGTTTGTCAAGCAAAATACCGAAAATTGAATAAACTTTTCATTGTGCATTTCTGTTTTTATATTTCTACCTTAATTTACATGTGTAACATTGATGGTTACGAGGGACATACAAAGTTACGATTTTCCTCTATTTTTCATGGGCCTTAAAATTACTTCTTGATGTTGTATGTTGTGTGTTAACAAATCGCGCTGCATTCTTTCTAAATGACGAAACTTCAATATTTCATTTCTTGACGAATGCGCCAGCCCGTCGTCGTTAAGATGACTTTCAATGCTATAGGTGATGTTTGTTTTTATTAGTTAAGTCTCTTTTTTTCGGTAAACCATCTTTTTTAATGTACATCAAACCGTTCGAAGTACAGCCGGCCTGTATTATATACATTTATGTAATCTTTGTGCATTGCTTTTTCCCGTCCCTAATTGTTTCTTTTTTTTCCCCGTTTATTTGTTTTGCTTCATTTTAAAAATAAGGCCAAAAAATGATACTTTTGTTTCTGATGTAAAAATAATCTCTTTTCACTATATTTTTTTTTAACTCTTGTCTCTTTTTTTACTTCTTATCTCAGAAAGTCGTCATTGCTCAAATTATCTGTCAATATTTTCAAGATTATGTCTCTTTCCTCTCGCCAGCCCCTAAATATTCCTGCTGCTGCAATCTATTGAAATTGTTACGTTTTCAAAATAAGGCGAAAATGATGACTGATTATTCGGATATTAAAATATTAGTTTTCTTTTTCTATTTTTTGCCCTGTTTAAAAAACCCTCTTGTGTATGGTTAGCTGAAAATAATTTTCTCAATATTATTATATAACATCAAATGTCTCTGATCTCCAATGATTTATATTTATGATATCAGAAATATAATAAATTACAGACACAAAAATACTTACTTTCATCTGATTCTTCTGAACCTGAAAAGACAATATACGAATATGTATACAATGTTAACAAATAAACAATTTAATTTATATAATTATATAATCATTATCATCATCGAGTGCCGTCTCCGCATCGAATTTTGGCTACAGTGGAGCGTCCTTCCACTCTATTTTTTGCTTAGTCACTCCGGGTTGTTATAGGCTTTCTTACCATCTTTTGCTGTTACTCGTCCATGTTAGTCTTGGTCTGCCCCTGTTTTTTGTATCTTATATTTTCTCTATTAAGATTTCTTTTAATGTGGAACTGTGTCTTCTAACAAGCCCAAAAGATCTCGTTTAACTTCATCATTTGTCTATAAAACCACATATCAATGGTTCCATTTGTTTTTGTGCACGTTTTCTTGTATAATAACATTTTTTCTGCACAATACATGAATTTTGCGAAGATACAACATTTTGTTATTTTTAGCCAGAGTTTTATTTGTCTTGATTTTGCTATAATTTTCCTGCGAATTGTAGCTTTTTGCCATTCATATTTATTTGTTAATTTCTGTTTTACATGTTCCATAAGTTTAACTTTTCTTAATCCCATAACTCTGTGAATCGACTGAGTTTTGCTACTAAATTCCATCAATCTTCTTCGTTTGTCATTATCTTTAGTCATGATATTAAACTCTGCAAAGCTGTAATCTGTTGAATATTTGATGAATTCGTACTAGTTACATTTGTGATTGTTCAAAGTGATAAGTGATGTTTTTTTTTTATTAGTTAACTTTCTTTTTTGGAAAACATACTTCTTAAGTTACATCAAATCGTTCGAAAAATAACCTGCCTCATAATTATGTATGTAATCTTCACTCTTTGCTTTTAACCCGCCTTTAATTATTCCTGTTTTGCAGTATATGTGTCTTTCTTCATTCCGTAAACAAGGCCCAAAAAATATGATTTTTTTTTCTACGGATACTCTTTTAAAAAAATCGTTTTTTTTTAATATATTTTTTTTAATTTTCTTCCGCGTATCTCAGATGGTCGTCATTGCTAAATTGGCTTACAAAAATGCTTTCAATATTAATGTATACCATCTTCATTTGATTTATGTTGTCTCCTACTATTTGTTTATCAGAAATGGGAAATATGGCACAAAAATATTTAATTTCACCTGATCCAAATACTGCTGAACCTAAAACTAAATATACTAAAATGTACACAATTTTAACAAGAATATCATTTATAAATTTGTATGATGAATATCGTTACAATAATCGTTTCCTTAATGTCATAACTTTGTGGACCGATAGAAGATTCATCATCAGCATCGAGTGCCGTCTCCGCAACGAAGGATGGCTACCATGGAGCGCCATTCTGCTCTGTCTCTTGCTTTGATGATACAGGTTGTCATAGGCTGATTTGTCCATCTATTGATGTTACTCGTCCATGTTAGTCTTGGTCTGCCTCTGCCTCTTTTACCTTGTATTTTCCCCTCCATGATTACTTTTAGTAGTCTGTTGTGTCTTTTAACATGGCCAAAAATCGCATTTGCCTTGTTTGAATTATGTTTAGTAGTTCTCTTGTCATTTTAAATTATTTTAACGTTTGTTTTCTTTTGCTTCCATCCAATTATACCTATTCTTCTATATATCCACATTTCAAAGGCTTCAATTCTCTGTTCTGTATTCTTGTCCAATGTCCATGTTTATGCACCATATAGGAACATTGAGAAGATGTAACATTTTTCTAGTCTTAGTTTTAGCCATGGTTTGATTTGTTTTGATGTTAGTATGTTCTTCATGACATTAAAATTACTTTTTGCCATTCCTATTCTTTTGTTTATTTCAGTTGTACATTTTCCATCACTGTTTATAGTATGGCCAAGGTAGTTGTAGTTCTGAACTGTTTCCAGGTCTATTCCTTCAATTTTGATATCCATTTGTGGGTTTTGAGTATTTCCTTTGTTTATGGTCATAGTTTTAGTCTTTTTGATATTCATATCTAGTCCATAGTTTTTGCTTGTCGTGTTTATTTCATTAAGTAATTGTTGTAGATCGTTAGGATTTCCTGCTACTAGTACAGTAAAATCAGAATATCTTAGGTTATTGGTTATCTTTCCATTAATGTGTAGGGATGGCATCTCTATGAATTTTTTAAAGATTTGCTCAGTGTATAGATTGAACAAGCTTGGTGATAGGATACATCCCTGTCTTACTCCTCTTTTTATATCAATGAGTGTAGAGTTCTATTTGTTATATTTTATTATTGCTGTTTGCTCCCAGTATAGATTACACATTAGTCGTATAGATAATTACTTAAAC
Organism: Megaustenia siamemsis; assembly: GCA_032433765.1. Lineage (NCBI taxonomy): Eukaryota > Metazoa > Mollusca > Gastropoda > Stylommatophora > Ariophantidae > Megaustenia > Megaustenia siamemsis. The sequence goes on from JAVIAB010000046.1 coordinate 10,219,971, forward strand.
ATTTAATCAGCCTTCTCACTATATTCTGTCATTCTTTGCAACTCTCCAAAGTAGAAATCTGTCCACTATATAATGATATCACTCGAGTTTCTATTCTGTTTTAAAATGTCCAAAAATATGTCGACATATCATCGTAATGATGTTCATAAATCGCATCTTAATTGTGTTTTTATTACTTGATTATATTCTGGTAAGATACACTGCTTAATCTTACAGCAAATCGGATCGAAGAACGGTCGTCTCTGATTATATAGCGTTGTGTGATATTTCTCCCCAGCCTCTAATTATACCAATAATAAAATAAAATGATACCATAATGAGGATATCAAAAGCAAGAGAGCTTTCGTTGCACTGGGAAACATATGGAAATCCAAAGAAATTAGGTTAAATACAAAAAATAATATTTTCAACTCAAATGTTAAGTCGGTCCTATTATATGGACGTGAAACATGGAGAACAACAAAAATAACAATCATGAAAATACAGACTTTCAAGAATAAAAGGATGGGAATGGCAGGACAAAATCACAAACATCGAATTATGGAAATCTAACAGGCAAATGCCAGTGGATAAAGAGATACAGCGAAGACGATGGCCCTGGATAGGACACACACTGCGGAAGCCAACTGAGAGTATTACACAACATACCCTTTTTGGAATCCCCAGGGGAAAAGACACAGAGGAAGACCAAGGAATTCTTGGAAAAGACAGATAGAAGCAGAGATGAAGATGATTGGGAAATCATGGAATTACTTATTAGAATGGCAAAAAACAGATCGACTTGGAAAGTGTTTGTTGAAGACCTATGATCCACAGGGAGCTAAAAAAGGTAGAAGAAGAACCTCTAATTCTTCCTGTTTCTTTCACAAAACAAGGCGAAAATGATGACTGATTATTTAGAGATTTAAATATTATGTTTTATTAATTATTTTTGTTTACTTTGTTTTAGCCCTTTTCAGAAAACCGTAATTTATATGTTTAGTTATCTATCTATATGTTTTTGTTCATAAACAAAATATTTTTATTATTATTATATAAATTCATATACCTCTGGTTTCTACTTATTTACGTATTTCATATTGGAAATATAGATTATAGACACAAAAATATTCATTTCTGATCCAGTTGCTTCTTTACCAAAAAACCAAATATACGTATGTGTATACATTTTTAACAGCTAGCAATTTAATTACAATGATTATATAATAATCATCATCGTCATTGAGTGCCGTTTCCGCCGCATCAAAGGTTGGTCACCATGAAGCGCCATTCTGCTATGTCTCTTCCTTTGACACTCTTGGTTGTCATACGCTGAATTGTCCATCGTTTGATGTTATTCGTCAATTTTTATCTTCGTCTCCACTCTGTCTCTTTTACCTTGTATTGTGCCTACCAAAATTACTTTTAGTAGACTGTCGTGCGTTTTAAGGGGCAAGGCACGAAATGCATACAAATTCGACACTGCAGTAAAGCTGACTCTAAAGGAGAAATGCTAAAGTACTATGGAAAAAAATGGTATGGCTAAAGTTGTATGTAAATAATGGACGACACAATTGAACAGCGTTTCAGCTTAATACTGCACAAGTAGGGACAAACAACACCAACACAGAGAGATATGTAAGTAAATATATGTTTAAAATCATATAAGAGATATACTCTTTTATATATATTTATGTGTGTGTTTTAGTTCCTGCTTGAAGGCATATTGAGCCGAAATATTGTCAAATGTTTCTTTCTTTGATTTCGTAACGTTTTAACCGTACCATTTTTTGGATTACTTTTTCGTTTTTTTTTCTGTTAATATGTTTTGTAGTTCTTTTTTCATGATTATCTATTGTATAAAACTTATTTGATATAAAACTTCATCATTTGTTCTAATTTCTTTCCATCCAAATCTTCCCTTTCTTCTATAAATCCACATTTCAAAAGATTCAATTTATTGACCTGTTTTCTTGTATATTGTGTTTGTTTCTTCACAAAATATAAATAGTGAAAAGATATAATATTTTGCAAATCTTTGTTTTAGATGTAGTGTTATTTGTTTTGATATTGCTATATTTATAGTGACATTAAAATAACTTTATGAAATTTCTATCCTATTGATTAATACTGGTTTACATTTCCCATCATCGGTATAGTATATCAAAGGTAATTATATCACGTTATGCAATTATTTAGGTTAAACATTTTCTTAATCCCGGTATAACAAAGGTAATTATAACAATACGTTATGCAATTATTTAGGTTAAACATTTTCCTAATCCCGGTATATCAAAGGTAATTATATCACGTTATGCAATTATTTAGGTTAAACATTTTCTTAATCCCGGTATATCAAAGTTAATTATAACAATACGTTATGCAATTATTTAGGTTAAACATTTTCTTAATCCCGGTATATCAAAGGTAATTATAACAATACGTTATGCAATTATTTAGGTTAAACATTTTCTTAATCCCGGTATATCAAAGGTAATTATAACAATACGTTATGCAATTATTTAGGTTAAACATTTTCTTAATCCCATAACTCCGGGGATCTATGGACATTTCTAATAAATTTGATCAACCGTTTCCGTTTGTCACTTTCTTCAGTCATTATTTTAAACTACAAAGTTGAAATCTGTTGAATATTTGATGTTAACGTACATTTAATTGTATGATTGTATCATTATTTCACTCCCTTCATAGCTCGTTTTATATTCTCCTTTGTCAATTCAGATCCCCAAAATTGGACAATCTATTGGACAATCTATTTCAATGTTTCTTTCTTTCTTAGTATTTCCAACTTTATTTACATCAGTACTCTGATGGTGGCGAGGGAGCACCAAGTTACGATTTTCGTCCTTTGGGTGACTACAAAATGTGCCACTTGATGTTGTTGTATGGTAACAAATCTAGCGACATTCTTTCAAAATGATAAAACGTTTTATTTTAAAATTTCCAAGAATACGTCACCTCCTCGTCGGTAAGATGAATTTAAAGTGATAGGTGATGTTTGCTTTAATTAGTTAACTGGTTTTTTGCTGGGAAAAAATACTGCTGAAGATTTATCAAACAGTTCAAAGAACAGCCTCTCTTTATATATATATATATATATATATATATATATATATATATATATATATATATATATATATATATATATAAGTAATTTTTTTGTCCTTTGCTTTTACCCGTGTCTAAATTTTTTTGTTGATGCAGTATATTAATAATGTTTAATTCTGATTTAAAAAAAAGGGAACAGAATATGCTTTTTTTTTTTCTTGTGATGTCGTTAAAATCTTCACTTTTTATTTTTGTCCGCCTATCTCACTCAGAAGGTCGTCATTGCTCAAATAAATTAGCTTACAATAATTGTCCTAATATTAATCTATATCATCTTCATTGATTTATGTTGTCTCCTACTATTTATTTATCAGAAATGGGAAATATAATACGTCATGGACACAACAAAATACTTACTTTTATATGATCCAGTTACTTTTGAAACTGAAAAACAAATTTTCTTAAATGTATCAAATTTTAACAAGAATACCATTTTTTTTTTATTTCTCTCTGCGGCAACCACCCTTGGTCTCAGCATCGAGGCCCGGCTTGAAACCCCAATTACTCATCGACGGAAAAATATGAGTACCCCTGAAGTGGGAGTTATCTATCTGTGCGGCGAGAACCCCCTGTGCACATGGCTGCCAGGGAAAGTTGGATTAACACGCAAACCTCAGTTCCTAGTCTCTAAGGTCTTTGTCAGAGGTAAAAGCTGGCGAACGAAACAAAAAAATATATCATTTTAAAAATTATATGTTATATGTCGTTACAATAATCGTCTTCTTAATGTCATAACTCGGTGGACCGATAGAGCATTACTTATACATTTAATCAGCCTTCTCACTATATTCAGTCATTCTTTTCAACTCTCCAAACTAGAAATCTGTCCACTATATAATGTTATCGCACAAGTCCTTTCTCTCTTTAAAAATGTCCAAAAATATGTCGTCATATCGTCGTTACGATGTTCATATATTGCAGCTGAATCTTGTTTTTATTATTTGATTATATTATGGAGAGATACACTGCTGAATCTTACAGCAAATCGGTTCGAAGAACGGTCATCTTCGATTATATAGCTATTGTTATGCTTATATTTCTCTTTCCTCTCCCCAACCCCTAATTATTCCTGCTGTTGCAATCTATTGAAATTGTTTCTTTCACAAAACAAGGCTAAAATGATGACTGATTCCCCGGAGATTAAAATATTATCTTTTATTATTTGTTTTTTTACATTGTGTTTGCCCCTTTCAGAAAACCCTTATTTATATTGTTTAGCTGAATAGAATATATTTTTGAAATATAAAATCACATACTTCCGGTTTCCAATTATTTATGTATATTATATTGGAAATATAGATTATAGACACACAAAAACTCTCATTTGATCCAGTTACTTCTGTACCAATAAACAAATATATATATATATATATATATATACATTGTTGACAACCACCAATTTAATTACAATGATTGTATCATTATCATTATCATTGAGTACCGTCACCGCATCAAATGTTGGCTACCATAGATAGCCATTCTATTCTGCCTCTTGCATGGACACTAGATTTTCATAGGCTGGTTTGTCCATCTTTTGATGCTACTCGTCCATGTTAGTCCTGGTATGCCTCTGTTTCTTTTAGCTTATATTTGGTCTACCAAAATTACTTTTAATAGGCTGTTGTATCTTTTCAGAGACACGGCAAAAAAAATGCATAACAATGTGGAGCTGCAGTAAAGTTGATTCTAAAGGAGAAATTCAAAGAAATGAGAAAAAAGAATGGTTTTGTTAAAGTGTAACGTAATTAACTTAACGACGTTTCGGCTCAATATGCCTTCAGCAGGAACAAACAACCTCTCACACACAGATATGTAAGTAAATATATATTTAAAATAATATAACTTGTTTGCTTATATATATATATATATACTTTGTTCAATTATGTCGTTAATTAATCTTGTAAAGCCTTAAGCTTAGCATTTTTTTTCTCTATTGTCTTTTAATATGCCCTAGAAATTTAATTTATCTTGTTTGAATTATATTTAGTAGTTCTCTTTCCGTTTGTACTTGTTTTAAAACATCATTATATGTTTTCAATACTTGTCATCCAATTTTTTTCCATTCTTCTAAAAGTCCACATTTAAAAAGCTTTTATTTCGTGTCTTATTTTCTTTCCTATTTTCTTTATTTCTGAACCATACAGGAATATTGAGAAGAAAAAATATGTTCTTAATCTTTTTCCTTTAAGTCATAGTGTTATTTGTCTTGATGTTACAATAATTTTAATGAGATTAAAATAATTTTTGAAATTATTATTCTTTTGTTTATTTTTGTTTTACATTTTCCATCATCGAAATAGTACATCAAAGATAATTGTAAAAACATGTAATGCAATTCATTATGTTACACGTTTTCTTAATCCCATAACTCTGGGGATCGATGTACCATTGCTAATAAATTTAATCAACTGCTCCGTTTGTCCCTATCTTTAGTCATTATTTGAACCCTTCAAAGTTGAAGTCTGTCGAATCGTTGATGTTATAGTGCGATTTACTTTTGTGAGTCCATCTTCATCTCACGCCCTTCATAGTTCTTTCTATATTCATCTTTGTCAATCCAGATCCCGAAAATTGCAGTTTCTAACTTTTTTTTACACTTCTAGCCATGGTGGTAGCGAGGGACGTACAAGGTTATGAATCTCGTTTCTGGGGGTCCCAATTACCACATGATGTTGTTGTGTGTTGTATGGTAACGAATCGCGCAGATTTCTTTCTAATTTACAAAACGTTTTATTTTAAAATTTCTACGATTGCGTGACCCCGTTGTCAGTAAGATGACGTTAAAAATAATAGATGATGTGTGTTTTAATTAGTTCACTTTTTGTTTTTATTAGTTAACTCTTTGTTTTTATTAGTTAACTCTTTGTTTTTATTAGTTAACTCTTTGTTTTTATTAGTTAACTCTTTGTTTTTATTAGTTAACTCTTTCTTTGTATTAGTTAACTCTCTGTTTTTAGGAAAAAAAAGACACTGAAGATGGCGTTCAACCGTTCGAACAACAGCCGGCCTCTACTATATTTCATTAATGTAATCTTTCTTCTTTACTTTTACCCATCTCTAATTATCTATATTGTTGCAGTATATTTATGTTGCTTCATTCTGAAAAAAGGAACAAAATAACGCTGATTTTCTTCTTCGTGAGTTATTAAAATAATCTTTTTTTTTCTACTTGTTATATACTTCCGCATATCACAGAAAGTCGTAATTGCTCAAATTAGCTGTCCGTGATATTCTCAATATTAATGTTTAACATCATCATTTATTTATGTGGTCTCCTATGATTTGTTCATAAGTAATTCAAAGCATAATAGGTCATAGAAAAAATATAATGCTTTCACTTTAGCTTACCACTAATTGTCTCAATATTAATGTATACCAGCTTCATTTATTTATGTTGTCTCCCATAATAGTTTTTTTTTCCAAGAAATTGGAAATATGGGCACCAAAAATACTTACTTCCATCTGATCCAGTTACTTTTGAATCTGAAAACAAATATGCTTAAATGTATCCATTGTGAACAAGAATATGAATTCTAAAATTATATGATGCATGTCACTACAATAATCTTCTTCTTAATCCCACAACTCTGTAGACCGATAGAACATTACTGATAACATTAATCAGCCGTCTCACTATATTCTGTCGTGTTTTTTCAACTCTCCAAACTACCAAACTAGAAATCTGCCCAATATATAATGCAATTGCAGGAGTTCCTTCTCTGTTTAAAAATTTATAAAAATAGTTTGACATGTCTTCGCTATGATATTCATAAAACGCAGATGAGGATTGTTAGTACTTGATTATTTTCTGGACAGATATGCTGCTGAATCATACAGGAAATCGGTTCTAAGAACCGGCCGTCTTCGATTACATGACCTGATGTAATATTTCCTTCTCCTCTCCAAAGCCCCTAATTATTCCTTAATTTTGCAATTCTTTCAAATTGATTTGTTCTCAAAACAAGGTAAACAAATGATGACTATTTATTTAGATGTGTATAAAATGTTATTTTTTTTAAATGCTTTTATTTGCTCTTTGCACTTTATAATATCCCTCATGTATCTATTTAACTGAACATATTATTCTCAAAATGATTATATACCAACGCCTTTCTCTGTCTCAACTGATTTATGTATGTGATATTGAATATATAATATATTATAGACACACAAATACTCACTACTATATATTCCAGTTACTTCTGTATCTAAAAAAAAAACAAATATACTTATATGTATACATTGTTAACAAACCAATAATTTAATTATAATTATTTTATAATCATAATCAGTAAGTACCGACTCCGCATCGAAGGTCGGCTACTGTGCAGAGCCATTCTGCTCTGTTTCTTGTTTTGACACTTCATGTTGTTATAGGCTGACTTGTCCATCTTTTGAAGTTACTCGTCCATGTTTGTCTTGGTCTCCACTCTGTCTCTTTTACCTTGTTTTTTCTCAATCAAGATTATTTTTAGTTTGAAACTGTATGCCCCAAAGATATCTTGTTTATCTTGTTTGAATTGAGTTTAGTATTTCTCTTTTCATTTTTAGTTCTTTAATAACTTCTAAATTTTGTTTAAAAATTCTTTCCACTCAATTATTCGCATTCTTCTATAAATCAACATTTCAAAGACTTCAATTTGTTCTATTGTGTTTCTTGTATCGTGTCGTTGTTTCTGCACCATACATGAATGTTGATGAAATATAACATTTTCCTATACTTTGTTTTAGCCATATTGTTTTTTGTCTTAATGTTACTATAATTTTCAGGGGAATTAAAATAATTTCTGGCCTTTTCTATAAACTTTTGTTTATTTCTGTTTTACAGTTTCCACAACTAATATAGTAAATCCAAAGTAATTGTAGTAGTGTATAATACATTTCATTAAGTTAAACCTTTTCTTAATGTCATAAATGATGGCATTAAACGATGGGATATTTCTAATAAATGTGATCAACCTGCTCCGTTTGTCACTATCTTTAATTATTATATTGGACTCTGCAAAGTTAAAATATATTGAGTCTTTGATGTTATAGAACGATTTACTTTTGTGATTACATATTCAGCTCACTACCTTCATAGTTCCTTCTACATTTGTACCAATTGTTGTGCTTTGGTGGAATTTATGATTCTCGCCTTTGAGTGGCACCCAAATTTGCCAATTGATATTGTAGCGTTTATCGGATGTTGCATGTCAATCTTATTATGTGCTGGCCCTTGCCCTTCTCTTTTCCTTTCTTGTAATGCTTGCCTTGTATGGCAAGAAAACACAATGTATTCTGCCTAAACGAATAATGGATTACTTTCAAAATTGTAAAGAATGCGTCACCTCGTTTTCGTTGAGATGACGCTGAAAGTGATAGCTGATGATTATTTTTAATTAGTTAATTGTTTTTTTCGGAGAACATACTGCTCACGTGACATCAAACCGTTGGAAGATCAACCGCTCTCGAGTACACATCATTGTGTAATCGTTCCTCTTGTTATTTTTCCCGCACCTAAGTGTTTCAGTTGATTCAACACACACATACATATATATATTATATATATATATATATATGTGTGTGTGTGTGTGTATGTGGTGTTTCGTTCTGAAAACAAGGCTGAAAACAATGACTGTTTTCTGAGAATGTTAAAATAATCGTTAAATTTTGTTTTCTTTCGCCAATCTCAGGAAGAATTAATTGCTCTATTTAGCTGTCAATGATATTCTAAATATTAATATATAACATGTTTATTCATTTATATGATATCCTATAAATTGTTTATACAAAATTGGAAATATAATACGTCATCTACATAACAAATACGTATTTTCATCTGATCCAGTTACTTCTGTACATTAAAAATAAATATATTTAAATGTATACATTGTTAACAATAATATCATTTCTAAAAATATATGTTGCATGTCGTTACAATAACCTTCTTCTAAATATCATAACTATGTTGATCGTTGGATGATTACTGATATATTTAATCTGCCTTTTCTTGTTGTCATTATCTTAGTCATTCTTTTGAATTCTCCAAGCTTGAAATATGTCCTCTTTGTATTGTTATTGTACGAGCTCCTTCTCTGTTCATCCCTTCATCTCATTCCTTTTATTGTTCTTTGTATATTTTTCTTTGCAATCCAGATGTAGATAACTGGCCAAGCTGTCTCATTTTGCGTTTCTTTCTTTGTCTTTCTAACTTTATTTCCTCTTGTACCCATTAGTGTGTCGGGTTGGATAAAAACTTTCAGGTTTTTAGCATGCTGATTGCTTTGAACATCGCTAGTTGATATTGCTGTAATATTGCTTTGACACTCTCTGTCCGTCTTAATCTGGCTGTTCCAAATTGTTCTTCTTTCTTGGTTATTTGGTTATGGAAGGCCCCGGTATCACTGCAAACGAATTAAAATCCATAAACGCTCAACCGCCCGTGCCAGCGTAATCATCAGAATTAATATATCATCTTCCAAACAAAGAAAGGTAGCTGTAGTACTCATTGTAGCAGTCTCAGCACACGCCAAAAGACATAAAGCGAAGCCGCGCAGAAAATGAACACAGCCAACTGTTCCCTGTCATACGATATCATCGTTCATCGTAAACAATTGGAATATCGAAGCATGATCAAAACGGATAAGACACACAGCTCATGGTGTGAACGGAGCACTTAACTCAGTAGCTCCTACAACAAGCCGTACTTGGAATATGATGAAACTACAGCAAGGAACACTTTTCATGCATAGTCTTCAATTGTTCCCACCTCCTATCCACCATATACCAGAAGTTCACGTCCTCTTGAAAATGATGATCGCCATAGTATTTTTTTATGTATAGCGCTTGATGATTTTAAGCCATCGTTGTTCACTCCAATTCCGAACATATAGACAGACAGTTAGTCGTCAGATTATCCCCGTCGCACATCAAACGACTGACCGTAAGATTAGCGTACGGCCGGTCTAGGGATATACAAAGAACGATTACGATGACGTAGCACACAACAATGTCGTACACATAACTATTTCGCTCCCTTTAGATTCCTGATTACTCTAATGAAAGAAACCTATGACGAACAAAACACTGTGCAAATTCCCTAAAGAGATAAAACTGCGGCTAACGAAGCAGTTTACATTATTGAGTAACATGTAAATAGCTTGGGTCAAGGAATTCCAACAACGGTCATGAACAGCACCAGTGTGACGTAAAGCGCAGATCAAGTCTAGACGGTGGAAGGTCGCATTCACAACATTTGATTTGTCTAAAAAGGGACTGTCCGACTTCGCTTTAGCGGCGCAGATGTAATAAGTAGATAATCATTTTGACTTTAACGCAGAAAATTTCAATGGAGAACCGAAATTAATCAGACCCCGAATGCACTTCCTGCAGCGATCGAGAGAACGTGCCCTAGATCCACCATCTTGGGAAACGGAAGTCCCTTCTTCTTTCTTCTTCACTTTTAATATATGCCATATATAGTTAGAAATCGCATGGCGTTATTTCGGATTAGGTAGACCGTTTTGTACCTCTAATTTCTAAGAATACGTCTCCATGTCGTCAATAAGAAAACTTTCAAAACGGCACATTTTTATTCGTTCATTTTTTTTTTCGAAAGACATGCAAAATTACATCAAACGGTTAGAAGAACGATCGCCATCAAGTATATATCGTTACTTAATATTTCTCATTCCTCTCAAAAGCCCTTAATGTTTCCTATTTCTGCAGTCTATAACAATTGTTTTGATCTCAAAGCAAGACTAAACACGTGACTGTTGGTTTTAGATGATATTAAATGGCCCATTTTTATCATGTTCTACCTCTTTCGGAAATGTCTGGTTGTCCTATGTAACTGTCCATGATATTCTCACCTTTATTCTGTAACATCACATTTTTTTTTTTTACAATTTATTTATGTCTGAGCCAAATTGAACTAAGAAGTAAATACATATTTTCACAATTTTCTAAATAACTAAGAAGTAAATACATATGTTCAAAATTTTCTCAATAATTCGCCGCGTTTTTATTTAATTTGTCGGTCCATCATTACAGGTGTTATAGAGCTCGTGCATGGTGACAAGATAGTATCGTTTTGTCAGAAAAAGACATCGGAATGTTGGTCTGGGCTGAAGAGGTAGAAAAACGAATGTCAATTGGCACAGTCCCAGTAGAGTGTTGCCAGAGACAATACATCCCATTATGTCATTATTGTTGTGAATAGTGCAACTGCGACTTCACAAACAAATATCTTTCTTGTTAATGATGTTTTGATTATTAAATTAGTTTTTTACACACAAAATTACCTTCTAAATTGATATTTACTACAAAGTACCTTACTGAACTACTGTTTAGTGACTAAATTACTACTTATTTACTAAACTACAATTTCAATATTACAAATAACGGACTGAACAACAGATAGGACTTATTTCATAGGCCACATGTCTGGTACAACAGTTGACACATATTTTGGCTTACCCCATGAAGCCAGAATGACTATCATAACGCACAAATTGGTTACGGCTGATATCTTCATTGTTGATCGCTGCCTGCAAAAATCTGAAACAGTAGCAATGGAAATAGTTCAAAATACATCAAAATGTCTCCTTTAGTAGGTTATGTCGCTAGCTCGATGCACAACTATTTGTCATTGATATTTAGTTAATTTGTTCGTTTGAATTTTTTTCCAGCTTGGAAGCTCGTGCTTCCTTTATTGTACATTGAATATAATAAAATAACTAAACTCTTAAAATTAAACAACAACAAAATAATTGAGCATATAAATTTATTATTGCTCCCTTGAAACCCTCAGATATGCTAGTTACAAGCATTAACTGCTAAAAATATCTTTATTGTTTGTTTTTCTTCTTCTATTTTACTTCCTCATTTGCCTTTCAGCGTCGATGTGAGATATAATTTTCGGTCTGTTCACCTCTGCTGCTGTTATGTTTCCTCGTGCTTTTAATACTCCAATGACCCATCTTTTTCGTGATCGACCCTTGGGTCTGTGATTCTCACAACGTTTGCTGAAGGCTCGTTAAGGCTCGTTGTGTTGTGTTTTGATATTTCTGCCTTGTCACGTGCCCAAACCATTCTATCTGTTGTTTCTTTAAATATTCTATGGCGGGGGCTATTCCTAGCTTTTTTCTCAGTTCTTCATTTCTTATCTCTGAGATTGTTTCCTTTCATTCGTCTAACACATTTCATCCCTGTAGAGGTTTATTGGGTTCCGGATTTTTTTCTAGGAAAGTAAAGCGGGTAGGGCGTAATACCGACCACATTACCCCAAACATTATGTGCCGCAAGTCTGTAAAATTTATGGTCACTAACACCAAATTCCCTATACGTCACTTGGTGTGACGGGGGTACTTTACTTTTTTATAATAGAAAATGTTATGTAGTCCATATTATGTCACAAATTGAAACCAATTCCATAAAATATCAATTTTAAGTGAAATGCCAAAGAAAGAACAAATCAAAATTTTGCTGGCACATCATGGGAAGAGGAAAGTTGGAATACTTGGTTACAACAGGCAAAATATAGGGAAAGAAAGATCGCGGGCGACAAAGAGAGAAAATCCTGGATAACTTGGTGTAATGGCTTGGAAAACAGTCAACAAGAGCATTGATACGATGCCCGGTGGAAATAGATCCAAAATTTGAAGGACATGATCGCATACGCCAACCGGTATAGCACATGATGATAATGATGATGATGATGACGATGATGATGAAATTTACTAGACTCAGAACACATCCACCATTGTACAGCTGAACGTTTCCAAAATTAAAATGTAATTTGGAGATTTAAACCAGCAGCTGTGGCTAGTAAAATTGGTATGTAAACGGAGGATATTAACATCATTCAAACTTATGCACCATCGAGTAACAGTGAAGAAGACATCGACATCTTTTACAACGATCTAGAGATGGCAAAAACAACGATTTAAATCCAAAAAAATAATGATTACATTAAGGGATTTCAATGCATAAATGGAAGCAGCTAAAGTGCGAAATATGGCTGGAGGACTTGGCTAAGAGACTAATGGCAGAGGGGATGGACAGGGCAAGAACGCATGGATTAATTATAGGTAACACTTGATTCACCCCAGACAACTACGGACAAGGAAAATCTCATCGTGCACAATCAAATGTCTTTTATTTTGTTACAAAGATTATTCAGGATTGGCTTAACATCTATCAAAACAAGTCCAGTAGTAGATTGGACTAGTGACCATGTCACACAGAAAGCCCCTAAAAATATGAATCTAAATTTACTTCTGCTTAGAGTAGGTAAACAGATGAGTGGTAAGTACGGCGTAATATGGCTACAAAGATATATCGCCATTGAGAAAAGACGGAACATCAAGAAGTAGGGAGAAATTACGACTATCTATCTAAATTTGCCCACATTATCACGAACGACATTCATGTGCTATGCGTGTTCAAATATCATCACGAAGGAGATTAGACTGCTAATGGACATTTGAGAAGGAAACTTTCATAGAAATGTATTAGAGCGAGAAGCATTAATATGTTGTTGCTGTATAATAATAATAATAAGTGTTCATTGCTCTTTGCGACTTATCAGACATGTTGCGATTGTGTTATAATTATTATGGCAAAAATTGAATGTATTATTTATATACAGAATCGTTGTAATTTTCCAGTATTAATGTTTCGTTCCGTGTGTGTCAGTTTGAAAACAAATCAAGGCTGTTTGAATTAATTTATGCCGGAATCACGTCGTCAGTAGTCGAGCTCTTTATTTCGCTTAAATCAAAACAAGTGACATCACACATATCAGTTGAACCATATCTTACATTAGCACATAGTAAAATAAATATATCTCATAAAGAATTACAACCTTCGAGACTGGACAAAGGTGTCTACAAAACACTACCCTCTTTCTACAAGGCTCAGGATAAACAAAAATTGTTTGAATAGGCAAGGTTACTGATATAGTGCCAGTATTACACAAGCGGTATGGTTCGATCCCAACCGACGGTTTCCGGTTCACCCAGCCTTTAATGGGTACCGGATTTTTTTTCTGGGAAAGTAAAGCGGCACAGGCATAATACCGACCACATTACCCCAAAGATCATGTGACGAGGGTCTGTAAAATCTATGGTCACTAACACCATATTCCCCATACGCTACTTTACTTACTACTTATTACACAATTGGTCCAGGATAAAATGTCTCTTCATAAAAAAATATAGTAACCCAACTCATTAATACGATTATGTATGTAACTAAAGAATGCCCCATATCGTCAGCTGGTAAATAAATGTAAATAACTGATTTAGTACAGATATAAACTACATTTCGATTAGAAGTAAGTTATGGAAAATGTGGCAGGAAACAATTACAAATTAAATATACAGGGTGTTTTTAAAGTTGCAGTGCAGTGAATTTATACTCTCGAAAGAAAAAACGTCACCAGAAATGCGGTTAACTAATGCGTCACACAAATTGTAAAATAAATGGTATTATTCAAATATACTTGACTGCTATCGGCGAGCTTATAATGGGTAATGTTGGTATTAACACAATAAAGTTGTGCCTAAAGCATATGTTGAAAATGTCCACCACGGGCCTCAAGACATGTCGCGATTCGTCTTTGAACTATCGCGGCTCCAAAACACAAAGTGAAACACACTAAATCAGAATAAGTGAAGTAATCAAACTTGAAGGTCCATAGATTGTGTAGAATCAGGAAACTACGGATCTTATATTGTCAATGTCAACCACGAAAGAAGCTGTTTGCTCAAAATACACACAATATACTATACTGAAAGACAAATAACAATAAATTAACATGTTAATATAGAAGGAAACTACATAATCCTTTCAGAGAAAAGGCATGTTTACATCAATTGGAAAAAATCACAAATGATCAAAAACAGAAAAAAAAACAAAGAACAATATATGGTCCGAAGCAGGATCGAACCCGTACCCCTTGGCACAGAACGTTGCCATGAGACGCCGAACGCTAGAGCACACGGCCAACTCAGCTAACTATATTAACATTTACTGATTGTTTACTATAGATTATTTGTCAAGATGAAAAGTCCATGTTTATGTTCTAGAATAAATTAAAAGTGATAGATAAGCTCACATCACATTTTGAAATAAATCATAACAGGCGACATATGGTCATCCGTTAACGCCAGTACTAGAAATAGAGGACAGTTCATGATAACATACAACATACTTACTAGGGATTTCGTTTCAAAGACGACTTGATAATTCTGTGTCTTTTTGAAGTAAATCTCCCGGTGTACAATTCCTATTTATATCGAGCTGGAAACGATACCATAACGTGGTATACGGGCCTCTGTCGCTTTAATTTCATCAAACATCAAACATTCAGTAATGCTTTATGTTAATAGCACCTAATGAACCTTGTTTATTCATAGTGATCGGGATCATTTGCATATTTCTGTGGGGAAAAAGTACAAACCTCTCACCGATACTTTATCCTGTTAAAATGCGAAAATCATCTTTTGTATTTTCAAACTAATTTCTTTTTACAAAATCCTAAAAGCGCTTTTTTATTAATTGCTTAAAATGTGCGTTGACAGATGTGAGACATAAATGAATTTGTTTTGTCTCATTTTGCCCCTGTCTGTACTTCCCTTGTCGTGCTGTGGGTTTCTGTCTGATACAGGATATGTAGCCGCCATGTCGAAGTGGATTGTGCACTGCTTGCCTACTCTGTGGCATTCATTTTCCATCACTGGCAATTGTTTTACGACTAACACGGTTCCGGGATTGATCATTCTTTGAGAATATTTTCACAAACAGTAATCTTGAAAAGGGCCGCTATCTGTACAAACTACAACTCTTATATGTACAAATGAAAATCAAAAAGTATGAACGCGTACACCGTAATCTATACAAGGTATTATACTCGTTGATACGTTTCTCTCTCTCTCTCTCTCTCTCTCTCTCTCTCTCTGCTATCAGGACTCAATCAGAGTAGGATTCCAGACTCTCACATGAAGTCAGAGTCTGTCGAATCCACTCTGATTGAACACCTGTTAAAAAGTTGCACTGTGTTCTGCGCCAGTGGCCCGGTGATTCAGGTCAGCTTTCCTTAGCCTTTGATTTTCCCCAATCTTCCTGCAAGGCAGCAGATGATCTTTTCTGTAGGGGGATTCTGCTCTTAGATGGTCGGCCCGCCCAAGTTTACGAGCACCATCTGCCCGAGTCACTAGAGGTGACTAACACAGACATGCACACACAAAGATATGAGATGTGCCTAACACAGACATGCACACAGCGATGCGAGGCATGACTAACACTGACACACATCAATATATAAGACACATGACTAACATTGACATGCACATAATGATATGAGATGTGTCTGACATGGACATGCACACACAAAGATATAACACATGCCTAAAATAGAAATGCACACAAAGATATGAGAGATGACCAACATAGACATGCACACACAAAGATATGAGATGTGACTAACATAACCATGCAGACACAAGGATATGTGTGATGAGTGATGATATTGTATGACAGGGAACAGTTGGCCGTGTTCACTTTCTGCGCGGTTTTGCCTTATGTCTTTTGGCGTGTGCTGAGACTGCTACGATGGGGACTACAGTTACCTTTGTTTGGGAGATGAGATATTAATTCGGATGATTAAGCTGGCACGGCGGTTGAGCAATTATGGATTTTAATTCGTTTGCAGTGATACCGGGGCCTTCCATAACCAAACACAAGGATATGAGATGTGACACACACAGACATGCACACACAAAGATATGAGATATGACTAACATAATCATGCACACAAAGATATGAGATATCACTAACCCAAACATGCACACACAAAGATGTGACACATGACTAACACAGATACACTCTAAGATATGAGATATGACTAAACACATACACATATAAAGATATGAGACATGAATAACAAGGCCACACCAAGATATGAGATATGACTAACATGACACACAACAATATATGAGCCATGGCCATCACACACACACACACATAAGCTAAGATATTAGCCATGGCTAGCACAGAAACACATCAAGATATGAGCCATGGCTAGCACAGAGACACATCAAGATATGAGCCATGGCTTCACGGAAAAACACCAAGAAATGAACCATGTCCAGCACAGAAACACATTAAGGTATCCATATACTTGGATTTGTTGTAGTCGGCAGATACTTCTTAACGTGGGAATCATCGACATACGAGACGCAGGCCCCGATTAACTATTCACAGGTTTCGTTCAAACAGTTGTCCGGAGATTTGAAAGTGCACTTTGACCCGTAGTACGTTTCCTTGCATGTACAGTCTGTACATTCCGGATCACATATGATGTCACAACCATCAGAACACGTCAGTTTTCACTGTAGCCCAAAATTACCATCGAAACAAGTGTCATTACAGGTGTAGCCAGGATGCTTACATTGTAGGCATTTTCCGGATTTTTCCTCACATAAAGTACAGACACTAGGACATGACCCGGCGCAGTCGTGTCCATAGATCCCATGTGAACAATTACCGTGACACGTACCGATGATGACGTTGCAGCCTCTGCAACACCCACTACACACTGCACAAAACGACCAAGAATGCCCGTCCAGACAATAGGTGTCTGTAAATGTTTGCACCTCGCACACCGTCAGTGCACTGACAGCCTGCGAAATGATCGGTGAGAACTCAATCTTAATATGTGCTACTTTTGATATGATGGGAAACATTAATATGAATATGACTGTGACCGGAGATGTAACTTTGAGTTACTTTTGTTACGGCTTTGTTCTCATTTTTCTGGTGTGTGTTGGGGGTTGTATTTGGTGTTTCAGAATTAAAGCCACAAGTCAGTTATTCATTTGTAGGTGATTAACTGTGAATGTGATTATTAAGTTATTTGCGGGTCATCACAGCACTCCGAACATGTCTATATGTGCTCAGATCCCCTCCTCAGTAAGTGTCTAGCAACTGACGACTCCAGTTCAGTGTTGGTTGATAAGTCTTCTTATACACCCACTACGTTTCTCGTTTCTGGCTGTGACCATCGTATATCCCATCTCTTTCATCCGTAGGAGTGACGTGGACTCATGGTTGTCGAAGTCCTATGCCCTATCCAATTCTCGGAGGGCAATGATGAACTTCGCACTATCCATTGGTTGACCATCTTCAACGACAGCGCGGCTAGTCAAACTGCCTGCTCTTTCATTTCCCGTACTCCTGCAAGTACAGAGATGTAGACAAAGCTGACTCTTCGTACTTTTGACTTCTGCAATGAAGTATGCATTACTACCCATCGTATGCGTGCAGAGCCCGCCTTCACATTTTATATCATGCTCATAAAATTACTAAGTATTCAGGTGTGGGTGTCGTTTTGTGGCTCTAAACAGATGAATGCCTTGGTCACTGCTATCACCTCCATCGGCATGCTACTCATTGTCATAACACAAGTCTTCTTTGACTATTCTTCCTGTCGAGCATGTTATAAATGCCCATGCACTCCTTTGGTGTCGTATTACAGATTCGTCTGCATAGATGGCTGCATCTTTTTCATCGGTGTTATCCTAAATGATACCGTTAACTTCCGATTTGACAACGATTGAGTTCTGCTCCCTACATTTCCTCTCGAGTATGGCAATACACGAAAAGGCTCCACTGAATTACGTAGGCACGTGTATCAACTTCTTGCAGGTATTGATATTGCTAAGCCCACAGACGTGGGTGCAAGGACCAGTCCCTGAAACAAAAGGATAAGTAGCATCTGGTGGGTGTTGGCAGCTGCCACGACCAAAACTTGATGGCTAATCCTGTGCGGGCTTGTGTTACCACATTGTCTACGTGGTCCCTAAAGCAAACGATGCGACCAAACTTAACTCCTGTGTACGTCATTAACCTGTCCCTTGTCACATCATCAGCTGCCATTCGTACCAGCGGTGTTTCCGTGTTCACGATTTGATTTTTAAGGGAGAACCATGCAAATGATGCGTTATTAATATTATCAAAGGCCCTAATATTCTATAGCAGGAAAAGATTCGATTGAGATCGTTTTGCAGTGTGCTGGCAATTTCCCGTCTATCTCTTTCCTGTCGATGTACCAGAATGTCATCAGCAAAAGTCATAGTTCTTCCCCTTCCATCCAGTTGTTCGGTGATCGATATTCTGCACAGATTAAATAGAACTGCTGACAATGGCATGCTTTGTGGTAGCCTTGGACAAATGGATGTTGGCTGAGATGACCAACCTCCACATACGAGTATCACCTTCATCTGAAACAGTGTTGGAACGATCCATCTAATGAGAAAGGGATGTACTACCAGTTTAAGGTGCATGAGCATGGGGTATTCAACTCGTACTCGGTTGTATGCGTCCAGCACACGTTTCCTCTCGTCTGTAGAAGCGTTCTAAGACGTCACAGACGAAGGCTGCCGCATTGAGTTATGTCTCTCTGTTATATCTATAATCTCCCAGTGTGGGTGGGAATGCGCGTATCTGTTCATGATGATAGGTTAGTATACGGGAAACCATTTCCTCCAATATCTGGCCTGCAGTGTTCTGCATCGTGATGATTCTGTAGGCAGAGATCTAAGAGTGGTCTTTCTTTGGCTTCGGTAGCGGTAGTAAGTAGCTGTGTAGACACTCCACCTTAATCTGGCCACTCGGAATTTGGCATTAAACTTTTTGGCCAGTTGTTTAAAATCATCAGCTAAATCGCCAATGTCGTCGTACGGAACACAATCTAAACCAAGAGAATGTTGTGTGGTCGTTTAAGTGTTGTGCGAATGGTAGCATTTGTGATTGTGAGATCTTTTAAGTGTTGTGCGAATGGTAGCATTTGTGATTGTGAGATCTTTTAAGTGTTGTGCGAATGGTAGCATTTGTGATTGTGAGATCTTCACCCAGTACTACAGCCTCACACAATTCTGAGTGTGATCTCCCAATTCTCATTCTTACAGCCTCATTTTTTTCTCAATCTGCTAAATGTAGCGGGCAAGCAGGGCCCTTTGCGCTCTTCATATTTTTTTATCATATCTGTCCTACGCTCTGAAAGTCTGGAAAATATATGTATCGACTTGTAGCCCTCATGCTCTGAAGAAGGCACCAAGATGTGTCTATCGATTTTTCAGAAAACATGTTTTTGCAGTAATAACCCCACTTGGCATCCTTAGCCTGCTTAGCACATAGATTAATGTGAGTCATTTTATGATTTATTTTCTCCTGCGAATGGACATATACCAATATAAATATTCTTCACTATGTAGTAAAGTTCGACTAGCTTTCCTATATCCCAGGAGTTAAGACAATCTGTATTTCTCTGTCAATAATAGCCAGTTATATATGTATTAATGCCCGCATGCAGAAATAAAACCGGAAAAACCTCCAAATAGCGAGACGCTTTTAACTATATGAGCTGTAGACATGCTAACTTTACACTACCGAGAACCGCACTGCTCGCAACGCTGAAAGCAACACGCTAGTTTTGAGGGCCTTTTTTTATAGAATTCCTATCAGTCCAAAGGCCTAAGCATTGTCTGTGTGTCAAGAGTGCAGCATTGACAGTTGTTTGTTCGTACTGCTACAGGTTTTCGAAACAATTAAATGCATATCTCTTTTCAACAGAGATGAGATTGAGTAGGATAACTACATATTTTGTTTGTTCAACCAAATCACTAATGAATCACGATATATTCACAAAGGCTGAATGATATAAGATGAGAACAACAATTATTTGTATGAATACACAAGTTATTCATTATCGTCATCATCAAGTACCATGCCTGCTTACGTAAACGATCATGTCTCTCTGCAATTTTCTATCTCAATGGCTATTTATAATTTGTGTTGTTGACCTTCTGACACGCCATTCTCTTAATCTGTTTGGTATCTTTTCTCCTTGCTTCCCTCTATTTTCGTCTCTCAATTTTCCCAGTTGTCACGATATATTCTAGCTGTTCCCTTATCGTAACATGACCAAAAATGATAACATTAAATGTCATCATCATCAAGTACCGGGTATGCTGGCGTATGTGATAATGTCTCTCCATAACTTTCGATCTCGGCAGCTATTTATTATTTCTGTTGTTGACCTTCTGCCAAGCCATTCTCTTAAGCTGTCTGTTATTTTTTCTCTTTACTTCTCTCTATCTCTTCGTCCCTCAATTTTTCAGTTGTTACAAAATATTCAATTTGTTCGCTTCTCATAGCATGGCCAAAAAATAATGATTGTTTCTACCTAATATTGTAAACTAGAAGGAAAAATTAAAAATAAAAAAAAAGGTATGTAAGAAGCTTTACGTGACAAGTGGACGACACAGACTAAACAACGTTTCGGCTCAATAGGCCTTCATCAGGAACAAACAATAAAAACACACACACACAAATTAATAACGAAACAACCAAACAAAAACAATCGAAATGTGTTAAAGAAAACAACAACAAAAAGTAAAACTATCCTGTCAAATCCAAAATAAAATCGTAACCAAGTGCGGCTGTCGTGAACGTCGAAAATCGTGCGAAAAAGTGCGTAAATGTAAACAGAACCAGATGAGTAAACACAGGGGTCAGTGTGCAAACACAAAGGAGAAAGAATCGAATAGTAGTCTGACAGGTGTAAAAAGACGCTAAGAGTGAGATGTCTGAGAGTGAGGTACAGTAAAAATAAATGAGGGGTAAGAAGCACAGAAAAAAAAAATTTTTATAGAGGAGAAAACCGAAGTGTCTCATAAGGGACTAGAGGAGAAGAACTATAAAAAGTATGGCATAGTAAGTAGACCAAAGAACCCAAATATGTGTAGTAGAGAAGGCTATGCAAAAGGGAAGGAGCAAGCAAAAAGAAACTATGCGTATGAGTGTGATACATTCATACCTCTCGGGGTCAGCGAACCATACTGGACTATAAGGCGATTTTCCAAAGTATAGCGGCTGCGGTCGCCAGAGTGACAAAGGACAATACCAGTGACACGGATGTCGTCTTTGCCCTTGTGATCAGGGGAGTTGAAGTGGGAAGATACCGGAGTACCAGTATTTTGTTGGACATCACGTAGATGTTCACAAAATCTTTCCGCTAATCTACTCCCCTGATCACAAGGGCAAAGACGACATCCGTGTCACTGGTATTGTCCTTTGTCACTCTGGCGACCGCAGCCGCTATACTTTGGAAAATCGCCTTATAGTCCAGTATGGTTCGCTGACCCCGAGAGGTATGAATGTATCACACTCATACGCATAGTTTCTTTTTGCTTGCTCCTTCCCTTTTGCATAGCCTTCTCTACTACACATATTTGGGTTCTTTGGTCTACTTACTATGCCATACTTTTTATAGTTCTTCTCCTCTAGTCCCTTATGAGACACTTCGATTTTCTCCTCTATAAAAAATTTTTTTTCTGTGCTTCTTACCCTCATTTATTTTTACTGTACCCCACTCTCAGACATCTCACTCTTAGCGTCTTTTTACACCTGTCAGACTACTATTCGATTCTTTCTCCTTTGTGTTTGCACACTGACCCCTGTGTTTACTCATCTGGTTCTGTTTACATTTACGCACTTTTTCGCACGATTTTCGACGTTCACGACAGCCGCACTTGGTTACGATTTTATTTTGGATTTGACAGGATAGTTTTACTTTTTGTTGTTGTTTTCTTTAACACATTTCGATTGTTTTTGTTTGGTTGTTTCGTTATTAATTTGTGTGTGTGTGTTTTTATTGTTTGTTCCTGATGAAGGCCTATTGAGCCGAAACGTTGTTTAGTCTGTGTCGTCCACTTGTCACGTAAAGCTTCTTACATACCTTTTTTTTATTTTTTAATTTTTCCTCATATTCAGCTTTACTGCAGCTTCGCATTTTTATGCCTTAACCCTTTACTATTGTAAACTAGCTTTCTTTTTACATTGGCCTCTCTCAGAACATCTTCATTACACTTCATAGCTATCGATGATACTCTCAACATTCTTCTGTAAAACCACACTTCTACAGACTCCAGTGATTTTCTTGTCTGTATTCATATTGTCCATGATTCGCACCCATATGTTAAGACTGGCTCTACGTAACAATTAAGAACTCTTTTTCTTGTTTCTATTGTCAATAATGGATTGCATAGTATCTTCCTCATTTTTGGGAAAGCTGCATTTGCCTGAGCCATTCTGCATCTCATCTCTTTTGTACATCTTCCGTCGGAGGTTAACAAAGTTCCTAAATATTTAAATTCATTTACCTGTTTTATTATTGTTCCAAGTCTCTTTCTTTTGCACTGAGGTGATGTCTTTTTCGTTGTTGTTACCATTACCTCTGTATTTTTGCTATTAAGTTTTTATTCAGTTCTTTAATTTTCTTTCCTTCACTATAATGTCCAACATATCTTGTAACTCATTTTCACTCTTAGCGATTAAGACTGTATCATCAGCATACCTTAGATTATTTACATTATGACCTCAAATTGTTATTCCAGGCATGTCCCTTATGGATCTTAAAATAATCTCACTATAAATATTGAACAAATCTGGTAACAGCACACAACCTTGTCTAACACCCTGTTTTATTTGTTGAAACATTCCCAATTGGTTTCCAGTTCTTATGGCCGCTGTTTGTTGCCAGTACATGTTATTTATTATTCTAAGATCTTTGCTGTCTACGTTTATGCTTTCTAAAATGTTGATAATTTCTTGTTGCTTTACTTTGTCAAATGCCTTGGTGTAATCTATGAAACAAAGGTATAAATCTGTTTTCACCTGTATGGCTCTTTCTACTAAAGATCTTATGATATAAATGACATTGCTTGTTCCTATATCTCTAACAAACCCACACTGTTCATCGCCTATTTCTGGACTGATTTTCTTTCGCACTCTTCGCATGATGATTCTTAGTAATATCTTAGCCATGTGACCCATAAGGCTTATTGTACGATGATCATCGCATTCAATCGCACCCGATTTCTTTGGTAGGTCTATGAATATTGATTTCAGCATGTCATCTGGTATATATCCGCTGTTGTAGATATCATTCAATATTTTTGTTATTAGTTATATTCCAAAATCACACATGGCTTTAATCTCTTCTTTAGTTAAATTATGTGGTCCAGGATCTTTGCCTGCTCTCATATTGAGCATTGCATCTTCCACTTCTTTTCTGAGTATTTCTGGTCCTTCTCCGGTATCTTTAATATTTACTTCCGTTCGTTCATAATTATAAATATCTTTAGTGTATTCTGTCCATCGTTCCCTTATGTTTTCTTGATCATTCAACAGTTCTCCTTCCTTTGATTTTAGACATCCAGTTTTTGATTCAGTTTTTCTTCCTGTTAATTCCTCAATCTGTTTGTGTATAGTTTTAGAAAATTCTTTTGTTGTATTTCAATCTCCTTGCTTCTCTCCTTTAGCCATGCTTCTTTTGCTTCATTGCATTTTACTACAATTTCTTTATTTAATCTCTTATACTCATCTTTCATTTCTTTATATCTTCTTCTTGTATCCATTATCTGAAAAATGTCATATGTCATCCATTTATTTCTTGAATTTTCCTCACTGGTGGTATGAACTCTGTTGATGTTTGTTGCATTGATTCATTTAGCATTTCCAACTGTTCATCAGAAATTATCGATGAACAGTGTGGTTTTGTTAGAGATAGAGGAACAAGCAATGCCGTTTATATCATAAGATCTTTAGTAGAAAGAGCCATAGAGGTGAAAACAGATCTATACCTATGTTTCATAGATTACACCATGGCATTTGACAAAGTAAAGCACCAAGAAAAAATCACAATTTTAGAAAGCATAAACATAAACAGCAAAGATCTAAGAATAATAAAGAACATATACTGGCAACAAACAGCAGGCATAAGAACTGGAAACCAATTGGGAATGTTTCAACAAATAAAACAGGGTGTTAGACAAGGTTGTGTGCTGTTACCAGATTTGTTTAATATTTATAGTGAAATTATTTTAAGATCCGTAAGGGCATGCCTGGAATAACAATTTGAGGTCATAATATAAATAATCTAAGGCATGCTGATGATACAGTATTAATCGCTAAGAGTGAAAATGAGTTACAAGAAATGTTGGACATTATAGTGAAAGAAAGCAAAAATAAAGGACTCAGCCTTAATAGCAAAAAGACAGAGGTAATGGTAACAACAAAGAAAAAGACATCACCTCAGCGCAAAAGAAAGAGACTTGGAACAATAATAAAACAGGTAAATGAATTTAAATATTTAGGAACTTTGTTAACCTCCGACGGAAGATGTACAAAAGAGATGAGATGCAGAATGGCTCAGGCAAAAGCAGATTTCCAAAAATGAGGAAAATACTATGCAATCCATTTTTGACAATAGAAACAAGAAAAAGAGTTCTTAAATGTTACGTAGAGCCAATCTTAACATATGGATGCTGGTTATGGACAATAGGCAAGAAAATCACTGGAGTCTGTAGAAATGTGGTTTTACAGAAGAATGTTGAGAATACCATTGGACAGCTAAGAAGAGTAATGAAGAGGTTCTGAGAGAGGTCAAAGCAAAAGAGAGCTAATTTCCAATGTTAAGAAGAGACAATGATCCTTTTTTGGCCATGTAATGAGAAGTGAACAAATTGAATATATTGTATCAACTGGAAAAATTGAGGGACGAAGAGATAGAGAGAAGTAAAGAGAGAAAATAACAGACAGCTTAAGAGAATGGCTTGGCAGAAGGTCAACAAAAAAAATGATAAATAGCTGCCGAGATTGAAAGTTGTGGAGAGACATGATCACCTACGCCACTAGGCCCGGTACTTGATGATGATGACTGTTCATCAATGCTTTGTATCTTCTCTATTGTATTGTACATGTGTACGGTTGTGAACTGAGATTTTATATTTGTCTTGCAGCTTCTTGTCTGATTTTAGTAAATCTAAATTTAACTTGATGTTAACTGAGGCTTGTTTTGTTGGTTTTAATTTTACTCTAATATTAAATATACCACGTGCTAAACTTGCGTATTATCAAGGGATTCAACTCTGATATAATTACCTGTGTTGTTCAAGCCTAGAATGATCTCCCTTGTGTTACATTGTTTACAATATAAACGAATCTGCGATGTTTTGAAAATTGTCAGTCACCTAATTCACGTGTAAAAGTGGAAAATGAATTGCAGCAATGAAGTATCAAGAATACCTAACGCAAAATATTATAAACACAGTAGAAAAGGTTGAAGAATTGTGTAGTAGGAACTTTGAATGTGTAGAACTCTGAAAATGGCATGCTTAGCGGCAACAACAAAAATGAAGGTTTTTTAAGCCTCTATTATTTATTAATTAAGGTAATTAATGTCTCTTAAACTATTGGTTATTAAATTACTTTTGTTTCAAAATATTTTCAGCGAATTCAGTTTTATGAAACTGTATTCTTTTGCATTTCTGTCGATGTCTACTACATGTGCTTGTGACTTGTAGTAACTGAAATATTGCAGATTTAGTGCAAGAAACATTTTTCAAACAAACAACAATTCAAGGAAATCCAGGCAAACATGGAAAAATGGCGGCCATAAAATAGTTTTAATGAAGTTATTTGCTGTAATCATTTCACTTAGAACATTTGTCAACTCCTCAAGTATGGTTTTCACCATTACGGTTTGATGATGTATAAAAAAAATTTAACGACCAATTTTTGAAAATCTTTTCAATTTTGCTGCCACTGTTACACTGGTGTATCGGTTGTTGTCAGCCCTAGAGACGACAGTTCTACCTTTTTCAGCAATTTTTTTTTACATCGCTGCTACATTGTCTGCATTGACTGCCATAAAAACCAAATCTCGGTCATTAATGAACGGTGAGGAAGATCTACTTATGTGTTTGACACAAATTCCAGTCAGAATAGACAAGCTATCCAAGCAGTTAAACAAGTAGAGAACAATGTAACATTAAACTTTATACAATTGTATTTATACCTTCCAAATATAAATCACTTTATTAGTTTATTTAAGTTTATGAACTTTATTTAACAGGTAAGTAAAAGTACCCCCGTCACGCCGAGTGGCGTATAGGGAAATATGGGCGTTAGTGACCCTATATTTTACAGACCTTCAGCACATGATTTTTGGGGTAATGTGGTCGGTATTACGCCCGTGCTGCTTTTACTTTCCAGAAAAAATCCGGTACCCATTTAAGGCTGGGTGAACCGGAGCCGTCGGTTTGGATCGAACCCTACCCCTTGTCCGTAGTAGTCCAGTTCACTAACCACTGTGCTATCGCGGCTCCTACTAATTTTTAGGGAATTAGTAAAACCCAGGTGTCCTCGCCAGGGTACGAACCCCGGCTGTTGCCGTGGTAAGCCAACCGCCTATCGATTGCGCTAACCGGACTTATTTAACAGGTGGGCCGCACAAATTTGATAATTAAAAATATGGACTTTGTAGCAATAGTGTCTGAGGACCGCTGACCTAGGGGGACATAATTCACGTTAACATAAAACAGTCCAGCAGGTTTCTAGATTCAAAGAACAACTAGATACTTATTATTTATTTGTTTTATATTTTAAATACATATTTGTACGTGTGTTGTATGTTTGTTCCCGTTGAAGGTATTTGCGCCGAAACGTCGTTCTGATTTGTGTTGTCCACTTGTTATGTGAAGCTTTAACCATATCCTTTTTTTTCTATTTGTTATATAAATATAAATATATATATATATATATATATATATATATATATATATATATATATATATAGAGAGAGAGAGAGAGAGAGAGAGAGTTTTCATTTCTCCTCCAGATAATAATTTGCCTTATTTAAAAGAGTCCCGACGTACACTTTCATTGTATATCCATATTTTACTATTTTATATATATATATATACATATATATATATATATATGTGTGTGTATTAGTTTATATTTATTATATCAATTTACATTATATATATTATATATTCCATTAAATATAATTATTGATTGTATTGATACACTGGCAAAGATGCGGGGCTTATGTTGCTTTGATTTCAACTAACATGAATCATTCAATAATACTTTATGTTAATAGCAGCAAATGAACCTAGCTATTTCAAAGTGATTGGGATCACTTGCATGTTTCTGTGTGGAAAAGTACAGAGCTCTCATCGACGTTTGCACCTGTTAAAATGTAAAACGCATTTATTTTATTTTCAATTTAATTGTTTAAAAAATCGAAAAGAACTTAATAATAATTGTGATAGTGCGTATTGAAATATGACGGGCATAAATTAATTTGTTTTATCTGTTTTTGTCGCTGATTGTATTTCCCTTCCAATGACTATTGGTTTTTAAGTAGGATATGAAGCCGCCTTGTCGAAGTGATTAGTGTACTCGCATGCCTATTCGGTGGCAGTTTTAATTTTCATCAGTGACAATTGGTTTCCGCCATCAAAGGGAAAATTCCAGGTAAAAGAGGCAGAGGTAGACCAAGACTAACATAGACGAGTAACATCAAAAGATAGACAAGTCAGCCAATGACAATCCGCACCATCAAAGCAAGAGACAGAGTGGAATAGCGCTCCATGGTAGCAAACCTTCGATGCGGAGACGGCACTCAATAATGTTGATGATGACTGTTCCGGGGTTTACTCACCCTTTGAAATGTTCTCCCGAAACTTTATCTTGAAAAAATAGTTTTCTGTACAAACTGCACCTCTTATATAAGTGCCAATGGTTATACGAAAGCATGGGCGCTAACACCATAGTCTACACACGCTACAAGGCATTAAATTAGTTGGTAAACTGTATATAGTAGACTATGTTTGCTCCATTATAGCGACGACTGAAGATATAAGTGTTAACTACGGTATGTTTTTTCTCTTTCCGGTGTGTCCTGTGGATTTTAGCTGATCCTTGCGAATAAAGGTCACATGCTCAATGCATTTACCTTCTTTAATTGCAATATCTATTATGGAAGATTAAAGAATAATACACTTTATTTTATTCCCTATAGTTACCTTCGTCAATTATCCATATATCACATGACAAGTTACGAGAAAATCTAATTTTATGTCATATGTCGAGTGTGTAGCATTGACTGTTGTTTGGTCTAATGTTCTGCAACGATTATTGAAGGTTCTTTTGCATTGTCTTTTGATCGTTCTATATTTATTATCAAAGCAAAAATGATAAAGTGATGAAAGTAACATGTATTTTGTTTTCAAGCGGTACACTCGGAATCGTCGTCTAGACAAGGATTCTAACCTCTCAGTCAACAAGAAATCATTAAAATAATAAAATATCATCTTGGAGCAACGATAACAGATGAATGTCAATCTAGCACTGTCTACCTTAGGATCAGGCAAAAATGCGTATCTTTCGAATTTTGATTTTTTAAAAAAATATTGAAAAAGTTTTAACAAACGCCTTGAAGGTTAATGATAAGCTGATATTGTATAGTATTAAGATGTTATTGTTTAGAACATCATTTTTTTTTTCAAATACTAATGATTTGTGACTGTATATTTATTTTTACATAAGGATTTGAAATGTCGTCATTAGGTAGCATGTCCTTCGCGAAACGGTGCGTTCACCGCAGCCCGTCTGAAAGAATCCCTATCTCTAGCCAGATTTCACACTTCTTGTTATGAGAATGCAAAAAGAAGCAGCTACAGCGACAATAAGTGAATCAATTCAGGGGAAGAGGTACAGCACTCGGAAAAAAATGACAAATAATCAACAACAGAAAAAAATATGGACCAAGGCAGGATCGAACCCGTACTCAGTGGCACAGCGCCTTGCCACGAAAAGCCAAACGCTAGGAAGCACTGCCACTCAGCTAACTAAAAAATTAGCTTCGTAGGCAAGGTCCTTTCGCGAAGGCTTTCCCATGACTATAGCAAAAGGCTGCGATCACAGCTCAAAAATATTTCCGAATTTTATGTAAAATGTCCTTCTTTGTATGCAGCATCTTATAAAATTCGACACATGTTCCCTCATAGTTCACTTTGGTGATCAACATGGCTTTTAAAGTTTCAACACCTAGTTGTGCTTTATCATTTGTCCACAAACTGTTCATCAGAGAAAACACTCGTTCTGTTGCAGCATTTGTTCCAGGTAGACACAAAAAAACTCTGCCAACTTCAGAATATGTGAAACGGGCACATGATTGTTTCTGAAGTGGGAAGCTAGTTCAACCCAACGCTGCCCTGGTAATGTTTTATTAAGACTCCACTCACTAATTTTTTGTGAAGTAACGAACTGTTTCATGTAGACATATTCGTCATACATTTCATTTTCTGGAAAGTCGACTGAAGGCACTGTTTGACTCACTAATGATGGAGACGTCTCAATATCTTCCCAATTTGGTGTTCTGTTCAGCATTACCCAGCTGTAAGACTCTAGGTTTTGAAAATTATTTGCAGCCCATTTCTTCAAATAACTTAAAGCTGTTTCATAAAATGAAGAAACACTGGCGTTAAACATTTTCACATCATCACGTGGAAATCCTTCCATTTCCAGCTTTTTAAGGATTATCTGAACTCTTGATGGCAAGAAGCCGTCTTCCAGCTTGGACTCCAAGATAGCTTTCAACCTATTGATGTTGTCAATGACTTCAAATACAGTGACCATCTGTCCCTCTACTTTCTGCACTGCTTTGTGGAAAGAGGATGCCTGACTGTGAACCAAAATAAGCCATGCCTCAGACAGTGGGTTTTCAAAGAATTCCTGTATAAAAACTGGGCATCTGTCTTGAGATTGAAAATATGATTTTAGAGGTAGGAACATGTAAAGAACCCTTTCAACAGCAGGCAAGAGCGCAAGCCACCTAGTTTGTGCATAACCTAAAATCATCTGGAAGTCTGTGTCGACAAACTGACAAAACTCCTTGAGACTTTAAACTCTAACTGTGTATGATTTGAAGTACAGATAAATTTTTGCAATAGTCATTTCAACATCAACAGGCAATACGTCTGCAGCTGCTCGAACAGTGTTGTGGAAAATATGGCAAGCACACCCAACACCTATCAAACTATGTCCAAGGTTTTCTTTCAGTTTTGTGAAAACATTGTTCTGTCCTTTTCTTTCAGCGCCCCCAAAATTAGAATTTGTGTTGTCTGCACATAATCCAACTACTTTCAGTTCTAAACCATTTTCAGTTAGACAGTCAATAAGAAAACTACTTACTATATCAGATGTTTCACCCGGCAATGACTTCAACTCTAATATTTTAACTTTCAGTCCCTTATTGCGATCAAAGTATCTGACAAGCAAAGGAAAAATCTTGATTTCTTTGTGGTTGGAGGCATCTGTCAGTAAGGAGATAAATGTTACGTTTTCTAGGTCACATCTCAACTCGTTTAGAGCATGGGGTGTGAACACATTCCGAATAATAGCTTCTGTTTTCGTACGTGCACAAGCAAATTTTGGTTCTAAAGTTACCTGAAGCAATTTTGATGTGCAGTCCATAGATCTAAACGTGTGATTGTGCATCACTGTATGATATGCTAAGGCACCTTCTGTAGCAGCTAACTGTTCTTCTTTGTCACCAACCTGTTCAGCTCGAAAAAAATTTGTCATCGACGAGCTTGATGCAGCAGTAGCGACGGCTCTCTTATGTTTATCACTATTTATGTGGCTCTTAATATCACCACGTCCACTATGGTTAATAGTAAACCCGGATGAACATATATTACATCTTACAGTGAAGTCTGATGACGATGTAGACTTTTTTATAAAAGGGTATTCCTTTTGTAAATCTTGATTAAAACTACAATTGCGCTTTGGTGCCATTTTTTGCGAAAGTGAAAGTGAAAGTTAGTAACACAACGAATATATACCAGATTTAAAACTAGGAGCGCATTCTACATTTTTGATATTAAACAAAATTGTCTACACAGCAACGGAATAATAGTTTTTTTTAGATTGAAGAAATGTACGCCGTATACCAAAATGGCAAAATTGGTAAACGTTTGTGTCCCAAATTATTTTTTATCAAATCCGGGACAAAAGCTAAAAAATATGCCAAAATCGGGACAAAACCGGTACGGCAGCTAATCCGGGACAAAGGTTCAAAAAATGTCAAATTCCGGGACTGTCCCGGACAATCCGGGAGGAATGGTCACCGTATCATTAAACGAAACAAGTAGGTAGCAGCTGCGTGCATTTATATAAATGAATCACTGATGAATATCTCTCACGAATTCAATTTATCTTCTGGTATCAAAATTTATCTCCTATTTTTTTTTAACTTTCTGACCTTACTTCTTTATAACCTATTCAGTTCATTTTACACCAGCTCTTGAGTTTTCGTTATGTTTCCCATCCTACACACACTGCAGCGTTGTCTCATTCCTCAAGAAATGTTGGTCATTCTAATTCTGTCGTTTTTTTTTCCTCTGTTTTAAAAAAGGCGAGAGAATCGAAGTATGACTTTTGTAAATGTTTATATCTTAACCATAACGTTGCATTAAAAGTTCATATGTTTACTTTTTTTTTTTTACAATTCAAAGATTTACATCACACGACCTCACTCACAGCTGAAACTATTTTTTAAAGAGTATTTTCGAGAAAACTCTAAACAAAATATTGATGTTTCTCTATTTATGTTCATTTCTTTCAGGCTGTCATCAAATGTGTTCGAAGTGCGTATCAATTGGAAAGTGACTTATTTTTTCAAGACTTAAACAGTTCGCATGTTCAGAAACGTTAATAAAAAATGCACGTTACTGAAGGTAAAAATAATATAATTAATGCAGTATCATCATCATCAAGTACTGGGCCTGCTGGCGTAGGTGATCATGTCTCTCCACAAATTTCGATCTCGACAGTTATTTATCATTTTTGTTGTTGACCTTCTGCTAAGCCATTCTCTTAAGCTATCTGGTATCTTTTCTCTTTGCTTCCCTCTATCTCTTTGTCCCTCAATTTTTCCAGTTGTTACAATATATTCCAACTGTTCTCTTCCTATTACATGGCCATAAAATGATGATTGTTTCTTCATAATATTGGAAATTAACTCTCTTTTTACTTTGGCCTCTTACAGAACGGTTTCATTACTCTTCTCAGCTGTCCATGGTATTCTCAACATTCTTCTGTAAAACCACATTTCTACCGACTCTAGTGATTCTCTTTTCTGTTGTCTTATTGTCCCTGATTCACATCCATATGTTAAGACTGGCTCTACATAACACTTAATAACTCTTTTTCTTGTTTCTATTGTCAAGAATGAATTGCATAGTATCTTCCTCATTTTTTTGGAAAACTGCTTTTGCCTGAGTCATTCTGCATCTCACCTCTGTTGTACATCTCACGCCTGAGGTTAACAAAGTTCTCAGATATTTACATTCATTCATATTTTTTATTATATATATATATATATATATATATATATATATATATATATATATTATATATACTTTAAGATATTATGCATTTTAATAAATTTTAGAAGAAAACTATCAAAACAATAGGTAACTACCATATGAAAAGATAAACGATTGTTGCTGTATTTACAGGAAGTGAGTGGCTGATGCGGAGGAAGCGAAAGTTTATTGTAGGTAAGGGGAGTCCCCTTCTACAAACATTCTTAATAACTGTACATCTGATGTTCTGACC
Organism: Megaustenia siamemsis; assembly: GCA_032433765.1. Taxonomy (NCBI): domain Eukaryota; kingdom Metazoa; phylum Mollusca; class Gastropoda; order Stylommatophora; family Ariophantidae; genus Megaustenia; species Megaustenia siamemsis. Next base: position 10,253,604 of record JAVIAB010000046.1, read on the forward strand.
CTCTCTCTTACTTTTTCCCTCTCTATATCTCTCTCACTTTCATTTTCTCTCTCTCTCTCACTTTCACATTCCCCCTCTCTCTCTCTCACTTTCACATTTCCCCCCCTCTCTCTCTCATACTTTCCCATTCTATCTCCCTCCCTCCCTCTCTCTCTCGCTCTCTATCTCTCACACAAAATAATTGATTTATAAACAACATCGTACATATGAAACTAAAATACTACACCACGCCAAAAGAGCAATAATGGAAACGATGGGTTTAGGAAGACAATACAGGCACAGATCAAGAAAAAGATGGTTTAAAGACATCACAGAGATCTTGAACGTGAGAACAGAAACTATAAGAGATCTTGATAGAGATATATAATCTTTCAGACATCCGATAATGAATTGCGACATTCGGCAATGGACATTCATTTCGATGTTGGGTAAATAATGTATTATAGTCAATATATTTCCCCTGGACATTTATTTTACTAGTGCGTCTAGTTTATTGTGTGTGTCTGTTCTTTCCCACCTCTAATATGCATAAAGACGTGCGAAGAATACATTAGAGTTCAGTATCCTAAGTGTTATTTTTATACATTTTAATTCCCATATTTTGTGAAGATTTGTTAAGGTCTTAGCCTCCTTTGTTGCTCCCTTTCTCATTTATAATTGTGTGTTTCCTTCTTTCTGTATCTCTGTAACTCCTAGGACAAAGTTAGTGATTTATTTATCCTGCTGACTTTACTTCACTATGTACTTTTATTATTTTTTTTTTTTTTCATTTCTATCGCTTTTTCTTGGTTCGTCTCAAGTCTTGTTAGTTGCTACCCCTTAAAGGTTTAACCAATCAGTTGTCTTTGCATAAAACTCACTTCTGGTGTACATTTTTCATCTGAGGCTAATAAAGTTCCCAAATATTTTAATTCATTTACTTGTTTTAATATTGTTCCACTTCTCTTTATTTTGCACTGAGGTGATGTCTTTTTTCTTTGTTGTTACCATTACTTCTGTCTTTCTGTTATTAAGGCTCAGTTCTTTATTTTTGCTTTCTTTCACTATACTTTCTAAAATTTCTTGTAACACATTTTCACTCTTAGTGATTAATACTGTATCATCAGCATACCTTAGCTTATTTATTGTATGAACTCACATTGTTATTCCAGGCATGCCCCTTATGGATCTTAAAATAATCTCACTATAAATATTAAATCAATCTGGTGACAGCACACAACCTTGCTTAACACACTGTTTCATTTGTTGAAACATTCCCAATTGATTTCCAGTTCTTCTGAGATCTTTAGTATTCTTAAATTTTTGCTGTCTACGTTTATGCTTTCTAAAATGTTGATTATTTCTTGGTGCTTTACTTTGTCAAATGCTTTGGTATAATCTATGAAACATAGGTAAAGATCTGTTTTCACATATATGGCTCTTTCTACTAAAGATCTTATGATTATAAGGCATTGTTTGTTCCTTTATCTCTAATAAAACCACACTGTTCGGCACTAATTTCTGGGCTGATTTTGTTTCGCCTTCTCGTATGATGATCCTTAGTAACATCTTTCTTAATCATGTAACTCATAAGGCTTATTGTGCGATGATCATCGCATCCAATCGCACCAGATTTCTTTGATTAAAATAAAAAGTAAAGAACCCCATCACACCAAGTGGGGTGTAGGAAATATGGCGTTAGTGACCATAAATTTTACAGACCTAAAGCACATGATTTTTTGGGGTAATGTGGTTGGTATTACGCCCATGCCGCTTTACTTTCCAAGAAAAAAATCCTTTTAAGGCTGGGTGAACCCGGAAGCCGTCGATTGGAATCGAACCCTACCTCTTGCCCTTTGTAGTCCAGTTCACTAACCACTGAGCTATCGCGGCTCCCCAGATTTCTTAGGTAGGGCTATGAATATTGATTTGAGCAGGTCGTCTGTTTTATATCCAATGTTGTAGATATCATTCAATATTTTGTTATTATTTCAATTCCAAAATCACCCATGGCTTCAATCTCTTCTTTAGTTATATTATCTGGTTCAGGAGCTTTTCCTGCTTTCCTGCTTTGCGCAAGGCCGTCTTCCACTTCTTCTTTGAGTATTTCTGGTCCTTCTCCATTATCATTAATATTTACTTCCGTTCGTTCATCATTATAAAGATCTTTAATATATTCCGTCCATCGTTCCTGTATGCTTTCTTGTTAAATCAACAGTTCTCCTTCCTTTGATTTTAAATATCCAGTTTTTTTTGTCTCGTTTTCCTTCCGTTGATTCTTCAATTTGTTTGTATATAGCTTTGGCATCTCCCTTTCGTTGCATTTCAATCTCTTTGCATCTGTTGTAGCCATGCTTCTTTTGCTTCATTGCATTTTATTACAATTTCTTTATTTAATCTCTTATACTCATCTTTATTTTCTTTATTTCTTTTTCTTGTATCCATTATCTGCAAAATGTCATCTGTCATCCATTTTTTCTAGAATTTGTCCTCATTGGTGGTATGAACTCTTTTGATGTTTGTTGCATTGAACTTTAGTATTTCACACTGATCGTCAATGCTTTATATCTTCTTTATTGCATTGTACCGGTTCTGATTTGTGATTGTATATTTCTCTTGCAACTTCTTGTCTGATTTGAGTAAATCTAAATTTACGTTGATGTTAAAGCATAAGCAACAACGGCTCGTTTTGTTGCTTTTAATTTTACTCTAAGCTTTCCCACAACTGGTACATGATCACTATTGCAATCTACTCCTGGTCTAGTTTTCACACACACCAAACTGTTCCTAAATCTATTGCTTATCATTATGTAATCAATTTGAATACGTCCATTGTCTCCTGGGCTTTTCCATGTCCACATACGTCTTGGATGTTTCTTAAACCAGGTGTTTTAAATCATCATTTTGTTTGTTCTTGCACAGTCAATACGTTTGTCACCTTTTTCATTCCACTCGCCTAACGCTATAATGACCAACTACTTTCTCAACTCTTTTCTTTCCTACTTTTGCGTTAAGATTCCATAGAACTATGGTGTTTTCGTGTGGTTTGCATTCACGAAGTGCTTTATTTAACTCGTCGTAAAATGTATCAATTGTTTCCTCTAGACTATCTGCTGTTGGTGCATAAACTTGTATAAGGTGTAAATCTATTGGCTTTCCATTCAGTTTCACTAAAAGGACTCTGTCAGATTTTGGGTAAAAGCCTTTCATTGTTCTTGCTCTTTCTACATCCAAGATGATACCAACTCCTCTTCGGTGTTCAGTACCTTCAGAATATATTATTTTATGTTCATCAGCCTAATATCTCCCCTGATCCAGTGTATCTCATTTTACAATGTCCCAGCTAATTTAAACCCATTCTTTTCATTTCCTGTTTAATGCTTTCCAGTTTACCCTTCTGCATGAGTGTTCTCACATTCCAAGTACCTATCTTTAGAGTCTGTTTTATCTTTATTTTGCTTACAGTAGCTCCATGACGATCGGGTATCACCTGTAGCATATGATGTCCCCTACCGAACGAGGGTCTTCCTTTGGAACTCCCTTAACGTTGTCGTCGTGATTTCTATTATTATGGCGATTCATGATTGTACAAAGAAATTAGGACGGTGGTTTTCTGTTGCCTTCCGTCCGTTTGTTTACGGTTAGCTCAGCTAGCCTTTGACTAAAAATCTCACCCACAAGGCAGTGTGGTTGTTTTACTTCGGGTACCCTCCCATAGCCTTTTACTCTCCCGAGCATACCTGCAAGGTAGCAGGGCAGCCGCAGGTTGTACTGTTTACTGCAAACAGTAGCAGGTAAATTTACCCGACCTGACATAAAGTTACAGGTAAGACTAACGGGCTTAAACGGGACACTGTCGTTCTAAATTACTTGTCCTCTTGCCTGATTGAATAATGTTGATGTGGGTTTAAATCAGTAACTATCCGAGGACCAAGACGTGCGCTCATAAGAAATAGAGATTCATTTCAGGGGAAGTTAGGTTGCTTAGTTGTCCATGTGCTTTAGCGTTTGTTTCTCGTGGCAAGGAGCTGAGAACATGTTGGATCCTGCTTCGGGCTGTCTTTTGGCCTTTGTTTGTTTTGTTTCTGTTGTTAATTAGCTGTTAATTTTTGTTGTTTCTTATTGTGTTGTAAACATACCTCTTCTCCTGAAATGTTTCGCTGATCTATCGCCTCGGAAGTTTACCTCCAGAATAATATTCATTTATTACTATCTGTCACTAGCAACAGAGCTGAGAGAGGTTAAATAATCAGATCCAACGTCAGGACAGAAGAACAACAACATAGCCGATCAAGACCCTACCCCACCTACAAGCGATACTCTTGGGAAAAATAAAACAACAACGCTCCAGACAGGACAAGTAATTAAGGCTCCAATAGAGAAGCAACATGATTCTCATAAAATCTAAATGAGAGAAGAATATAAGTTTTCTATTCCAGACGAATAGAAAACATATTTACGAACTCAGTTGTATGTGAGCTGAAGGGGTCAGTTGAATGGTGGAAACACCAGATCTCTGGAGTGTCTATGGTACTCGTGGTCTTCTATGTGAACCACATAATGAAGCTGTCAGTTATTTCTCACTGATCCCTGATATTAAATTAGGTTAAATAGAACATTAATCCTATAGGAAACTGACGATAAAAGACGTCACATAGAGGCACGTAACAGAGACTTCGACTGTTAAAACTAAATATAGGAGGCAATATACAGCTGACAGAGCACAATTTTAAAGAAAATATACAAGTAACATTAATATCGTTTTTCACAATTATTAACTTGTAGAGGGAAGTTACTCTGAGAGGGGGGAGGGGGGGGGGAATGATGCGCCCTCGTCGATATTGCGAGGTTCGTATATTGCATTGTGGGGGGGGGGGGGAGAAACTGGTTGGTCTCAAGTCTAGACGCCGGCCTTGAGAAACAGAGAGGTTGTGAGTTCAAATCCCAGCTGAACCAGTTGGGATTTTTATTTATGATTTCTCTCTGCGGTAACCACCCCTAGGCCCGGTTTGAAACGTTAATTACTCATCAACGAAAAAAATATGTGTAAATCCGATCACGAAGTTACCTTCCTGTACGGCGAGGGACCCATGTACACACGGCTGTCAGGGAAAAATGGATTAATTAATGCGCAAAATTCAGTTCCTGATCACTCGGGACTTCGCCAAGGGTGAAAGCTGCGAACGAAACAAAAATATTGCATTGAGATCGTTCAATGTTGTCGAGTAAGAAACCGGAATGCGGAAAGGGAACTTGTTCAAGTAAAGATGGTCTAACGGGCAAAATCAACAACCGATCAGATCAGCAAACACACACAGCCTATAGATACCAGACTCATCAAGTTTGTAGAAAATTGTCAAGACTAACAGCGATAAAGGGACGTAATCTAGCATCATTAAATCGACTTTTTCTTTTCTGCTGACAATTACTATCCTACATCGTCGAGCACTAGAAGGGTTGTAAATTGGCGTGATTGCGTCTAGTTTTGTTTAGCTTAGTCGACAGATCTTCCTCATGTGTGTTTTTTGTTTGTTCCTGCTGAAGGCCTATTGAACCGAAACGTCGTTCAAATTTGTGTCGTCTATCAATCACGTAAAGCATTTACCATATCATTTTTCTATTTTTTTTTATTCTCCCTCACATTTAGCTTTACTTCAGCTTCGCATTTTTATTGCATTCATTTGCATTTCTTTGCCTTAACCATTCATCGCACTTCAGCAAGTCAGCAATAAGTGCTCAAATCTCTTCAGAAAAAGATGTCTATATCACCGTATAGCGACTAAATACCCCGGTGTTGACAAGTCTTCTTTGGATTCCTGAGTAATGCTCTTGTCTGGCATCTCCCACCTTGACAAGATATTCGTGAAGTCTGTTCATGGCTCATTCATGGTGATTGTTGATTGCGTCTATTGTGGCTTAAAACAAGATGCAATTTATGCGCCCTTTGGCAAAGACAACTGACGTCATCACCACATTTGTTTCGTTAGTGTGATATCATCATCGTTATCATCATCATGTGCCATACCGGTTGGCGTAGGCGATCATGTCCTTCCACAATCTTCTATCCACAGTGCATCATATCAGTTATGTTGTTGACTGTTTACCATGCCATGACACCAAGCTATCAAGTATTTTCTCTCTTTGTCATCCGCGATCTCTCTTTCCTTCCATTTTTGCAGTTGTAACCAAGTATTCTAACTTTCCTTTTCTCATAATGTGCCCGAAAAATGTTGATTGTTTCTTTCTGATGTTTTTTAGGAGCTCCATTTTTATGATGGCCTCTTTGAGTATTCAGTGTGATATAGGAGGGTAAAAAAAAAAACGCAAAAAGCCCCATCACGCCAAGTGGAGTATAGGGAATATGGTGTTAGTGGCCATAGATTTTACGGACCTTCGGCACATGATTTTTAGGGTAATGTGGTCGGTATTACGCCCGTGCCGTTTTACTAACCAAGAAAAAAATCCCGGTACCCATTTAAGGCTGGGTGACCCAGGAGCCCGTCTGGTGGGATCGTACCCTACCTCTTTTCCTTTGTAGTCCAGTTCACAAACTTGGCGTGGTTCCTCTTATTAACTTGGCTCGGCAGGTTACAGGTCACATGAGGGAGAAGCAGATGTGACAGTCGCTGACAAATTTCGATCCTTTTCTACCCGAGGTCTTGGTCAGTAAACGTGTCTGGAGCGTTCTAACTAAGGGATTGTCTAAGAAGCAATATTGGATTATTTTAGTTTACTTCTTCAAACTCTTTAACTTTGTCATCATTAAATATTAAATGTGACTGTGTAGGAGATCATGTATTGCCACAACATCTGGTCACTACAATTATTAAACAATTCTGCTGTTATCTGTCCCCCATGCTATTCTTTTAAACTGTCTTTAAACTTTTCTCTTTATTTGCCTCTACCTCTTCTCTTAAAATTTACAATAGTAAAAAAAAGTAGTAAGTGGCGGCGTATAGGGAATATGGTGTTAGTGACCATAAATTTTACAGATCTTCGGCACATGATTGTTGGGGTAATGTGGTTGGTATTACGCCCGTGCCGCTTTACTTTCCCCAAAAAAAATCCGGTACCCGTCGGTTGGGATCGAACCCTACCCCATGTCCTTTGTAGTCCAGTTCATTAACCACTGAGTTAATTTACAATGGCCACAATATATTCTCTCTTCTCAATGTCATTGCATGGCCTAGTTTTTTTTTCAAATGTGGGTGATCAGCTTTCCTTATAACCGATGTTTATTTTTTTTTAACTTCATCCGAACACTTCTGTGGTCTTGTGGAACATAGAAAGAGCTCTTGGTGTTGCTTTAATGCAAGCATTTAAATACAAAGTATTTGGACTAAATAACCGCATTGATAAAAGTTAAATCATGAGACAAAATTGCGAGAAATAAATTATACATGTTAAGTTTGTATAGAATATTTAGCAACGTAGTCATCATTGGGAGAGTTTGAGAAGTGGAAAAATGAACTATGTACTTATCAGTATTCCCATGTATATATACCCTTCAAGATCTTTCTTGTCTGTTGTTCACAAAATGCAGTCTATAGATTTCAAAATCGTTGCTGTTCTGGGGCTTTGGAGTTTGGTTTGCATTTGGACTGAAACCATCTTCAGTTACTTTTATTAGCGTGTGGCGGCGGTACTGCTGGTAGAGGTGCTTGGGAGGTGATCGGGGCAATATGGAGTTGTCCGGATTGCATAAAAGATGATCTGTTGGTTAATAAAACAAACGTCAGTACATAGCTTGAGTGCTGTTTATCACGTCACTTCCCATAATCTCGTCCTATCGGTTCCAGGTAACATGAGACCAACTTTATCCTCATATAATCCATTAACCTAGAAGATTCTACTTACTGCACGACAAACGAAGGTTCAATTCAGCCAGATCATATTGTTGATGAATACCATAACAATTTCGCCTAACCTCTCCCAAAAACGTCTCTCCCAAACAATCTATAAACCGAGATCATTTCCAGATCAAAATATGACCCCACCAACTATTTAATAACAATAGAAACCCATCTTGACTCTAAATAGCGTCCATTTGCAGACCACGTTCTTGCCATTGTGTCATTGTTATATACGCACGCTTGATTAGATCCACGTAGGAGGCAGGAAACATCTCCTCGTCGGTTAGGACAATAAAGCGAGCCCGGTGTCGAGTTTTCTCAGGACAATGAGAGACTATTATTTGTCTCACTTCTCCGTCTTTGTTACTCGTATGTTAGAATTATCAGGTGATGGATAATAAAGTAGTTAAATCAATGGTATAGCACTCGCTATCGCCTTATTGGCTTATTGGATCAGTGAATCATAAAAAACATGTACTGGCAACAAATAGCAGCTATACGAATTAACAACCAAACAGGACAATTCCAATATATAATCAAGGTGTCAGACAAGGTTGTGTTCTGTCGCCGGATTCGTTTTCACTTTATAGCGAACATATTATGAGAATAGTAGACAAACAAGGAATTGAAGTAAACGGTCACAGCATAAATAATTTGCTATATGCGGATGACACAGTCTTAACAGCAAAGACAGAGTATGAACTACAAGAAATGATAGACATAATAGTAAAAGAAAGCAACAAGAAAGGTCTCAGTCTGAATTGTAAGAAAACAGAAGTAATGATCGTATCGAAGAAACAATCATCACCATCACGCAGCATAAAAATAAACAGGACAAATCTGAAACAAGTGCAACGTTTCAAATACTTGGGCACAATAATAACATCAGATGGGAGATGTACCACAGAAATAAAAAGCAGAACAGCTCAGGCCAAAACAACATTTCAGAAAATGAAAAATATCTTATGCAACAAACCCATGTCAACAGAATTGAGAAAGAGAGTTTATCGGTGCTATATAGATCCAATTCTGACCTATGGAAGTGAATCATTGACAGTAGACAAACAAATGAAAAGACGATTAGAGGCCACAGAGATGGGATTTCTCAGAAGAATGTTGAAACATCCCTGGACAGCTAAAAAGACCAATGAGGAAGTTCTCAAAGAGGCAAACACAAAAAGGGAACTCCTAAAAAACATCAGAAAGAAACAATCAACATTTTTCGGGCACATCATAAGAAGAGGAAAGTTGGAATACGTGGTTACAACTGGCAAAATAAAAGGAAAGAGAGATCGCGGACGACAAAGAGAGAAAATACTGGATAGCTTTGTGTCATTGCATGGAAAACAGTCAACAACAAAACTGATACGATGCACTGTAGATAGAAGATTGTGGAAGGACATGATCGATTACGCCAACTTGTATGGCATATGATGATGATGATCGCCTTATTGAGTAGGTTGTTTGTCTCCACACAAAATTGTACTTGACTTTAAAGAACCAATGTCACATCTGACAACACCTCATTAAATCCTTTCACTTTTGTACACGCATTCACCTATTTCGTGCTGAGTGATTCTCTGATGGAAATTAGAAAAGAGTTTCTTCTGTTTTATTCAGGCGTGAGATTGCTCTGTCGAGTTCAAGCTAAACTTTTTTCAACGTCCCAATAGGTAGACGGCTGGCTTAGGTGCAAATAATTATTTATGTCTCTCGACTTCTATACCCATATTATTGATCAGCTTGACAGTTAGTTGGTTCTTTGTTACGCTTTTAACTCACCATGGTCTTGTCGGGATAAAAAGTGAGCAATGCTGTTTCGTGAAAGGTGACTTCATGTGTTTGTTAATGGGATTACGTTTCTTTACTTAAACTGTTCGCAGAACCGAGGTGCCGGACATTATTATGAAGATCATCTATAAAGAATGAACAAAGCCTTATGCTCACATTAGAACAGAAAAATAAAGAAAACAAATTAGCGTAATACTAAAGTATTTGTTTATCTTGAGATATTTTTATGCTCTCTCAATTTGTGCGTTCTCTATAAAACAAATGCATACAAAAACAGGTCAGTCGACCTTAGCCTATCCATTTCTTTTTGAAGAATAAACACATTTGTGCTGTCCATTATTTTGCACAGTTTCTTGTCTATTTTTTTTTTCTCAGATGTCCCATGCTGTATGTTCGTTTTAACTTTTCTTCTTCAATTATGTTTCATGCTTTGGTTAAATGATAAACATCGAAATAGTGCAGGACCGAAGGATATCATTGTTCCTACTTATTTATCAAATTCTGCGGCCCTGGTAGATTAGTTTAGGACACCACCCGACTGGGCTACGTCGTTCGGGCAATCGGAGTTCGATTTCCGCGGAAAGCAGTGTGAGTTGTACTCGTGGTTGGAAAGAAAAAAAAATACCACTGCGGTCGACCCAGCCGCTAGCAGAAACTGTTACCAGGGCAGAACTCTGGGAGGGTGAAGAATGCATCCTCGTATTGTGAGTTTCAATGCTTGAAGCGACACTATCCAGAAGTCTCCGAATATTTCTGGATAATCGACCGATCGCATATGGGTGAAAACGCCCATGCAAAGATGCCGATTCAAGTCCCGTACTTCACTTTTACCTTTATCACATTATTTTGTGTAAATGAACAGTAGTTGTGTCCTTATACTTACTCTGTTAGTATTAAAGAATGCGATGATCATCGCACAATACGCTTTATGAGTCATATGACTTAGATATTACTAAGAACCATCATGCGAAGAGTGCGAAACAAAATCAGACTAGCAATTAGCGATGAACAGTGTGGTTTTGTTAGAGATAAAGGAACAAGCACTGCCATTTATATCATAAGATCTTTAGTACAAATATCCATAGAGGTGAAAACAGATCTATACCTATGTTTCATAGATTACACCAAGGCATTTGACAAAGTAAAGCACCAAGAAATAATGAACATTTTAGAAAGCATAAACGTAGACAGCAAAGATCTAAGAATAATAAAGAACATGCACCGGCAACAAACAGCGGCCATAAGAACTGGAAACCAATTAGGAATGTTACAACAAATAAAACAAAGTGTTAGACAAGGTTGTGTGCTGTCACCAGATGTGTTTAATATTTATAGTGAGATTATTCTAAGATCCATAAGGGACATGCCTGGAATAACAATTGGAGGTCAAAATATAAATAATCTAAGGCATGCTGATGATACAGTCTTAATCGATAAGAGTGAAAATGAGTTACAAGAAATGTTGGGCATTATAGTGAAAGAAAGCAAAAAATAAAGGACTCGGCCTTAATAGCAAAAAGACAGAGGTAATGGTAACAACAAAGAAAAATCATCACCTCAGTGCAAAATAAAGACAAGTGGAACAATATTAAAACAGGTAAATGAATTTAAATATTTGGGAACTTTGTTAACCGCAGACGGAAGATGTACAAAAGAGGTGAGATGAAGAATGGCTCAGGCAAAAGCAGCTTTCCAAAAAATGAGGAAGATACTATGCAATCCATTTATGACAATAGAAACAAGAAAAAGAGTTCTTAAATGTTATGTAGAGCCAGTCTTAACATATTGATGCGAATCATGGAAAATAGAACAACAGACAAGAAAATCACTGGAGTCTGTAGAAATGTGGTTTTACAGAATAATGTTGAGAGTACCATGGACAGCTAAGAAGAGTAATGAAGAGGTTCTGAGAGAGGTCAAAGCAAAAATAGAGCTAATGTCCAATATTAGGAAGAAGAAATTATCATTTTTTTGGCCATGTAATGAGAAGAGAACAACTTGAATATATTGTAACAGCTGGAAAAATTGAGGGACGAAGAGATAGAGGAAAGCAAAGAGAAAAAATAACAGACAGCTTAAGAGAATGGCTTGGTAGAAGGTCAACAACAGAAATGATAAATAGCTGCTGCGATCGAAAGTTGTGGAGAGACATGATCACCTACGCCAGTAGGCCCGGTACTTGATGATGATGATGCTATTAAATGACAAAAAATCATAAAAACATTCATTCATATAATGACTCATTTTTATCCACGACTGACCTATGAAATAAAACATAATATTATAGAGTAATACATAATTTCGTATGTTGTTATTCATATACATAATAATATGACACATGTATCTATCTGTGTTAAATTATTTATTTTTATCTACGACTACTACACCTATGGCAAGACAGAATATTACAAAAAAGTGGCCGCTAACAGCGAAAATATTGTCAGAAAACGTAATCTTCCGATCTCAATACATTTGGCCATAGTTTGGATGTCAAATTTCGTGTAAAGGATGAAGTGAATTGTTTCTCCTCAGCGATTTTCGATATTTCGAGCGAAATAAAATTACGAGCATCTGTGGATTCGTTCTGTATTCATATCATATATCATATCATATCATATCATATCATATCATATCATATCATATCATATCATATCATATATCATATCATATCATAACATAACATTGCATTGTATATATATATATATATATATGTGTGTGTCTGTGTGTGCGTAATATAGCTTGTATGTGAATGTTATTGTCTGAGTGATGTTTATCGCGTACTACCATAACAAGTGGGAGCCGCTATAGTTCAGTGATTAGTGGACTGGACTACAAAGGACAAGGGCTAGGGTTCGATCCCAACCGACGGCTTCCGGGTTCACCCAACCTTAAATGGGTACAGGATTTTTTTCTGAGAAAGTAAAGCAGCACGGGCGTAATACCGACCACATTACCCCAGAAAACAGGTGCCGAAGGTCTGTAAAATGTATGGTCACTAACATCATTATCTCTATACGCCACTTAGCGTGACGGGGTTAATTTACTTTTTTTTTTTTTTTTACTGCAGTAAATATGAGGCAGAAAAAAATACATCATTAACAAGCTCAGCAGATATGAGCTGTAGATATGAGATATAAGTCACTGTGGCCTCAGAGAAAACATACACAAGAAAAGAGTCTGTGACCTAATAACTTGCATCTGCAAAGCATCCAGACAAAAATCAGAGCACTACACTACAGGATAGCAGCACTCTCCATAAGAATACAAATAAGGCCCGCAGAAACAAAACTGCATAACAAGTTGAGAAGTACTGGCGCAGATCTCACACGAGTACTGCTGGGAACGCCATGTTTTCATGAAAATCAAAATAAATTCCCTTCCTTTTGAAATGGTTGTGACCATTCCTCGTATCAGAGAACTAACCTAATCACTTCTTTATTTCACTCTTCTCCACCTTATTGTCCATAGTCTGCATTCATTCAGTTTATTTTATACTTCCTTTATCATCAATCATCCCTACTTCAAAAATTCCTTTGATGTCTTTTGTCAATACTTCTTCTTCTTTCCCTACTCCTTTTTTTTCCTTCTTCTTTTATTTCTTCGTCTACTTCTTCAGCAATGAACTTTTGCCATTCATCTAGAAAACCACCAGCGATCAAGAACAGAAAGGGTTACCTACGGTTTTCTTTTCTTTCTCCATGCTCTGATTTGAAGTCTTGCTTCTTTAGACCAGACATGCATTTACTGGCAGTTAAGGGGGTTAAATATTGCAGTAAGTAACTTGGGAGTCTATTTGCGCACGTTGCTTTCATTAGCGACAGTAATTTTACAAAATATTATTTATATGTTTTAACAAATTGTTAATCTCATAACCACATCTACAATCCCCATAATCATCATCATCATCACTATATAGTCTGTACCTGATTGCTCCCGTGACAGCTGTCATTCGGCTTTCTCAGTTAAGTATGAAATGTCCAATGTATGCGGTAATCAATACCAGCTGGTATGTGATATCTTGCATCCACCATCTTGGTCTTCTCTCTCATTTGATAACATTCAGTCCATAATAAAATTATATAGACTTCTATTTCGCTTTGTATTACTATAATATTTATATTAATTATTTAAATGTTCTTTAACAACCCCATTGATGTAATATTGACGCTATTATAAAGAGATCATAAAGATCTACAATAATTCGTCTTCTTCTTCTACCTTTTTAGCTCCCTGTGGAGCATAGGTCTTCAACAAACACTTTCCAAGTCGATTTGTTTTTTGCCATTCTTTTAAGATAATTCCATGTCTTCCCCATCATCTTCATCTCTGCTTCTATCTGTTTTCTCCAAGAATTCTTTGATCTTCCTCTTTGTCTTTTCCCCTGGGGATTCCAAAAGGGGCCTGTTGTGTAATACTCTCAGTTGGCTTCCGCTGTGTGTGTCCTATTCAGCGCCATTGCCTTCGCTGTATCTCTTTATCCACTGGTATTTGTTTGGCACATTTCCATAATTCTATGTTAGTGATTTTGTCCATCCTTTTATTCTGCGTAAGAATCCATTAATGAAAGTCTGTATCTTCATAATTGTCAATTTTGTTGTTCTCCATGTTTCACAGCCATATAATTGGACCGACTTAAAATGTGAGTTGAAAATTTGAATGTTTGCATTTAACCTAATTTATTTGGGTTTCCATATGTTTCCCAGTGCAACGAAAGCTCCTTTTACTTTTGATATCCTTAATTTGGTATCATTGTCTGTTCCTCGTGCTTTATCTATATTATATACTGCCCAGATATATGTAAGATTGTACGTCTAGTAGAGGTATTTCTCCTAATTTTATCAGACTATTGCCAACTGCATTAATTCACATAATGTTGGTCTTATCTCTTTTAATCTTAAGTACTAGCTATTGTGATCTCTCATCGAGTAAGCTCATTTTATCCTGCATCTGTTGATGGCTGTGTGAAAGGAGAGCTATGTCATCAGCAAAGTCTAAATCATCAAGTTGTTTGGTCAGTGACCACTGGATTCCATTTCTGTTGTTTTGAGTTATTTTCATAATCCAATCTATGGGCAGTAGAAAGAGAAATGGAGACAGAAGGCATCCTTGCCTTACTCCTGTTCTTATTTCAAATGCTTCTGTAAGCTGTCCTTCATGCACCACACTACATTTCGTACCTTCATACATAGTTTTTATCAGGTTAATAAACTTTATGGGGATTCGGTAATGACTCAGCAACTTCCAAAGTATTCTTCTGTCTAAACTATCAAATGCCTTTTCGTAATCTATGAATCCAATATAAAGTGGAGATTTTAGTTCAAAACTTTGTTCAACTATTATACGTAGAGTAGTTATTTGATCAGCACCTGATCTGTTCTTCCTAAAACCTGCTTGTTCATCTCTCAAATGTTTCTCTATCGCCTCTTTTAGTCTCTCCAGAATGATTCTGCTTAATAATTTTCCTGGCACTGATAGTAGCATAATTCCCCTATAATTTGTGCACTCCTGTAAACTTCCTTTCTTTGGTAGTTTGATCATATAACCTTCTTTCTAGTCTTTAGGTATTTCTTGCCCCTCCCAAATTTTATGTAGTAGAGTATGTAACATCTTGGTAGAGGTGTTAATATCTGCTTTGATGGCTTCTGAAGGAATTTCATCTGGTTCTGTGGCTTTACCATTTTTTAATAGCTTGATGGCTTTCATTATATCTTCTTTGCTTGGTTTTCCACAATTAACGTGCAACTTCTTCTGCTGGTAGTATATCTGGAGGATTATTTGAGCCGGGGACAAGCATTTTTTTATCTACAACAAATACTTAACGAAATAAAAACGACAAGAAAAAAAATATGGATTAGATATGAATATAAGAAATTCTAAAACTATGATCATAAACAAAGATAATACTCAAAACCTAAAAGTGGATATCAAAGTGGAAGGAATAGACCTGGAGACATTTCAGAGCAAATTCTACCTTGGACATACTATAACCAGTGAAAGGAAAATTTAAAACTGAAATTTAAAAAAATAGGAATGGCAAAGAGTAATTTTAATGTCATGAAAAATGTACTAATATCAAAACTAATAACACCAGAACTAAAACTAAGAATATCAAAATGTTATATATTCTCAACATTCCTGCACGGTGGAGAAACATTTGAAATGTGGATTTATAGAAGAGTAGGAAGAATTTGACGAAAAGAAAAAAAAAACCATGAAATCATAAAATAACTAAAAATGAAAAGAGAACTACTAAAAAAAGATTCAAACAAGAGAAATTAGATTTTTTAGGGCATGTTAAAAGATACAGCAGCTTACTAAAAGTAATCTTGGAAGGGAAAATACAACGTAAAATATGAAGAGGCAGAACAAGACTAACAAGGAAGAGTAACGTCAAAAGATGGACAAGTAAACCTATGACAACCTGCACTATCAAAGCAAAAGACAGAGTGGAATCAGCCTTCAATGGGGAGAATTGACTCAGTGATAATGTTGCTCGCAAAGTAAATTGCTCGTGAACTCGTGAACAACCGCTGCGATTACGCTCCGTAATTTGAACTACAGAGAGACAGGCAGTCATTTAGTTTATCTAGTTGGTTAGTAAACTAGTTAGTTATTAATTCCAGTTAGTTAAGCTAGTTAGCTAGTTAAGTTAGTTAGGTTATTTAGTTAGTTAGCTAGTTAAGTTAGTTAAGCTAGTTAGCTAGTTAAGTTAATTAGGTTATTTAGTTAGTTAGCTAGTTAAGTTAGTTAAGCTAGTTAGCTAGCTACATGTTATAAATTATTGTGAAGGAAAGCAAAAATAAAGAACTCAGTGTTAATAGCAAAAAGACAATAGTAATGGTAGCAAAAAAGATAACGACACCATTGCTGTGAACACTATAGACAAGTGGAACAATAATAAAACAGGTAAATAAATTGTAATATTTGGGAACAATGTTAACCTCAGTTTGGTAGATGTAAAACTGAAGTGAGATGCAGCATAGCTCAGACAAAAGCAACTTTCAAAAAAATGAGGGAGATACTGTGCAATCCATGATTGACAATAGAAAAAGACTTATTAAATGTTATATTATGACAGTCATAACATATAGATGCGAATCATGGACAATAGGAACACAGACAAGAAAATCACAGATTTGGTAGATTGGTATGATCATAAACAAAGATAATACTCAAAACCTGAAAGTGGATATCAAAGTTGAAGGAATAGACCTGGAGACATTTCAGAGCAAATTCTACCTTGGACATACTATAACCAGTGAAAGGAAAATGTAAAACTGAAATTTAAAAAAAATAGGAATGGCAAAGAGTAATTGTAATGTCATGAAAAATATACTAATAACAAAACTAACTACATGTATATACTAATACAAAAAATGAGGGAAATACTGTGCAATCCATGATTGACAATAGAAAAAGAGTTATTAAATGTTATATTATGACAGTCATAACATATAGATGCGAATCATGGACAATAGGAACACAGACAAGAAAATCACAGAAAAAAAAGTAACGTACCTCCGCCACGCCAATTTGCGAATAGGGAATATGGTGTTAGTGACTATAAATTTTACAGACCTTCAGCACATGATTGTTTGGGGTAATGTGGTCGGTATTACGCCTGTGCCGCTTTACTTTACCAGAAAAAATTCTGTACTCATTGAAGGCTGGGTGAACCCGGAAGACATCTGTTGGGATCGAACCCTACCCCTTGTCCTTTGTGGCCCAGTTCCTTAACCACTGAGCTATCGCGGCTCCAAAAATCACTGAAGGCTTATAGAAATGTGTTTTCACAGAAGAATGTTGAGAATACCATGGACAGCTAAGAAGACCAATGACAATTTTACTAAAGAGGCCAAAGTAAAAATGACAGCGAATTTCCAATATTAGGAAGAAATAATCAATATTTCTTGGCCAAGTAATTAGAATGCAACAGCTAGAATATATTGTAACAACGGGGAAAATTGAGGGACGAAGAGATAGAGGGAACAAGGGAACAAATGAAGAGATGGAAAGAGAACTTTGAAGAACTTTTGAATAGACCTGGCTCTGATAATCCTCCAGATATACTACCAGCAGAAGTAGACTCACACGTTAACTGAAGAAAACCAAACAAAGAAGAAATAATGAAAGCCACCAAGCTATTAAAAAATGGTAATCCCACAGGACCAAATGAAATTCCTTCGGAAGCCAACAAAGCAGATATTAACAACTTCACCAAGATGTTACATAATCTATTAGGAAAAAATTGGGAGAGGGAAGAAATACCTAAGGACTGGAAAGAAGGTTATATGATCAAACTACCAAAGAAAGGAAGTTTACAGGAGTACACAAAGTACAGGGGAATTATACTACCATCAGTGCCAGGGAAAATATTAAACATAATCATTCTGGAGAGACTAAATGAGGCCATAGAGAAACATTTGAGAGATGAACAAGCAGGTTTTAGGAAGAACATGTGCTGATCAAATAACCACCCTACGTATAGTTCAATAAATTTTAGAACTAAAATCCCCACTTTACATTGGATTCATTGATTACGAAAAGACATTTGATATTTTAGACAGAGGAATGCTTTGGAAGTTGCTGAATCATTACGGAATCCCCATAAAGTTTATTAACCTGATAAAAACAATGTATGAAGGAATGAAATGTAGTGTGGTGCATGAAGGGCAGGTTACAGAAACATTTGAAATAAAAACAGGAGGAAGGCAGGGAAGCCTTGTCTCCATTTCTCTTTCTACTGGCCATAGATTTGATTATGAAAATAACTCAAAACAACAGAAATGGAATCCAGTGGTCACTGACCAAGCAACTTTAAAATTTAAAAAAAATGTAATAAAAAAAAAATTAAACAATAATTTGCAACTTTAAAATTTTTAACTCCAATGTTAAGTCAGTTCTATTATATGCCTGTGAAACATGGAGAACAACAAAATTTACAATCATGAAGATACAGACTTTCATCAATGGATGCTTACGCATAATAAAAGGATGCAAATGGCAGGACAAAATCACTAACATAGAATTATAGAAATGTACCATTCAAATACCAGTGGATAAAGAGATACAGCGAAGACAATGGCGCTGGATAGAGCACTCACTGCGGGTTAGCTAATTGAGAATATTACACAACAGGCCCCTTTTGGAATCCCCAGGGGAAAAGAGAAAGAGGAAGACCACGAAAATCTAGGAGAAGACACACAGAAGTAGAGATGGAGATAATGTGGAAGACATGGAATGATCTTAAATGAATGGCAAAAAAACAGAACGACTTGGAAAGTGTATGTTGAAGACATATGCTTCACAGGGATCTGAAAGATAGAAGAAGAAAGAGATAGAGGGAGGCAAAGGAAAATGATACCAGACTTTTTAAGAGATTGGCTTGGCCGAAGGTAAACAACAGAAACAATAAATAACTGTCAAGATCGAAAGTTGTGTAAAAACATAATTACCTAAGCCAGCAGGCTTGGTGCTTGAAGATGATGAGTTAGCGAGTTAAATTAGGCAGTTTATTTATTTAGTTAACAAGTTTAGTTAGGTGCATACTAAGTGATCCGATGAGCATGATAAACAAATGTAGAAGCGGGCTCTATACGCGTACGACGGTAGAGTCGCTGTAGAAGTAAAAAATACTTTGGGTCACCTTTGTCTACGTCTCTGGCCATGCTGGAGTACAGGGAATTGAAAGCGCGGACAGGTTGGCTAGCGCGCTGCCGTTGAAGACGATCAACCAATGGATCAGGGGTGCATTATCAAGGTCCTCCGAGATGTGGGTAGGGCACAAGACTTCGACAACCATGAGTCCACGTCACTCCAATGGATGAAAGAGATGGGAGTTACGATGAGCACAGCCAGAAACGAGAAACTTAGTGGGTGTACAATAAGACTTAACAACCAACACTGAACTGGAGTCGTCAGTCGCTGGACAATGCGGGAATTGTTGAGAAAGGGATTTTAGCACCTATGGACATGTTTGGAGTGCAATGATGATGGCCCGCAAATAACTTAACCTAATATTTCGCCGCCCCTAAAAATTACTTAAATGTGCTAATCTAAAAATGAGCCAAATGTGTCGTCGTGGTTTGGTATAGGAAGAGAATGACATTTCTGACCACGTGCGAAGTTACTTTATTTTCAGAAGAATAACATAACTGCATCAAAGACATAATCCGTCGTAATCACGACTAATGCGTGTCAAATATGTATCCTTTTGGCTGATCGTGGATGGAGAACGGGTAGTGAATCGATAACTAGTCCAGCTCCGATGTAGGAGCACGCGAGTTCGAATCCCGGTAGGGTCAACAGATTTTTTTTTTTTTTATATCGGTGGGGGTTGAAATTAAAACTCAGACCCGAACACCGTGCCGCAACTGCACTGGACAAGCGGTCTTTATTCTCCGGTCCAATATGCCCCCCCCCCACCCCCATAGACCCAAGGATTGGAACATATATATATCATTAAGAGCATTGATAGAATCAATAGAATATTTAACCAGTATATATATATATATATATATATATATATATATATATATATATATATATATATATATACTGAGCTAGCTAGCTTGCTGGTCAAATATTATATTGATTCTATCAATGCTCTTAATTGTCTTTCCTATTTTTTACCAAGTTAGAATCCACATTCTCAGCTGAATGAATAATCTAATATATTAAATAAACGGTTGTCTGTGTTCTTTCATACCATTTTGGAATGATCCCTTGTCCTATAAGTGCGTGAAATCAAGTCTTTTACGACTGAACCTTGGTGGATATGGCGAATGAACATTTTGTTTTCCATATAATTGTAGCTTTTTGCAGTTGTTGAACGTAAACAGGTAGTGGGGCATCTAACAGTGTGATATCTACGTTATTGAGTTATATGCAGGTCATCATCATTGAGCTCCAATCATGTCCATAGGTGCTCAGATCCCCTCCTGAAGCAAGTCTCGCAGTGTCCACCGACTGACAGCTCCAGTTCTGTGTTGGTTGATTAGTCTTCTTACACGCCCGCTAAAGGTTATCGTTTCTGGCCCTGCCTATCTTAACGCCCATCTCTTTCATCCGAAGGAGTGACGTGGACTCAAGGTTGTCGAAGTCATGTGTCCTTCCCACTTCTCTGAGGGCATTGATGATGCCCGCCTGATCTATTGGATGACTGTCCTCGACCTTTCTACGGGCTTAGACATTGTAAGTTAAAATATAGATGAAACTGTAAGAAAAATAAACAAATAAAATTCGTATTACGCTATATAGGGAGCAGATATATGCTCATGATAATGGTTGGCAAGGAAGAACAAAAGACAATATAATAGTCTGGGGTTAATTATATATTTAAGAAAAGAGACAGTCCTACAAGACCTAGCTAGCAGTGAATCTCCAGAAAGGTAGAGTTGTGATTTCTGACAAGACCTAGCAAGCAGTGAATCTCCAGAAAGGTAGAGTTGTGATTTCTGACAAGACCTAGCAAGCAGTGAATCTCCAGAAAGGTAGAGTTGTGATTTCTGTATTATGTGTAATCCCAGTGGATCGAACTAACATTGAATTAACTTGGGAAAAAATGTATAAGTATAAAAGTCCTGTGTCCCCACGGGGCGTATAGTGACTATCGTGTTAGTGCGCATACTTTGTATAGACCTTTGACATATTAATTTATGGGGTAATGTGGACGGTTGTTGGGCTATACTTTGCCAGAAACAAATCCGGTACCCATTTAAGGCAGGGTGAGCCTGATAGCAACAAAACACAATCCCTGGAAACCTGATATATGGTCATGGGTGTATGAGTGCAGGAACAAATTCTCCATACTTAGAAAGATGATGTAACTAACACAGAGGAGTATTGGTATAAGACATGGGTCAGTACGTGCAGTCGAAGTGAAGAAAAGATCTCGCTGGAGAGATTGGAAGCTACGCGTCATTTAACTTTACACGAGGCGGTCCGTTATTGTCAAGCAGCAATTTCGGAATTGGATGTTCGGTTGAGTTATCAACGTGTTGTATGAAGGAGACAATCATATGGATGCTGAATAAGAACTATGAGGACATTTAATGAATAAAGACGATGACGTTTAGACGCAATGATGAAACTCTAGTGCAGCAAAGGAGTACGTGACAATCAAAGATGTTATTTGGAAGGATTTCTTTGTGACCATCTGTCGCGGTAATAAATGTTTCTTTTGTTCAGCTAATTTCAACGTTAAACGTCAGATACAGACAGTGTATATAAGGAGGCCCAAAAGAGGTGTTAATTCACTCTGTGATCTCTATCGTGGTCATCACAGTTCAACAGCATCAAGTCTGTTCGCTGAGATGTAAGTATACTCTATGTTAGTATGTACTTTGTAACGCTGGTTTGGTATACGTTCTTTTAGTATAGCCTCTATCTCGGTGGTTTGATATACGTTACTTTCTTTTCGATCCCTCTGCCTCGATAGTTCGGTATATGTTCTTTCAGTATACCCACTGTCTCTGTGGTTTGATATACGTTCTTTTCTGTTCGTTCCCTCTGTCTCGATGGTTCGGTATACGTTCTTTCAGTATACCCACTGTCTCGATGGTTTGGAATAAGTTTTTTGCCAGTATACCCACTGTCTCAATGGTTCGGTATACGTTCTTTCAGTATACCCACTGTCTCGATGGTTTGGTATAAGTTTTTTTTCCAGTATACCCACTGTCTCGATGGTTTGGTATACGTTCTTTCATTATACCCACTGTCTCAATGGTTCGGTATACGTTCTTTCATTATACCCACTGTCTCAATGGTTCGGTATACGTTCTTTCATTATACCCACTGTCTCGATGGTTTGGTATACGTTCTTTCATTATACCCACTGTCTCAATGGTTCGGTATACGTTCTTTCAGTATACCCACTGTCTCGATGGTTTGGTATACGTTCTTTCAGTATACCCACTGTCTCGATGGTTTGGTATACGTTCTTTCAGTATACCCACTGTCTCGATGGTTCGGTATACGTTCTTTCAGTACAACCTCTGTGTTGGTGGTTCGGTATAAACACTGTTACTATGCCCTCTGTCTCAGTATTTAGGTACTCCATCTTTCAGTATATTCTCTGTCTCTGTGGTTTGGTATACATTATTTCAGTATACCCTCTGTTTCGGTGATTATTTCAGTATACCCACTGTCTCAGTTATTTGGTATACGTTCTCTCAGTATACCCTCTGACTCGGTGATTTGGTATACGTTCTTTCAGTATACCCTCTGTGTCTAGGTGATTTGGTATACGTTCTTTCAGTATACCCTCTGTGTCTAGGTGATTTGGTATACGTTCTTTCAGTATACCCTCTGTGTCTAGGTGATTTGGTATACGTTCTTTCAGTATACCCTCTGTGTCTAGGTGATTTGGTATACGTTCTTTCAGTATACCCTCTGTGTCTAGGTGATTTGGTATACGTTCTTTCAGTATACCCTCTGTGTCGGTGATTTTGTTAAAGTTCTTTCAGTATACCGTCTGACTCGGTGAATTGGTATACGTTCTTTCAGTATACCCTCTGTGTCTAGGTGATTTGGTATACGTTCTTTCAGTATACCCTCTGTGTCTAGGTGATTTGGTATACATTCTTTCAGTATACCCTCTGTGTCTAGGTGATTTGGTATACGTTCTTTCAGCATACCCTCTGTGTCTAGGTGATTTGGTATACGTTCTTTAAGTATACCCTCTGTGTCTAGGTGATTTGGTATACGTTGTTTCAGTATACCCTCTGTGTCTAGGTGATTTGGTATACGTTCTTTCAGTATACCCTCTGTGTCTAGGTGATTTGGTATACGTTCTTTCAGCATACCCTCTGACTCGGTGATTTGGTATACGTTCTTTCAGTATACCCTCTGACTCGGTGAATTGGTATACGTTCTTTCAGTATACCCTCTGTGTCTATGTGATTTGGTATACGTTCTTTCAGTATACCCTCTGTGTCCAGTTGATTTGGTATACGTTCTTTCAGCATACCCTCTGACTCGGTGATTTGGTATACGTTCTTTCAGTATACCCTCTGTGTCTAGGTGATTTGGTATACGTTTTTTCAGTATACCCTCTGTGTCTAGGTGATTTGGTATACGTTCTTTCAGTATACTCTCTGTGTCTAGGTTATTTGGTATACGTTCTTTCAGTATACCCTCTGTGTCTAGGTGATTTGGTATACGTTCTTTCAGTATACTCTCTGTGTCTAGGTGATTTGGTATACGTTCTTTCAGTATACCCTCTGTGTCTAGGTGATTTGGTATACGTTCTTTCAGTATACCCTCTGTGTCTAGGTGATTTGGTATACGTTCTTTCAGTATACCCTCTGTGTCTAGGTGATTTGGTATACGTTCTTTCAGTATACCCTCTGTTTCTTGGTGATTTTGTTTACGTTCTTTCAGTATACCCACTGTGTCCAGTTGATTTGGTTTACGTTCTTTCAGTATACCCTCTGACTCGGTGATTTGGTATACGTTCTTTCAGTATACCCTCTGTGTCTAGGTGATTTGGTATACGTTCTTTCAGTATACCCTCTGTTTCTTGGTGATTTGGTTTACGTTCTTTCAGTATACCCTCTGACTCGGTGATTTGGTATACGTACTTTCAGTATACCCTCTGTGTCGGTGATTTGGTTTACGTTCTTTCAGTATACCCTCTGTGTCAGTGATTTGGTTTACGTCCTTTCAGTATACCCTCTGTGTCGGTGATTTGGTTTACGTTCTTTCAGTATACCCTCTGTGTCAGTGATTTGTTTTACGTTCTTTCAGTATACCCTCTGTGTCGGTGATTTGGTTTACGTTCTTTCAGTATACCCTCTGTGTCAGTGATTTGTTTTACGTTCTTTCAGTATACCCTCTGTGTCAGTGATTTGGTTTACGTTCTTTCAGTAAACCCTCTGTGTCGGTGGTTTGGTACATCTTCCATTGGCATACCTTGCCCTTTTGATCTATGGAACTGTATGCTCTCTGTTGTTAGTATAACACGAGTACATTTGTGTATGTTTTTACATATGTTCTGATACTGCATTTTGTTTGTCGATTGTTCATTAAACATACTTTTAATAAACCATGTTTGTTGTCGATTGTTTGGTGTAAGTTCTGTTATTTTACTATGCTTAAAGATCTTCCGGGTTACTTTCTTTTAACATATCATGTTTGTCGATTATTAATTTTACTTGCTGCTATAATGTATAGACTGTAGAAGAAATATGCTGTTAAAACATACTATAAATATATATATATATATATATATATATAGTATGGTAGTAAACGACATATGCTGGCATCTTAATTTGCATACTTTAATTAATTAATGCTCATTGATATGTATGTGCTGTTAGTATATGATGCTTGTATTATATTCTTCTTACACCTGTTGGTATATATACTGTTTGCGGTCGTTACAAATTCTGGTGCATAATGTTTGCCTACATTATATATCATCATCATTGAGTGTCATCTCCGCAACGAAGGTTGGCTACCAGGGAACGCCATTCTACCCTGCCTCTTGCTTTTATGGTGCAGGTTGTCATAGGTTGGTTTGTCCATCTTTTGATGTTACTCGTCCATGTTAGTCTTGGTCTGCCTCTGCCATTTTTACCTTGTATTTCCCCCTCCAGGATTACTTTTAGTAGGCTCTTGTGCCTTTCAACATGGCCCAAAAATCGCACTTGTCTTGTTTGAATTGTGTTGAGTAGTTCTCTTTTCATTTTTAGTTGTTTTAAGACATCATCCTTTGTTATCTTTTCCTTTCATCCAATTCTTCCTATTATTCTATATATCCACATTTCAAAGGCTTCAATTCTCTGTTCTGTTTTCTTGTCTAATGTCCATATTTCTGCACCATATAGGAATGTTGAGAAGACATAACATTTTGATATTCTTAGTTTTAGCTCTGATGTTATTTGCTATGATATTAGTATGTCATTAAAATTACTTTTTGCCATTCCTACTCTTGTATTTATTTCAGTTGCACATTTTCCATCACTGGTTATAGTATGTCCAAGGTAGTTGTTGTTCTGAACTGTCTCCAGGTCTATTCCTTCAATGTTGATGTCCACAAGTGTGTTTTGAGTATCTTCTTTGTTTATGATCATAGTTTAAGCCTTTTTTATATTCATATCTAGTTCATATTTTTTGCTTGTCATTTTTATTTCATTAAGTGATTGTTGTAGATCTTTAGGATTTTCTGCTAGTAGTACAGTATCGTCAGCATATCTTAGGTTATTCTTTAACTTTCCATTAATTTGTAGGCCTGGCATCTCTGTGATGTTTTTAAAGATTTGCTCAGTGCATAGAATGAACAAGCTTGCACAATATATAATCATCTCAAAAAAATATTGTTAGTAAAATATGTTTGTAATAATCTCAAAAAAACTTGTGTTAATATGCATTCAGCTTGTAGTCTACCCTAATTATCTTATGTTAGTAAATTCTGTTTGCAAATCACTTTAAAATATTTCCTATTAGTGCGTGTATATTCTGTTTGTAGTCACCTCAAAGTAGTTTCTGTTAATATATATTATGTTTTTAGTCACCTTCTTCTTCTTCTGTCCTTCCTCATTTGAATTTCAGGGTCGAGGGGAGGTATAATTTGCGGTTGTTTGTTCTTCTGTTCGTCTCTGCTGCTATTATGTTTCCTAGTGGTTCTAATATACAGTCAATCCATCTTTTTCGGTGTCGACCTTTGGGTCTGATGTTTTCGCAACGTTTATTGAAAGTTCGTTGTGTTGTGTTTTGATCTTTCTGCCTTGACACGCGGTCAAAACTTTTTTATCTCTTGTTTCTTTATATATTATATAGATGGGGTTATCAAGTGTTTTTCTCAGTTCTTCATTTATCATCTTATCTTTCAGGCTGTTTCCTGCCATTAGTATAGCACATTTCATCTCAGTGGATATTTTTTTCTTATTGTTCTTGTATCCAGGGTCCAGAACTGGCTTTAGTAGCACAACCATGGGATGAAGGTTATGTTGTATATTGCCCTGTTTGCCTCTAGAGTTATTTCTTTGTTGATATCGTATGACGGGGAACAGTTGGCTGTGTTCACTTTCTGCGCGGTTTCGCCTCATGTCTTTTGGCGTGTGCTGAGACTGCTACGATGGGGACTACAGTTACCTTTCTTTGTTTGGGAGATGAGTTAGTCATTCGGATGATTCCACTGGCACGGGCGGTTGAGCAATTATGGATTTTAATTCGTTTGCTGTGAGACCGAGGCCTTCCATAACCAATAACAATAATAACAATAACAATAGTGATGATAACTGTCCAATGATTTGACAAGCTTTAGTCATCTACATTATAATAACATACCTGTTTGTAGTAATCCGTAGACTATTTGAATTAAAAAAGTAAGAAACCGAGATCTCAAATCGAGATTTCAAATATCGTATCGAGATTTGAAATATCGTATCGAGATTTGAAATATTATCTTCCAGTTTATATTTGTACAGACACTTATCAACATGAAGATCAGTGTAATATCCGGATTGTTTCTTCTTGTGACCTTTGTGGCATTGTCTGGTGAGTACGGTCTCTGAATATTTATCCGTAATATATGTTATATATATTACATTATATATATATATATATATATATATATATATATATATATATATATATATATTGTATTTTGGATACAGTTGTTAAATATGTCGAAATGTAATTAATTATGCATGTGTTATGCCGCAGACCTGCATTCCACTTAATAAGGAAAAACTGCAAAAAAACCTTTCATAATAGAGCAAACAACAATTTATAAAGACAGTTTGCAAAAAATGGGTACAAAGTCAAAGTGTATGTTTATTTTACAGTTTGGAGATGAAGAAAATCAAGCACACTTCAACATTTCTAAATATCTTTAACTTTTCTGAGCCGAATGTCTATAGAGTTTTGAGTAAAGTATAAGCAGGTAATGCATTAAAGCGAAACGAAACATTCTTTTGTCAGTCTGAATGCCCTTGTTTCTATCAGTGCTTTCTCTCTCTCTCTCTCTCTATCTCCCTCTCTCTCTCTCTCTCTCTCTCTATCTATCTATCTATATATATCTCTCTCTGTCTCTGCGATCAAGACTCAATCAGAGTAGGATTCCATACTCTCGCATGAAGTCAGCTGTCTGTTTAAGCGAATCGATTGCCCCATATAGTTTCTCTTCCAGGGAGGTGGGTGTAGACCACATTGCTCTTCTCAGGTCTGTGTACTGGGAACAATCCTGTAGAACATGTTTTGTAGCCATATTGTCCAGTGTACAGTGGCATAGGCTGGTTGTACCAATTTTGAATTTGGTGAACATGTGATTTCTCATTCTATTGTGGCCAGTGTGTAGGCGAAGTATGATGACTTGATCACTCCTTGATGTGCTTACTGATCGAGTGTATGTAATCTACAAAATAGTTTTTAAAATTAGTTTCTAGGATGTCCTCCTATGTCAACAGAACATAGCCCTAATAAATGTTCTGCCAAGCGCATTATATAAAGCTTGATTTTACAGATGTTAGCAAATTATCTTCTTCATGAAATTCATTACCAGTTTAGTTTTCGCTTTTTTTTCAATTCTCTCAGAATATTTGTGTTGCTTCGTTCGACTCTCCTTTATTTTTTTTTTAGAATTACTTAGTTGTTTTTTCGCCTCAATTTAAGACATTTTTTTAATAGATGCTTATGCTTTGCATTTCTATGATGCAGCTGGAAAAAAATAATTTTTGAAATAATAATAAATTGAATAGCCTGTTCGTTAAATAACTGATCTTTGTGCGATGTATATTTCTTTGGATTCATTAAAATACATTTCTCGTTGTAATAGGTTCTCAATCCACTGGAAATCTGAAATATATATGACCTTGTTTATCTATTGTTGGCGTGTGATTGAGGGATTGAGAGGAAACTATTTTAAGATAGATAAAGTCGGCAAATGAAGAACTAAGAAGAAAGGTTTTGAATAATTCCCGACATAGAATACATAAAGAAGCAACTGATCAAATGGGATTGCCCCGTGATAAGACAGAAAGACCAAAACACAGCACAAAAAGCCTTTAATAAACATTACGAGAACACCAGACTAAATGATTTGCTCAACGGAAAAGATGAATTGGTGGAATATTAGAAACACTAGGAAACACAACTCCTTTCATCGCCCCGATCTAGAAACTCTAATTAAGTACTACATCTCTTATTACAAGTTACCCCTGCTAGTTTCTTTTCCTGATGAAATAGGTACATAGAGCAGATAGCATAACACTCCTTTCCTGACGTTTCACTGTTAAGTTCTTGAATTCATAGTCGAACTATCTAAATTAATTATTCTACATGAACTTTTTTTTAAAAATCATATTTGCTTTCATTTACCAAGCCGTGTTGCAAAATAACAAAGTTGTGTGTGTATATCTTTCATACAGCTTCTTCTGACAGCGAAGAATGCCGTAAGTACATTGATCTCCTTTCAACTTTTGTCGTAAACAAAATAGAGAATAGAGAGAAGACATTGTAGTTTTATATACATGTTACCAGACAAATACGATGTATATTTTGCCATCAGACACATTCAAAAGGGAACAGAGAGAGAGAGAGACAGAGACAGAGAGAGAGAGAGAGTGATAGGAGCACAAAGAGAGATAGGAACACAAAGAGAGGGTTACTATATATACACTCTAATTGGAGAGAATTTGTTACTTCTCTTGTGAGATGTCTGGGCCTTATACTGCAGCTCTACAGCGGTTTTTATATTATTGTATGTGTGTTTATTTGTATGGTTACTCTCAATCAATTAAAATATAAATTATGTTTTGTTATAACTATCTCAAATAATTTATTCAAAAATGTCAACTATAACAATGATAAGATGGCAGAACTACCAGTATCGAATTAAAGGAAAGAAAAGACAAGGTTAAAAAAAAAAAAACAGTCCTCCGTTCAAAGAGATGTCATCTTTAAAAATAAAAATGAGAGATAGTTATTTCTCTTCAAAACGTACGATAACGTGTTAAAAATGAGCTAGACATGGATATCTCTGAAATGGAGATAGTTGTCAGGGGCAAATCAGGTTGACGACGAATATGTCTGAAACCCTTCTGAAACAGAGTGTGGACAATGCCTAAAAAACACAACAGTTTCGGACAAGACCCGTACAAGAATAAAAATAATATATTTATAATATCACTGTCTCCACGAATTATCTATCTATTGACCTTTCGAGCCGTAGCCGGTCCATAGGGCGTAGACCAAGATACACCTTCTCCTATCTGACTTTTTGTTCTAGCAGTTTTCTGTTAAAGATATTTGATCAAATCTCGCCATTTGTCTCTGTTCTGTGCAAGCAGCTCTATCACATTGAGGGAGTCGAATCCTGCTGCTCGTGCCTCTCTCATCAATGTTCTTCTCAGTGTCTCCCTGGGTCTTCCTTTTTTTCTCGTACCTGTTGTTTCCCATATGAGGGCTTGCTTTGCTATTCGGTTATTATCTCTTCTCATCACATGTCCAACATATGACCATCGTCTTTTCTTTATTACTGAAGATATTAGTGGTTGATTGGCGATTTCTCTAATTTCCTCGTTTGTTTTGAATTCGTTCCATTCTATACCAAGTATTTTCCTTAGACATTTATTTTCGAATGCGTTCAATTTTAAAAAGGACACAATTTTGCATTCTGTCATTTCTATGTAAACGTTACTTCCGGTCGGTTTCTGTTGTTGACGTCATTACAAAGATTGAGTTTGCCAGATTACGAGGGTAGGCCAAAGTGGTTTGTACTTTACACATTACAAGTGCAGAAAGACGTGCTTTCTACACAGTCGTTTGTCATATATACTTTAGTTCATTTGTTCTTTTCGCATCTTTCCATGAAGATAAAATATACATGATTTTTCTAGTATATAAACAGAGTGCATCACACATAACGCTCATATTTGCCAATGTTTGATCGTTCCGTTTTGAGGATTAATGAATAAAATATCACTCCCATTAAATATTTACGTCAGCAAGAACCACTTCCATAAAATTTCAATTTTGCGAATGATTGGAATGTACTAGGCTGAGAACTTCCTCGTCCATAAATGCTCACAATTTCAAAAATTATAACTAAAATACGACTCTGAGATGAAAACAAACAGTTTTGTCTATAATTATAAATAAACATTTTGGTTGGAATGTCTCCTAAGTGCCGGGTGAAAAAAGATGTTGTGTATAAACTGATCCAGTTGTTTATCGGTGGGTCGATCATAAAGTTATGCATCTCAGAATGTAGGAATCAAGAGCTTGCTTGAATATTAGCGCTAACTTTAGCCCTTCTCTATGTACTCAATCCTCAAAGCGATACCATCTTTCAATCGATCTTTGATTTCTCAATGCCATGTTTATATAAATCCTCAAAATGATCACTAGTCAGGTCTCCAGTTCATTAATTAAATTCCAAAAATGAGACGCCAATCATGTCTCCAGTTCATTAATTAAATTCCCAAAAATGAGACTTCAATCATGTCTCCTGTTCATTAATTAAATCTCAAAATTGGAACCTGAGGCAAGTTCTTTTTCATTAATTAAAATCCTCAAAATTGGGACCTGAACCATGTTTTCAGTTCTTTAATCAAATCCTCAAAATTCTCTTTCACATACTAATTATTTTATATATTATCAACTTTTATCTTTCTATAACAGTCATCATTTGTTGACCATGTAATGAGAAGAGAACATCTGGAATATATTGCAACAACTGGACAAATTGAGGGACCAAGAGATAGAGGCAAGCAAAGAGAAAAGATACCACACAGCTTAAGAGAATGGTTTGGCAGAAGGTCAACAACAGAAATGATAAATAACTGTCGAGATCGCAAGTTGTGGAGAGACATGATCACCTACGTCAGTATGCCCCGTACTTGATGATGATATTATGTAGTTCAGTTTTTGAAGAAAGTTTTTAAAAATAATACCGTAATGTGTGAGTTAATGCATGTGCATGCGATAATTTAATGGATTAAGATTTGAACTAGAGGAATGTTATGGGAGAACGGGTAGCCGAATTGCTAACTTGTCGAACTGCGAACCAGGAGAACGTGAGTTCGAATCTCTGAAAGGTAAAATACGTATATCCTAATCGAATGTGAAATAAAAGCTCACACTCGAAAACTCCGTGGTCACTGCACTGAACAAGCGGCCTATCTTCTCTGGTCCAGTTTTTTCCCGGGAGACTCTAGTAATGAGAGAATACCGTAACGATTGTTTTCATGAATAATATTTTCAAAAATTAAAAAAAAATATTTTTAAAATGTCACTTTTTAGTGCTTCTATTTAGTTTCTTTTTAAAACTGCTACTAAATTTGACATATAATTTATATTCTATCTATCTATATATTGACCTTTCGAGCCGTAACCGGCCCAAAGGGCGTAGACCAAGATACACCTTCTCCTATTTGAATTTTTTGTTCTAGCAGTTTCCTTTTAAAGATATTTTATTAAATCTCGCCATCTGTTTCTGTTCTGTGCAAGCAGTTCTATCTCATTGAGGGAGCCGAATCCTGCTGCTCTTGCCTCTCTCATCAATGTTCTTCTCAGTGTCTCTCTGGGTCTTCCTCTTTTTCTCTTACCTGTTGTTTCCCATATGAGGGCTTGCTTTGCTATTCGGTTATTATCTCTTCTCATCACATGTCCAACATATGACCATCGTCTTTTCTTTATTACTGAAGATATTAGTGGTTGATTGGCGATTTCTCTAATTTCCTCGTTTGTTTTGAATTCGTTCCATGCTATACCAAGTATTTTCCTTAGACATTTATTTTCGAATGCGTTCAACTTTGTTTCTTTATCTCTTGTTGTTTTCCAGCTTTCACACGTATATGTACGGGTTGATAGTACATTTGATTTGAATAGCCTCAGTTTTGTGTTTGTGCTGATGAGTTTTGATTTCCACAACTTTTCAAGGCTTCTGAAAGACATTGCTGCTTTAGCCATTCTGATTCTAATTTCTTTACTTTTATCCCCTTCTCGATCAATGTGACTTCCAAGATAGGTAAAGTGATCGATCTCTTCTACTGGTTTGTTTTCCATGTATATTTTGTCACTTGTTGGAATTAAACTTTTCATGACTTTAGTCTTTTCATGATTGATCCCAAGCCCAATTTTGCTGGCTATTGATGATAGTTCATTTGTGTTTTCCTGCATCATTTTTATCTGACTGCTGATGAGAATGTTCAATAAATTAACTAGTCCAATGCAAGTTATATTTATAGTAAAATAAATGAGCGAGTCAACTAAATTATTAATGACCAGCTGATTAACAATATATTTGAGAAGGTTTCTCATTGGTTTATTTTTTTTATTCTGACCAGCGCACGGGGTCTGCTCCAGCAGCACTAATGCCTTGTTTGTTCTTGACGTGAATTTGAAAGTTCAAGGAGATGAACTTCGTGTCGCCCTCGGTTTCATCGCTGCAGTGACAGGATGTACTACAGTTGAACCAGAAAGTCTTTCCGTTGCACTCGCTGTGTGGGCTGACAGTCTGAATATAAGGTTTGACTTCACGGCATACACAACAGTGGACGATCTTGATGTGGTGAGCGAGCTGAATGCTCAATAATTTCTTTGTTGTTTTTTTTTTATTCTTAGCTGTTGTTATAATCACAAGGATTTCTCAGTTCAACGTTAAATCGTTTTCCTGGCTACTCAGGGGAAAAAAAACATGATAGGAACTGAATATGTGTTGTTGTTGTTGTTGTTTATGATCATCATCATTACGCAGCCAACGAATCCATAGATGCTCCGACATCCCACTTGAGATCTTAGAAAATCTGAGCAGAATCCTGGTCCACACTTCCACACTGTGGGTAGGTTTCTGCTGACAGTTTTGCCCGGGTAGCGACCAGATTTATGGTTTACTCTTTTCGATGTTAACTGTCAAGGGTTGTTTAAAATGAGCAATTGCACACTGGACATCTTGTTCATTGCCGTTATCCACGGGGGCGGAACATCTGATCTCACTATCCAAGAGATCACTGGAGGGTAATGCCATTAGAAACCACGGTTTAAGGTTTCCTATTTTTTTTTTTAATTACCAACTATCCAATTGGGTTTGAACCCTGGTCCTTTGTTACCTGAGACAAACGTCGTACCTTTTAACCACCCAGCCCCACGAGCTTAGTAGCACAATCCATTTACGGCATTATTTCATTTGTAGTGTTTCCGGGGAGATGGGAGAGACCTTTAGAGTAGGAGTAAAAAGGCCGCTTGCCCAGTGCAGTTTGGTTCTGAGTTTCTCACCCTGAAAAAAGAAGGGACAAAATTGACATTAGCGTGACTCCAATCCCCACTCCCCTGATATGCAGCAGAACAAGTTATCGGTTCGACCACTGGTTTTCCCAGTAGCACAAAGAGCAATGTGTATACTTTGTACGACTTTCTATTTATGGCCATAAATCTTTCATCGGGGTTTAATTTCTGGAAATGGAGATCTTCTCTGAACAACAAAACTCCTGGCTTTACTCAGCTTCTAATAAATGAGAACCAGAGATTTGTTTGGATGTAAGGGCGGATAAACGTAATAGTGACCACATCACCCAAAAAAATGTGCGATTCGTCATGAAAGAAATAGTCACCAACGCCATGTTGCCCATACACATATGAAGACGTTGAACGATGTCTTTATTCTTCTTCTTTAATTTATCACTCCATCTAACACACATACAACGTTGCAGAAATAGTCACCAACGTCATGTTGCCCATACACATATGAAGACGTTGAACGATGTCTTTACTCTTCTTCTTTAATGTATCACTCCATCTAACACACATTACAACGTTGCAGAAATAGCTCTAGCTTGCATGGAAACTGGCACTATTACCACCTGATAATGTAAATAGTTCATGATGATCTCCCTGTACCATAACCTGTATCTCCATTGAATTTTATGACAAAATTCTCATTTTACATCTACTATCCCATCTATTGTCTGTCTGTTTGTCTGTCTATCTATCCGTACGTCTGTCCGTCCGTCCGTCTAACTGTATGTCGGTCAATATAGCAATCTATCTATCCATCTCTTTATCTATATGTCCGTCTTAATTTCGAGGCAAGCACGTTATGTGAAGCAGAATCAATAGACACTACATGTTTAACGATCTCTTCCATTAGAGCACCAGACAATACACACATCCCTAACTGTGTGTAACGATCTCACCACACGTCACTTTTCTGAGCGAATCTCTCAACCTTATCAACGTAACCGATGCTTGAGTTTGCTTCTAGGCCCTCCTATAATTTTTCTTGCTAGTCCTACACTTGGTTAGCCTATTTTTGATTTGCCCGTTGTTTCCATTTGAATGTTTGCTTTAAACATTCTCATATTGAATATTCTTATCACATGAGAAAACGTTTATGTACTACATTGATTGAACGTGCTTTGTTCTTTTCCGCTGAGAGAGCCTTCGCTGCTTTCGCCCTTCGTATAACCCTACTCCATCATGCCATTGATATATGGTTTGCCCTCCGCTTCATTGTTGCCTTCTTGTAAGAGTTGGCCATTTCAAGACCTCGTAAATCTTTTGCCCAATTTTAAGATCTCTTGCGCAATTTCAAATCCTGCCAAAGTGGCTGGCATATTGACACGAACTCCTTTGTGTCCAGGCAATTTATCCAAGTCGGGCTATTAAATGTGAGACGCGTCAAGTATATGTAATCCAATCTCTGCTAAGAACATTCTTGTATGTGCTGCGGTGCGAATCAAGATCAGTGAATCGATCCATATGAAAGTGTGTGTTGTCGGTATCTACCCAACATATGATTTCTTCCGTCACAGTCAACACCGCCAATGACAGCTACTATTTTGGTAGCCTAGTTGGTCGTGTACTCTAGCGTTTGTTTCTCGCGGCAATGCATTGTGTCGAGGGGTACGGGTTCGATCCTGCTTCGGTTTCTCTATTGTTCTATGTGTGTTTTTTTCTGTTGATTGTTTATGATTTTTTTTCAGAATGTTGTAAACATAAAAATCCACACGAAAGACTCACTTCTCTCATTTCTCAACGTGTTCTAGAGGTATAGTTCGTTCGCAAGCTCAAGACCAGTAGAAACTGTAAATGTTCTATTTGACTAGTATCAGTGTATGCATGTGTTTGTATATACATGAAATAAGACACAATTAAAACCCTCTATTTTTTTCCAATGAGGTTGTGTTTATATAACGCAATGACAGTGAACAGTTTACACACACAATTTCAATAATTAACCAAACGGTTATTAAGTTATAGCATTTTGATGAGGGGTATGATTTTTGGAATGGACTATATAATTCTTGTAGCCTCCTGCACATTTATTTATCAATCTTCCATTTGGGATACACAGCAAAACTTAAGCCGCCCCGCACATTTGTTTACACCAAGCCACAAGTCTAGATGATTTGAGTCGACGATTAGATCAGTGTGGTTTGAAGTTTCTGAGGGAGGTCATTGCGGTTCCAGTCCTAGATGTAAAATAGAATGCCCTCAGCGTATATTAGGACACGTTGTTCACCCAAACTGTAACTGTGAGAGGCTAGCAGTAAACGTGATAAACAACATCGGAGAGAGTAGAAAACAGTGCGTGGGGACCGGAGCATGGCCGTTGAGAATCGAGATCCGACACAAGCAGTTTCACAACCCTTGCGAGTAGCATCGCACAATCCATGGCATATATATGGGAGCCGCGATAGCTCAGGGGTTAGTGAACTGGACTACCACGGACAAGGGGTAGGGTTCGATCCCAACCGACGGCTTCCGGGTTCACCCAGCCTTAAACGGATACCGGATTTTTTCTGGGAAAGTAAAGCAGCACGGGCGTAATACTGACCACATTTCCCCAAAAATCATGTGCTGAAGGTCTGTAAAATATAGGGTCACTAACACCATATTTCCCTATACGCCACTTGGCGTGACGGGGGTAAAGGTAAGAAGATATATGTATATATCTTCATGAATATAATGAATATTATGTAATATGTATTTATAAGTCAAGTGAAACTATTGCTGTCTTTTCTCGTCTTTTCTTTGGAAAACCCTTGTATACGTCATACGCAAGTCTGACACGTTCTTCTCTTATGATCATGATCATTATCAAGTACCGGGCCTGCTAGCGTAGGTGATCATGTCTCTCCACAACTTCCGATCTCGGCAGCTATTTATCATTTCTGTTGTTGACCTTCTGCCAAGCCATTCTCTTAAGATGTATGTTATTTTTTCTCTTTGCTTCCCTCTTTCTCTTCGTCCCTCGATTTTTCCAGTTGTTACAATATATTATTATATTTTCTTCCTAAAATTAGGAATTAGCTCTCTTTTTGCTTTGACCTCTCTCAGAACACCTTCATTACTCTTCTTGACTGACCATGGTACTCTCAACATTCTTCTGTAAAACCCCATTTCTACAGACTCCAGTGATTTTCTTGTCTGTTGTCCTATTGTCCATGATACGCTGTTAAGACTGGCTCTACGTAACATTTAAGAACTCCTTTTCTTGTTTCTATTGTCAAAAATGGATTGCATAGTATCTTCTTCATTTTCTGGAAAGCTGCTTTTGCCTGAGCCATTCTGCATCTCACCTCTGTTGTACATCTTCCGTCTGAGATTAACAAAGTTTCCAAATATTTAAATTCATTTACCTGTTTTATTATTGTTCGATTTGTATTTATTTTGGACTGAGGTGATGTCTTTTTCTTTGTTGTTACCATTACCTCTGTCTTTTTGCTATTAAGACTGTGTCCTTTATTTTTGCTTTCTTTCACTATAATGTCCAACATTTCTTGCAACTCATTTTCACTCTTAGCGATTAAGACTGTATCATCAGCATACCTGATATCTCTTATGATAGGCCATAATTTTGGACGCTTTTTTCCATTTCTCTTATTTCTGTACTTATCTTGAATTTATTCCATCGCATACGAAATATGTTACAGATGTATTTGTGTTCGAATTCATCCAATTTATTTCCCATTTCTTTAGTTGTTTTTCAGCTCTCGCAAGTATAAGTAAGGTTTTCTGTATATATATATATATATATATATATATATATATATATATATATGCCATATATTTACATTTACATTTTGCAGATGATATGTAAAAAAAAAGTAAAGTACCCCCGTCACGCCAAGTGGCGCATAGGGAATATAGTATTAGTGACCATAAGTTTTACAGACCTTCGGCACATGATTTTTGGGGTAATGTGGTCGGTATTACGCCCGTGCCGCTTCACTTTTCCAGAAAAGAAATCCGGTAACCATTAAAGGCTGGGTGAACCCGGAAGCCGTCGGTTAGAATCGAATCCTACCCCTTGTCCTTTGTAGTCCAGTTCACTACCCACTGAGCTAACGCGGCTCCCTTGCAGATGATATAGTGCTCCTTAATGACAATATCAACAACATGTAGAATATCACATATATCCCGTTATTCATCATCATCATCATCATGTACCCTGCCGGTTGGCGTAGGCGATCATGTCCCTCCACAATCTTCTATCTACAGTGCATCGTACCAGTTCTGTTGTTGACTGTTTTCCATGTCATGACACCAAGCTATCCAGTATTTTCTATCTTTGTCGTCCGCGATCTCTCTTTCCTTTTATTTTGCCAGTTGTAACCAAGTATTCCAACTTTCCTCTTCTCATGATGTGCCCGAAAAATGTTGATTGCTTCTTTCTGATGTTTTAAGAGCTCCCTTTTTGTGTAATTCATGGTGGATAAAAATAGGACATGAAATCAGCAGACATAAAACACAAATAATGAAAAATAAACTTACAACTGTGGGCAATATGCATCTAAATAGTCAGGCATTGGAAAATTTCCACTATGTATGTATTGGTAGTAGTGTAGATTAAGAAGGGGAAACAATCAAAGAGATCACAGGCAAAATAGCACAAGTAGCAGCAAATTTTAAAAACCTGAACAAAATATGGAAATAAAAAATACTAAACAAGGAAACTAGACTTAGAATATTCAACTCAAACGAATTATTAACCCTTATCTACGCATGTAATAGATGGGAGACAACTGAGATTGGTAGAAATATGAGCGCCTTTGAGGATACGCCTAAGAAGAATTCACTTTGTAGAATGGAACGAATCCAAGATTAATATAGAGATAAGAGAAACAGCCATGCAAACAACAATCTCTTCAAAAATCAGTAAGAGAAGATGGACATATTTTGGTCATATGTTGAGAAGAGGTAAAAGAGTAATTTCAAAACACCCTTATGTGTGAGAAACATTCCTCTTCTTCTTCTATCCTTCCTCTATTGCCGTTGGTGTCGAGGGGAGATGCAATCTGCGATTCTTTGCTCTTCTGTTGGCCTCTTCTGGTGTTATCCCTCTTAGTGGCTCTATTATTCCCTTTATCCATCTCTTTCTCGGTCTTCCTCTTAATCTGACGTTTTCCTAGCGTTTGTTTATGGCTCTTTGAGTCATTGTTAGTTGTATGATCTTGATTGTTTGTCCATTATATTGGCTCTGAGCACTGTTGTGTGTATGTTACATGAGAAACATTATGATACATAAAAAATGAAGATGTGGAGAGACACTGAAAAGAACAGTTAGAAGAGAGGCAAACTTGATGGCACAGACTCACTAGATAAGAAAAAATATCTCGCAAAGAATAGCGCTGATAGGCAAAAAAAAACTACGAGTCCTATGCGACACTAGACAGTCTAACGCGCTAGTAAAATCAAAAAAAAGATCAAGATATATTTACATATGCCATGGAATCATACATTATTCTCTATATGTGCACGAATTGTGTAGTTGATTGCCATTGTAGGTATTTAAACATGGATACTATCCAGAATATTTAGGGTCAAGGCAAAGAAATGCACATAAATGCATACAACTGTGAAACTGCAGTGAAGCTAATAAAATAAATGTCTTAGTAGGGTCAAGGCAACTTTTCCTTTGTTGTATGTTTGTTCCTTCTGAAGGCCTATTGAGCTGAAACGTCGTTCAATGGTATGTATTGTCCTCTTGTTACGTGAAGATTTAACCATATCATTTGGTTTCTATTTGTTTCTATATTTATTGTTTTTATTTCTCCTCAAACTTGTTATCTCCTGTTGTCATTGCAATTTTGTTTGTTTGTTTTATTTGTGTTGTTGTTCACTCTGAATACTTTCTATAACCACCTCATTCCGCGCTCCCTAACTAGTTGTATCCATATGTTTCCGGATAGGTTTTACTCTCGTAATGACTGCTGTAGTTTGAGATATCATGTCCGAAATTTAAGACTTCAAATTTCAATGACAATTGATCTTATTTAAATATTTCACTTGTTTATAGTTTTAGTTAATTTATTTTAATGTTTGCAATAATGTCGTTTGGGCCATTGGTATACATTTCTGTATTTACAGCAACTCCATGTCATAAGCACAGCTGATTTGTTTTCTCGTTGCTTTTGATCGGTTGGTTCTTGTTATTTTATAAGATATAATGATTTATCTAATGTTTTATAATATATCTTTCAATGTATTAGAGAAATTCTACTTTACACACAGGCTTTAAAAGTAGAGGCTGCGAATGAACCTTCGTCCACTGGTGCTCAAGCAGACGTTTCTATCATTGTGAGAAGCATAACCAGTCTGTCTTTCCCCAATAATAAAAGGAACGTTGTTGTACTTATTGTAGCGGCATCTACAGTAACCGAAAGTTGTAAGTAACCAAAAAAAATGTCACTGTTGTTCATGTATGTCTGTAAGGAGAGTAGAACAATGCCTGTTTGTAGGGAGAGATGAATAATATCTGTAGGGAAAGATGAATAGTACTTGTCTGTAAGGAGAGATGAATAGTGTACGTGGGGAGAGATCAGTTGTGTTTATTATAAAGAGAGAGATGAATAGTGTCTGTGGGGATATATGAATAATGTTTGATTATAGGGAAAGAAAAATAATGCTTGTATATAAGGAAAAACGAATACGGAGAGATGAATAATATCTGTAGGGAAAGATGAATAGTACTTGTCTGTAAGGAGAGATGAATAGTGTACGTGGGGAGAGATGGATAATATACGTGGGGAGAGATGAATGGTGTACGTGGGGAGAGATCAGTTGTGTTTATTATAAAGAGAGAGATGAATAGTGTATGTGGGGATATATGAATAATGTTTGATTATAGAGAAAGAAAAATAATGCTTGTACATAAGGAAAAACTAATAATGTTTGTATGTAGGGAGAGATAAATTGTGTTTGTCTATAGGACGAGATAAATACTGTTTGTCTATATGGAGATATTAATACAGTCTGTCTATAGGGAGAGATGAAAATAACTTTTTCTTGAAATTTTACTGTTCGCTTAGACACAACATTAATTTATGACCAATGGAAAAAAAAAATAACAAACAGCTTTAGAGTTTGGTCTGTGTCAACAAATGGTCTTTATATGTTCATACTTATGGAGATGACGTCATGGGACGCACCAAAATGGCAGCTTATTTACATTCGAGCTATGGACTAAGCAATGTTTAATTTGAATACCACGATATATATTATTGCAGCGAGTTGGCAGATTTTTGAAAATGTATTCAGGGGTTTGAACATAAATGTTTGTTCACAGTTCGTTAACCTTCGTTGTAGATAAAGTCGTTAAATTGATAGCTTAGTTTGTGACCTTGGTTGCTAAGGACCTAACTTGTGCAAACGGATGGCATTGGCAAGAATCATTTTGAATCTATGAAGTGGGCTCATTTTGTGTTTAACTCAAAAGCATATGTGCTTTTTAACCAAAGACTTTTTTTGGGACTCAATGAAGATATCCCCGATGGAAGAATAAATTGTACTATTAATCCCATAAATGATTCGCTTCCAGAGGTTTATGATGTAAACAAAGCAGTTTTGTCATTGCAAATGAATAATGTCCACACCTATAATTGGTCAGGATTGGGTAGCAGCAGCAGCTTTATAGCGAACACAGAAAACATCACAGGATTGTGCTGTTCTGAAACAGCTATGCCATGCTACCCTAGAATTGCCTTTAATGGGATTACTGTGACCACAAACCACGCTCCATGTGTGTGCCACATATTTACACCACAGAAAGAAATTCTGAATATAACAACATCATGTGCCTTCTGTGATATTAATGACCACAGACCAGGAGCCTCCAGTATGATTGATACAACTGTTGCACCAAGCACTTCATCAGCAAAGCCATATCTATGGAATGTTCATCTGACATTGTTCTTGAATGATGTCCAAGATAATGAGACATCAGAATTGTGTGGCGGCAGCTACAAGAAGGGAGCGGAGAACATCATCAATTGTGCTTTTACTAACTACAGGTCATGTGGCTTCTGTTGGATTGGAAATGATAACTTACCACACTTGTGTGTCTATATGTTTATAATTGGAGTCATCAATGATGGCCTAACATCATCAGGTGCTACGACGATCATCGTTTTCGGGAGGACGTAAACTCCCATGGTGTATGGTGGATAGGCGGCGGGAACCATTGAGGGCTATGTCTGAAAAGTGTTCCTTCTTGCAGTTTCCTCATATTCCAAGTCCGGCTTGTTGCAGGAGCTACTGAGTTAAGTGCTCTGTGCACACCGTGAGCTGTGTGTCTCATCCGTTTTGATCCTGCTTCGATATCCCGCTTGTTTGCGATGAATGATGATATCGTATGACGGGGAACAGTTGGCTGTGTTCACTTTCTGCGCGATTTCGCCTTATGTCTTTTGGCGTGTGCTGAGACTGCTGCGATGGGGACTACAGTTACCTTTCTTTGTTTGGGAGATGAGTTGGTAATTCGGATGATTCCACTGGCACGGGCGGTTGAGCAATTATGGATTTTAATTCGTTTGCTGTGAGACCGAGGCCTTCCATAACCAATAACCAATAACTTATGTGAACACTGACATCTAACAAGTAGTCTCATACTTGAAGTTTGAATGTAAAAACAAACATTTGGAGCATCTTTAGTGAGATCGTAATGGAGTAGTTGTTAGTAAACATCTCCATTGAGGACTGGGTTGGGTCTTATTCAGCCTTAAATTGGCGAATGATAGTTTATCACAGAAGGACGGTCAGCGTTGAGATGGCAAAATGAACATAAATATATGTTTATATCAATATAATAATAAGTACTAAAATCATA
Organism: Megaustenia siamemsis; assembly: GCA_032433765.1. Lineage (NCBI taxonomy): Eukaryota > Metazoa > Mollusca > Gastropoda > Stylommatophora > Ariophantidae > Megaustenia > Megaustenia siamemsis. The sequence continues at coordinate 10,296,282 of JAVIAB010000046.1, forward strand.
GTTCAGGTTAGTTTAGTTTAGTCAACAAATCAGCCTCATTGCACAAATGACAACTTCATAATATTGAAATCCCTTTCTCAAAACGTTCTCCAGTATGAAACACGTCCGCTGCACACTTGCGAGAAAGCACTGAAGATAGCTTCAATTCAGCTGCACAAACTCCGTGGCGCCGGAGAAGACCTTGTTCTAAACCCTTTAATTCGCATCTTAACGACAAGCGTGGCAGGTGTCAGTTGCTATATTGTTCACCCCCTCTCCATTATTATCTTTGGAAATTCTCTCACTCTCTCTCTCTCTCTCTCTCTCCCTCTCTCTGCGATCAGGGCTCAATCAGAGTAGGATTCCAGACTCCCACATGAAGTCAGCTGTCAGGCTAAGTGTGTTGATCGCCCCCACAGACAGAACATCACAAGTAGAGTTCGCCAGATCTACTCTGATTGAACACCCGTTAATACGTTGCATTGTGTTCTGCGCCAGTGGCCCAGTGCATCCGATTTCAGCCAGCATTTTATTCGGGTTTGCTTTCCCTAGCCTTTGATTGTCCTCAATCTTCCTGCAAGGCAGCAGGTTGTCTTTTCTGTAGGGGGATTCTGCCCTTAGATGGTCGGCCCTCCCAGGTTTACGAGCACCATCTGCCCGAGTCACTAGAGGTGACTAACACAGACATGCACACACAAAGATGTGAGATGTGACTAACACAGACATGCACACAGCGATACGAGGCATGACTAACACTGACACACATCAAGATATATGACACATGACTAACATAAATATGCACATAAAGATATGAGATATAATTGACATAGACATGCACACACAAAGATATGACACATGCCTAACATAGACATGCACACAAATTCAACTAGTATAGTAAGTAAAGCTTAATCAAGAGTAACGCATCAAAATTGAATTTCTTAAAATATAACAAGCAAGCTTTTCAAGTTGAAACCCACGTAATCTGTATCGTGAATAGCAATGCAAACAATAAAGAAGACAATGTATTTTTGAAAATCTTGACTTTGAACTTTCCAGCGCCCATTGACGTCACATTTGGATTGCAGTGTTTTTCGGCACCCATCTCTGTTCTTGGCAAGATGTTCGAACTTATCTAATGAGTTTATGCCTGCCAAATTTGCTTCTCTTATAAGTCTTCTTTTTTGTGTTTCTCTAGGTCTTCCTCTCTTTTCCTGTATCGTGATATTTCCCATATTTTGAGATTATCTTTTTGTCTCTTCTCAGCATATGCCCGACATATGTACTACTTTCTTCCTAATTGTAGAGGGCATCGTTGGTTTCTTGGCTATTTCTCTTTTATCAATATTAATCTTGAATTCATTCCATTGTATATAGAGTATACATTTATATTTTGTTTAATGCTTTATATATAGAGTATACATTTATATTTTGTTTAATGCTTTATATATAGAGTATACATTTATATTTTGTTTAATGCTTTATATATAGAGTATACATTTATATTTTGTTTAATACTTTATATATAGAGTATACATTTATATTTTGTTTAATGCTTTATATATAGAGTATACATTTATATTTTGTTTAATGCTTTATGTATAGAGTATACATTTATATTTTGTTTAATGCTGCACACAAATTCTCAGAGCACATTGAGTACCAACAAAATAAAAATGAGGAATTAAAAATCCATTGACGTTAATGAGATTTGTCTTACAAAACAAAATCTTACACAGACAAATGAAATACATTGACATATAATGGAAGTCATGGTTCCATAAAGGCAAGTATGTATAGATCAAGGGAAAAGTGCTCTCACGGCATGTAAGTGGCATTGAATTTGACAACACAGGAAGTGACAGAAGGGGCAGACAAATGAAATTTCTTCATACTGGCTGAGATGGGACGAGCGTGCTATTATTTGATGATTTCCCAGATTCACAATTTCATTCTATTTTTTCTATTCATTTATGTATTACAATTGTTATTATTTTTTTATATGATAAATTTCTTTACAGTGAAAAAAAACCGATCTGTTAATCGAACGTGTTAATGTAATGTTGAGAATAGAAATGGAAACGAATATATAAATGAATAAGGAGAAATGGATATTTAAGATGAAAAGAGTAAGCCTCGCGCAAATACAATTGAAAACATCAAATATAACAAAATAAAGAACTAGAAATAGGGTTTTATAGCTTTGTTGTTAGGTGTCAGGTCTAGGTATAAGGCAATTATTCTCTAGTGAGTCTTTAATTCTTAAACCAATGGAGTACATGGCTCGGTCTGTAATACCTGTTTGATTTCCCTTATTCTGCTGGCGAGCTTGAAACTTGCCTATTCAAAATGTGATACAGTACTGCAGTGCTACATCTTCAACATTATGAGTTCACCCACGGAATGTTCTACTGCGATCCTAACCTTGTTATTCGATCTGTTTAATTGAATTTCAGACCATAGTTTCTCCAATTGATGTTCTTATTGATCACCATTGATGGTGTATGTCCATCTTACTCCGGCTCTGCCCTTTGCTCTTCTACCTTCTCCTGTTCAAGATGTGCTTTGTATAGTAAGGAATCGCACTGCTTTTTTTCCTAGATAGGCAAACATGTTTATTATTTTTTTGTGTTTATATAAAGAGGATATATATAGCCAAGGATTGCTCCAATGCCTACTCTTCTATTATCATTTCTGATTCTGTCTTTCCTGGTCATTACAAGCAGTTTAATATTTCAATTTAATATATTAATTTTTACATATTTTATATACACCACATACAATGTTATTTCTTTAAAGAATGTTGAGAGTTTCTTGGATAGCTAAAAAAAACAACTAAGAAATTCTCAAAGAGGCCAACACTAAAAGGGAGGCCATAGAAACGTCAGAAAAAAACAATCAATAGTATGGGGACATATCATGAGAAGAGGACAGTTGGAATACTTGGCTGGTACTGGCGGCATATAAGGAAAGAGAGATCTCGGACGACAAAGAGAGAAGAATATGGACAACTAGTGTTGTGACACAGGAAACAGTCAACAACAAAATTGATATGATGTAATTCGTATACGCTGTAAATAAAAAAAAATTGTGGAAGGACATGGTTGCCTACGTCAAGCGGTATGCCACACGATGATAATGATGATGATAACGGTGATGGTGATGATGATGATGCTATTTTATGTCTGTGCTTATCTCTGTGATAACGAAGACTGCTACCACGAGATCTATCCTGAAGGGAAAGTGAAAATGTGATTAATGTGTTGCTGATGTTGCTGATTATTCTCCCTTCTCGATGGGATACTGGGACTAAAGGTAAACATGTACATTCGCTGCTGTAATGTAAATGTCTGCCTGTTTACAATTATATTCTGGCACGTCTTTTCAAACCGTACATACATTTATAAACACTATATGTCTTTGTGTTCTTCTTTAGTTCTGACAAGTCTTGCATTGTTAATAGCTAGAGGATACGATGCATACGCAGTTGTTATTGGAGATGTTCGAAATCCACTTATTATCAATAAATTGACTGCTAATGCGAAAGTCCAAAAAATAGCAAGCATCAGTTTGCTGTCAACCGTCGCTAAATTTGTCCACACTGCACTTTGTTCCACCAGTAAGTGAAACCTTTTATATATTTATTACTAAGTTTTATTGGTCTTGATGACCATATTAATTAATTTGATTTCAACTATTTCACGTTTCAGTTAGTTAATTACATTACACTCACTTATTCGAATCGCATTATTACTATGTGAGTGGCGATTTATTTCAAGCCATTAAGATGCACTTTTCAACATTTCAATTTCTCAATATTTTAACACTTAAAAATGTCTTTAATCTCCCTGGTCACTTAGTCACTCTGTTGCTCTGTTTCAACTCTTTTTTGTCCATTTCGATTTCTAAAGAGAAGCAATAACATTCTCCAGGATCTCTTTAGCCTTAGGAGAACACAAATGCTCTAACCTATGAACTCTCAACTTCTAGCCTTAGGAGAACACAAATGCTCTAACCTATGAACTCTCAACTTCTAGCCTTAGGAGAACAAAAATTCACTAACCTATGAGCTCTCAATTTCACTAACCTAGGAGCTCACAACTTCACTAACCTAGGAGCTCACAACTTCACTAACCACGAAGCTCACAACTTCAATAATCTAGGAGCTCACAACATCACTAACCACGAAGCTCACAACTTCACTAATCTAGGAACTTATAACTTCACTAAAGTAGGAGCTCACAACTTCACTAACCTAGGAGCTCATAACTTCACTAACCTAGGAGCTCACAACTTCACTAACCTAGGAGCTTATAACTTCACTAACCTAGGAGCTCACAACTTCACTAACCTAGGAGCTTATAACTTCACTAACCTAGGAGCTCACAACTTCACTAACCTAGGAGCTTATAACTTCACTAACCTAGGAGCTCACAACTTCACTAACCTAGGAGCTCATAACTTCACTAACCTAGGAGCTCATAACTTCACTAACCTAGGAGCTCATAACTTCACTAACCTAGGAGTTCATAACTTCACGAACCTAGGAGCTCATAATTTCACTAACCTAGGAGCTCATAACTTCACTAACCTAGGAGCTCATAACTTCACTAACCTAGGAGCTTATAGCTTCACTAACCTAGGAGCTCACAACTTCACTAACCTAGGAGCTTATAACTTCACTAACCTAGGGGCTCACAACTTCACTAACCTAGGAGCTCATAACTTCACTAACCTAGGAGCTCACAACTTCACTAACCTAGGAGCTTATAACTTCAATAACCTAGGAGCTCATAACTTCACTAACCTAGGAGCTCATAACTTCACTAACCTAGGAGCTTATAACTTCACTAACCTAGGAGCTCACAACTTCACTAACCTAGGAGCTCATAACTTCACTAACCTAGGAGCTCATAACTTCACTAACCTAGGAGCTCATAACTTCACTAACCTAGGAGCTCATAACTTCACTAACCTAGGAGCTCACAACTTCATTAACCTAGGAGCTCACAACTTCACTAATCACGGAGCTCACGAGTTACTGAACGGTTGAGTAGCCTATTCCCATGAAAGCGTATTGAATAGTACTTAAACCAATGAACAGAGAAAAGAACAACAAAATGCAAATATTAATATACAACTTCTATTTTTTTTAATATTTGGAATGTATATTATGTATTGACAGCTGCAAACAGTCTACTCTGCTTCTTTTTTTAATTTTTTTTAACTGCCGATGTTTTATGTTTCCTTTACTATGTTTAGGTGCGCGTTATCGTGCTGCGAAATCCACTATTTCGCTGGCTAAAAAGCCAGCGCACGGTGTTCGAAACCCGCGGTAGAGAGAACAAATATTTTTCTAGCGGGGGTGAATTAAAAATCCTGACTCTCACACGCCGTGGCGACTGCTTTGACCGAGCGACCTTTATCCCTTCGGTCCTGTCGTGTGCACCACGACATATGCCAGCAATGGTAATATGTGTCATAATGATAGTTTTACTACGTTCATATCTTATCTTCATGGAAAAGCGGCTACTTGAGCATGAACACCTATACTTTACAATTTGACAGATATTACACGTCCGTTAAAATCAGCGCGTCAAACTTGAATACAGCACTTTCATTGTGTCATTTTTTTGTTCAAATAAGTATTTACACCCACCGCACGAACTTTGTTATCAGCGGCGGTACTGAGATCATCATCATCGTGTGCCTTCTCCGCAACGAAGGTTGGCTACCATGGATCGCCATTCTACTATGTTTCTTGCTTTGATGGTGCAGGCTCTCATAGATTGACTTGACCATCTTTCGATGTTACTCGTCCATGTTAGTCTTGGTCTGCCTCTGCCTCTTTTACCTTGTATTTTTCCTTCCAATATTACTTTTAGTAGGCTGTTGTGTCTTTTAACATGCCACAAAAATTTCATTTGTCTTGTCTTAATTGCATTTAGTAGTTCTCTTTTTATTTTAAGTTGTTTTAAAACTTTATCGTTTGTTATCTTTTGTTTCCATCCAATTCTACCTATTCTTCTATAAATCCACATTTCAAAGGCTTCAATTTTCTGTTCTGTTTTCTTGTCTAATGTCCTTGTTTCTGCGCCATACAGGAATATTGAGAAAATGTAACATTTTGCCATTCTTAGTTTCAGCCCTGTTGATATTTGTTTTGTTGTTAGTATATTTTTCATGGCATTAAAATTAGTACTTAGATACTATATGATAACTTAATATGTGCTTCTATCCGTGGTCCTTCTGACCATGAATCGGTTCGTTTACGCTTGACGCCACGACTTCCTCTTTGTATGTGCTAACAACATACATAATTATAAACACACACACACCTTTTGTCACAGTTTGAAGGTTGAACACATACGAGGCTACTTTCTGTCATTGATGTGGTTACTGAAAAATAGAAAAAATAAATAATAATTAATCGGTATCTTCGGTGTCTCGATTAGTGAGATACACGTTTGTTAACATTTGGTTTTGTTTTACTTTTCAGAACTACTTACCTGCAAATCAGGATATATCCTCGATCTACTACGCTGTATTGGTAGGTACAACTCAAAATTAATTAGGGGAAAAACATTTTGTTTACCTGGGAAATGGAAGGTGCAAGAGAGTCAAGGAGTAAACAACTCGGCGAGAAGGGTAGAAAATAACAAGGAGTACACGACGAGAATAGCAAAGAATGAGGTGGAGGGAGAAAATCAGAAAACAACTTGGGGCAAAAAAAAGAGTAGAGAATGAGATGGAGGTAGCATGCTGTAAAAAACATCGACGAGAAGAGTAGAAAATAAGACGGAGTGAGTCACGCAGTAAGCAACACGACGAGATTGAGAATGAGGGAGGGAAGCAGTGAAGAACTCAGCGAGGCAAGCACAGACTTAGATTAATATAGGCAAACAGCAGACAACTCAACTATAAATGAGTCAGCTTGAAATTAATGGGATTAGTAAACAACTCAATGGGAGACTTAGATTAATGGGGGCAAGAAGTAAACAACTCGAAAAGAATATTGTAAATTTAGAATGAAGGAGGTAAGTGACAAAAAAAATAATCAACGATAAGAGCACACATTGATATTAATGGAGGCAGGCTATAGACAACTTCGCGATAGGAATGCAAATTAAGATTAATGGAAGCAAGTAATAAACAACTCGACGATAAGAGTGCAGATTGAAATTAATGGAGGCAATTAGCAAACAACAATAGGAGAAGAAGGTAGATTGAGATTATCGGGCAAGTAGTAAAAAAATAACTCGACGAGAAGAGTATAAATTGAGAACGAGGGAGGAAAGCAGTAAAAAACTCAACGAGATAAGTGCTGATTGAGAATGAAGGAGGCAAGCAGTAAAGAACGCGACGAGAAGAGTGCAGCTATAAATGGGGACAAGCAGCAAACAACATGGCTAGAAACGTGCATAATGAGACGGAGAACACGACGAAAATTGTAGACAATGAAATGGAGAGAAGTAGGCAGTAAATAAGACGATGAGAAGAAATGGAAGAGCTAAATGAAATCTAACATGTGTCAAAATGTGTCCCATCAATGTTAAATATCTGTAACTAAGCATGAGCAAATTAGGCTGCACAAACTATCAATTTGATATGAAAATTAGCATTACTGGAAGCAAAGAATGTTTCAAGAGAAAGGCATAACACAAACATAGCAAAATGATTCAAACAAATGAATACCCTCAACAGCCAAAGAAGTAAGGCAGATATTCTAGAACTCGGCAAAAAAGGAAGAAAACGTGATGTTCTATTAGGAAAACTTAATTCTATTTCTTTTTATGGTGGGTGCATGTAATGTCACGGGAACTGGCGAAGTATATTGTAACATCTAAAATAAAATTAGCGAAGAAAAGATAGAGAGAAACAGATTGAGAATATGTCAGACACACTTTGAGAGTGGTTTATTAGAAAGTCAACAACAGAGGTGACCAGCAACTATACACTTAGAAGGTTGTGAAGAGTCATGATCACGTAAACCAGGAGACAAAGTAATGCAAACAAAAAACACAAATTACTGAAGAGAAAAGCTGCTTAATTTGATTTGTTTTCCTGATGAGAAAAAAACAAATGGGGAAAAAACAGAACAACTTCACGAACAAGTGAATATAGGGAAAATGATTTTAGTTTCAAATGATTTCTTTAATAGAATATGTTGTTAGTTGCAAATGATTTTTATAATGGGAAATGGTGTTAGTTTCAAATAATTTATTTAATGGAAAATAGTGTTAGTTTCAAATTATTTCTTTACAGGAAAATGGTGTTAGTTGCAAATAATTTCTTTAATGGAAAAGGAAATTAGTAGCAAATGGTTTCTTAAATCGGGTAGCTTTCGCTCAATTCTGTATTATTATCTCACAAAAATCATAAGTTTTCATTGATCTGGTTAGAACTCGTCCTTTTAACATTAATTGACCAGTTTCCTAACCACCGCACACAGTTGGTAAATGTAAACACAGTCAGCAGGCGATAAGTCTTTGTCCTAGTTAAACCAGTGCAGTGCCAGTTAGTTGAAGTCTATCAGATTCCTGTTAATGTCAAGAGTTGTCTTGATCTTCCTTGGTGTCGAATAAAAATAATGTTTTAAATCTGAATACGGCGCTAGAAAAGCATTTTCTTTCCTTCTTTCTCTCTTCTTCTTTCTGTCTTTCTTTCTTTCTGTTTTTATGCTTTCGTTCTCTCTTTATTTTTTTCTTTCCTCATTTGCCTTTTGGCATGGATTTGAGATATGGTTCGCGGTGTCTTGCTCTTCTATTGGCCTCTTCTGCTGTTATCCTTCGAATGTTTCTAGTATGTAGTTTATCCGCCCTATTCTTGGTCTGCCTCTTGGTCTGGTGTTCTCGTGTCGTTTTTTTTTTTTTAAACTCTTTGTATTAGATTTTGTTCTTGATATCGTATTACATGCCCGAACCACTTGATCTGTTGTCGCTTTATGCAACAAAATCGCTTTATTTTGTTAAAATAAAACAATATCCTAGCAAAAAAGATGTCTGAATAAAGCAGCTGGGATGATCATAAGCAATTAGAAATGTGAGTGCAAGAAAAATGATGGAGATGAAACCATCCTTGAACTAAATACGTAGGGAGGTCAAAAAGAAATGCACACCAATTTTTTTCTCGGAAACTATTCGGGCAAAATGTGTGAAATTTTCACAGATTGTAGCTGAACATCCCAATTACACTACCTATTTTTCAACATAATTTCCGTCCAAGCGTATTGCCTTACGCCAACGCGAAACTAGGTCATGAATGCCTCGTTTGTACCAAGTTTTGTCCTGCTCGCGTAGCCATTTTTTAACTGCACGGATCACATCCTCATCATTGTCAAAGTGCGTCCCACGTAGGAATTTTTTGAGTGGTCCAAACAGATGGAAATCTGAGGGAGCCAGATCAGGGCTGTAAGGAGGATGGGGCAGTACAGTCCAACCAAATTTGTTGATTGCTTCCCGTGTTACCAGACTTGTGTGAGGGCGTGCATTGTCATGTTGAAGCAACAAATCTGCAGATGGCTTATTAGGCCGAACTCTGTGGAACCGATTTTTGAGTTTTGTCAGTGTATTGATGTAAGCTGTCGAGTTGATTGTCTCGCCTCTTGTCATTACATCAACAAGAATCACACCATCAATGTCCCAGAAGACAGTGATCATCACCTTTCCGGCTGATGGAGATGTTTTGAATTTTTTTCTTTTTGGTGACTGCGGATGATGCCATTCCATTGACTGCATTTTTGTTTCAGGCTCATAATAATGTGCCCACGTTTCGTCACCGGTAACAATTTTTGACAAAAACATTTCTCCTTCAACACCGAAACGCTCCAACAATTCAGAACATAATGTTTTCCTTTGAACTCTGTGATCATTTGTTAGGCACCGAGGAACCCATCGAGCGCAAATCTTTGAATATCCGAGAGTTTTAAAAATTGCGATTGCACTTCCCTTGCTGACTGTAACTGCAATGCCAATTGCTGACTAGTGATACGCCTATCCTTACGAATAATGGCATCAGCCCGGTTTAACATGTCTGTGCTAGTAGCCGAGGCAACACGTCCAGAACGCGGTAAATCATGCAGCTCCACTCGTACACTTTCTGCAGCTTTAATTCTCTGAACCCAGCGACTAACTGTGCTCCTATCGACTGCAGAACATGTGTACACTGCACACAGTCGTTTATGAATGTTTGCCACAGTTTCTTTTTCCGCAACCAGAAATTCTATGACAATTCGCTGTTTGTAACGGACATTGTTGACAAGCTCCATTTTAACGGTTCATAGATTGCGTAATATTTATCAGAATGCTGTGCAATTTGGTACACATAATTGGAACATGTCATATTCCAAGTGTGCAAAAATTCATATTCCTATCTTTATTATTAGCCGAGAAAAAAATTGGTGTGCATTACTTTTTGACCTCCCGTATTACATAGAGACAATACATAAATGGTTTGCTCACTTGAAGAAAAGGCATTGTAAAGCCTTACAGTATAGGACACAGAAAAAGATAAAATAAACGCAGTGTTTATGTAGGCCCAATCAGTGTTTGAAGATTTTAATCTTGTAAACAAAAAATATAACCGGAAAGGAAAGGTGGGGATTTTATTAAACCGGAGGAAGGTGAGTAAAACATTTAAAGGAAAGACAATTTAAAGTTCTAGATAATATAGCACAGATTTGAAAATCTCAATTCTGTAATGTCCATGACTTACCACAAGCTATGATATTAATTGCTCATTGTTATAACTCTCATAATCTTACACCCTAGACATTATTGTTTTGTAACGAGTAATATAAACTATGAAATTATTTTCTAACTATCCGTCTGGGAGAGGGTGGGGAGGGGCGTTTCAGAATTGGGAGGAGAGGGGTAATGTATTTCTTCTCTCTCTCTTCCCTTACACTCGACTTAGCGTTAAAGGAAACTCTGGGATCAATGTGAGTTGGAACAACAACAGGAAGGAAACTATACCAATATAACATGATGTAGCTCTTAGAAGGGCGTAAGGGGGACTGGTTGGTCGCGAGGCAAGACGCCGGCCTCGAGACAGAGAGGTTGTGGGTTCAAATCCCGGCTGCACCGGTTGGGATTATTATTTTTTTTTCTCTCAGCGGCCACCACTCCTGGTCTCAACAGCGAGGCCCGGCTTAAAACGTCAATTCATCGACGGAAAAAATATGAGTACCTCCGAAGTCGGAGTTATCTGCGGCGAGGGACCCCTGTGCACACGGCTTCCAGGAAAAAATGGATTAACACACAAAATGCAGTTCCTAGTCTCTAGGTACTTCGTCAGAGGTAATATTAGGCAAACGGAATAAAAACATAAGGGCGTAAGTTAAATATGCGTATCTACCACAAAACATGGAAACGGCAGAAAACAACATTATTCTAAATGTTCCCTTTCGTCTCATTAGAGGTGTTATAAGTTAGGATAAAAATGTGAAGAAATTATATGCTACGTTCGTTATCCTATACAACCAATTAAGCGTTTCTGGATAACACTTTCAGACATAAACGAATGCAAAACGAAGGGAACGTGCCCGTACCGATGTGAAAACGAGCCAGGAAGTTACATCTGTCAATGCGAATCTGGATCTGCACCGTCAGCTATCGATGTAAAGGCATGTACAGGTAGAACTATTATATATTCTAGATATATACATTTTTCTACTTAATTTTACGGTTGCAATCATGAATTAAAAATACATTTTTACATCAAGTTTTTTTTTTTCATAAGAGAAACTTATCCATTATATTTTTCATTAATGAAAGTTGTTTGTTTCCATCAGAGAAACAGTGATATGTTGGAGGTAAAGGTGCGAACAATGCCATATACATTTAAAAAAAAATCTTTATTATAAGGAAACATAGTGGTAAAACAGATCTAAACCTATGTTCATAGATTCTACCAAACCATTAGACAAAGTAAAGCACCAAGAAATATTCAAAATTATAGAAGATATAAACGTTGACACAAAGGTCTAAGAATAATAAAGAACATGTGCTGGCAACAAAACAGCAGCCATAAGAACTGGAAATGAATTAGGAATATTTCTACAAATAAAACAGGGTGTTAGGAAAAATTGTGTACTATCACCTGATTTGTTTAATATGTATAGTGAGATTATTTTAGGATCCATGTCGGACATACTTGTAATAACGACTGACAGTCATAATAAAAATAACCTCAGATATGCTGATGATACAGTTTTAATCGCTAAGAGGGATAAAGAATTACACGAAATGTTAGACATTATAGTGAAAGAAAGCATAAATAAAGGACTCAGCCTCACTAGCAAAAAGACAGAAACAATGGTAGCAACAAAGAAACAGACATCACCGCAATGCACAATAAAGACAAGTGGAACAATATTAAAATAGGTAGATAGATTTAAGCATCTGGGAACTTTGTTAATCTCATATGGTAGATATACAAAGAGGTAATATGCAGAATAGTTCAGGCAAAAGCAGCTCTCCAAATAAAATGAGGAAGATACTGTGGAATCCATTTTTGACAATAGAAACTAAGAAAATTAGTACTTAAATGTAATGTTCAGCCAGTCTTAACATATGGATGTGAATCATGGACAACTGGACAACAGACAAGACAATTACTGGAGGCTGTAGAAATGTGGTTTTACAGAAGAATGTTGAGAATACCATGGACAGCTAAGAAGAGCAATGAAAACGTTCTGAAAGAGGCCAAACCAAGAAGAGAGCAAATTTCCAATATTAGGAAAAATAATCATCGTGTTTGGCCATGTAATGAAGAGGGAACAGCTGGAATATATTGTGACAACTGGGAAAATTGAGGGACGAAGCGATAGAGGGAAGCAAAAATAACAAATACTAGACAGCTTAAGAGAATGGTTTGGCAGAAGGTCAACAACAGATATGATAAATAACTGTCGAGATCGAAAGTTGTGGAGAGACATGTCACCTACGCCAGCAGGCGCGGTACTTGATGATGATGAAAGACATATATACTTCCGCAAACTTCATAACACTAGGGGACTGACTTAATCTATCTATCTATCTATTGACCTTTCGAGCCGTAACCGGCCCATAGGGCGTAGACCAAGATACACCTTCTCCTATATGAATTTTTGTTCTAGCAGTTTTCTTTTAAAGATATTTTATCAAATCTCGCCATCTGTCTCTGTTCTGTGCAAGCAGTTCTATCTCATTGAGGGAGCCGATTCCTGCTGCTCTTGCCTCTCTCATCAATGTTCTTCTCAGTGTCTCCCTGGGTCTTCCTCTTTTTCTTTTACCTGTTGTTTCCCATATGAGGGCTTGCTTTGCTATTCGATTATTATCTCTTCTCATCACATGTCCAACGTATGACCATCGTCTTTTCTTTATTACTGAAGATATTAGTGGTTGATTGACTTAATACATTGAGAAAATAGAAGAATATAATCGTTTTTAATCATGTCTTATTTGTAACGTTCCTTAGAGAAAAAAAAATGTATGTTCTTATCTGTGTACGTATTGCTTCACTTAATAAAAAAACAATAACTATGTATTTGCTACAGTAATAGTAACTTGTAGTAATTGTATCCTTTCTATTTCACGACATTAAAAGTGACACTGTTAAATTTAGATCCTCTATTGCAGTAAATCGCATTGGTTAAATCTGCATTGTACAAGCATAGTGGGTTTTATATGGGGGTTTGGTTGGTTGGTTGGTTGGTTGGTTGGTTGGTTGGTTGGTTGGTTGGTTGGTTGGTTGCGTTCGCCCGATGACTAAAATATTCTAGAGTATCGTAGTAGACTAGAATATTCCTCTTCATCATCCGCCCTTACAAGGACGTAGTGGACATGTCTGCGTTGTGTTGTGATTTGCAGTATAACTGTAATATTTGCGCCTTTCGGCCCAACACATCCGACTTCAGCACGACATTTTTGAGTACCAGGTTGTTTTTCCTCTTCGATCCCTGCTCGCTTGGCCAGACTAAACAGGTTAGTCTGTTACTGGAGGCACCGCGGAGAGGTGGAGCAGGGTCTGGATGGTTTTGGTTCACCGATCCTGGCGCAAGCCATCAGCTGACATCAGCTGACAAAGTACAGGAGGGTTTTATATGACGTAATTGTAATATTTTATTGTTTAGAATCTTCTTAGTTTAAATGTATTTGAGTTGTACTTTCTGCACAGCGTAACCCACAGTAATATTATGTTTATTTAACAGCACGATTAATGACGTTAGTGATAATAATAGTCTAAAATATTACAGTAATAAATAACAGCAATAATATTAATGACAACATAATAAATAACAGCAATAATATTAATGACAATATAATAAATAACAGCAATAATATTAATGACAATATAATAAATAACACTAGAAATAAAACCTTAATATCAATAATATCGATAATGCTAGCATTAAAAAAGTAAAAGTAAAGTACCCCCTGTCACGCCAAGTGGCGTATAAGGAAATATGGTGTTAGTGACCCTATATTTTACAGACCTTCAGCACTGATGTTTGGGGTAATGTGGTCGGTATTACGCCAGTGCTGCTTTACTTTCCCAGAAAAAAATCCGGTTCCCATTTAAGGCTGGGTGAACCCGGAAGCCGTCGGTTGGGATTGAACCCTACCCCATGTCCTTTGTAGTCCAGTTCACTAACCACTGAGCTATAGCGGCTCCCAATGCTAGCATTAATAGCAACAATGTCAGTAATACCGATAATAACATTAATAAATCAATATCGATAACACTGATAATAACATTATTAATAACTGTATCGATAACACTGTTAACATTAATAACAACAATACAAAGAATAACGTCTGACAATGTATCTAGTTAAGTGATTTATCGAGCTCACGAAGGACCGATTTCTCTTGCACACAAAACTTAGTCTCTAATAATAATAGTTGCAATGTGTATTTAAATAAAAATTCAAAATGTATTTGACTAATACACACACACATACATTTTATGTTATTGTTTCTGCTATAGATGCCTGATCACAAATTTGTGTTGTAGCTGTGAGAGATACACACACACATTTCTTCTTATTTTCAGCCTTAGATGCCTGTGGACACGTTGGTGCTATAATAGGTGTGGTAGATATCAAGCCTAATGTTCCAAAAAGTGCGGCCATATCCCAAGCCAAACTAATAACCGAGTTTTACGCCGGTTCCTTCAGCTTATCCTTGATAGCCTCGCTTTCTTCTCATTATGTGTTCAGTCAGTTACAAGATCACAGAAAGCCTCTAAATGACTTATATAAGGTGAGTTTTCTGTTACTAGTGTTGCTTAATTATTCCCATTATTCACTATCGGGTCTGATACCATTAATGTGGTAAATTAAATACAAATTCAAAATGATCCAGTCAAAGCTAGTAAAAGTAAAGTAAAGTACCCCCGCCACGCCAAGTGGCGTATAGGGAAATATGGAGTTAGTGACCCTATATTTTACAGACCTTCAGCACATGATTTTTGGGATAATGTGGTCAGTCAAAGCTAGATTTCAATATAATTATTTTCCGCAATAAGTCTCTTCTTCTTCTTTCCTTCCTCATTTGCCTTTCAGCGTCGAGGGGATATGTTATTTGCGGTCGTTTGCTCCTCTGTTCGCCTGTGCTGCTGTTATGTTTCCTAGTGCTTCCAGTATTCCTTCGATCCAGAAATGTCCTGGTCGACCCTTGGGTCTGGTATTCTCGCAACGTTTATTGAGGACAAGTTGTGATGTGTTTTGATCTTTCTGCCGTGTCACATGGCCAAACCATTGTATCTGTTGTTTCTTAATATATTCTATGGCGGGGGCTATTCCTAGCTTTTTTCTCAGTTCTTCATTTCTCTGTAATATAAAAATAGCACAAAGAAATGTCTTGATATATTTGGCCTGTCACAGAAGTGATTGATGAACAAAAAAAAAAAACATTATGTTGGAGGTTCTGCACAATAATGTAAAAAAAGTAAAGTAAAGTACCCCCGTCACGCCAAGTGGCGTATAGGGAATATGGTGTTGGTGACCATAAATTGTACATACCTTCAGCACATGACTTTTGGGGTAATGTGGTCGGTATTACGCCCGTGACGATTTACTTTCCAAGAAAAAATCCCGTACCCATTTAAAACTGGGTGAATCTGGTAGCCGTCGATTGGGATCGAACCCGACCTCTTTTCCTTTGTCTTTCAGTTCACTAACCACTGAGCTATCGCGGCTACCACACAATAATGTGGTAAATATTTTTTTTATAACTCAAGACGTTTAGAATAAAAGCAAAGCACAAATAAGCAAATTGAAGAGCATTAGAAAAATGCAAGTTAAATTTCTCAGCTATGACATGAGAAATAAACAAAAAATACATTATTTCATACAACGAAAAGGAAAGAGCAAAGTGGGACTGAGGAAGACATAGGAAAAAATGTAACATAATGAATGGAAAGAGATGATGGTAGAAATAATCATGAACACTAGTGATTCAAATATACTGGGTCCAATATGGTCATTTTAATGTCGGACCCGATGAGGACATTTAAGTTTAGAGAAAAACTTATGAAGGAACGTGTTGCCGAACTATCATCAAGTGTAAGATTTAAAACCACGAATGTTCGAATACATTATGGAACAGATTAACCACTCACCCTAGGAGGATATCGGAGTACCTGTGGATTCGTCCAGTTTACAATGATGATGATGATTCTAAAAACAACAACACATACACATTTTTAACTAGTTAGGTTAAACCCTACATTACGATACCGCAGTAAAAATTACCGCAAAACGGCATTAAACGCAAATTCTTCTAAATTTGATAGTTCGCCATGTTTAAACATTCCCCCACCCCCACCTCCACCCCTTTCCGTGTACCTTCCTAGTTACACTTCCGATAAACTTTTATTATTGGATTGTATTCTATTGATATGTGATCTTTTTCATTTCACTTCGTGTTGTACGATCCTATAATACAGAAAGAAAAAAATCACAAATTTCAACAAATTGGTTGTTTGTAATATTTGTTTTTAGCTGTGACCTCAATCAGTTGATTAATTTCCTAGTTCGTAGGAGGACATCAAACAACCCCTTGTGGCTCGGTAAACGCAGTGAATAAACATTATGAGGTAGCCGGGGATATTGACGAACTTCCGGCGACCTTCTGAATAGACAAAGTAACACATTGAGTTCAAGTAGGAATTTCGGGTCATAACTCAACCTGAGACAGGAATTGTGAGCTCCCTGTGTGCCTATTTTGGAAAACACTTAGTTGTGTGTCAAATGTTCAAAGAAAATACAACTTTTACTGCTCCTAATGTTACTCAGAACCGACAAGTAGATATCAAAGTTAAAGGAATATTTCTGGAGACAGTTCAGAGCTACAACTACCTTGCAAATACTATAACCAGTGATGGAAAATGTATAGCTGAAATAAACAAAAGAATAGGAATGGAAGAAAGTAATTTTAATGCCATGAAAAAATATACTAAAATCAAAACAAATAACACCTGGGCTAATACTAAGAATAGCAAAATGTTACATCTTCTCAATATTCCTGTATAGTGCAGAAATATGGACATTAGACAAGAGAACAGAACAGAAAATTGAAGCCTTTGAAATGTGGATTTATAGAATAATGGGTAAAATTGGATGGAAGGAAAAGAAAACAAACGATGAAGATTTAAAATAACTAAAAATGAAAAGGGAACTACTAAACACAATTAGAACACGACAAATGTAATGTTTGGGGCGTGTCAAAAGACACAACGGCCTTCTAAAAGTAATATTGTAAGGGAAAGTACAAGATAAAAGAGGCAGATGCAGACCAAGACTAACATGGACGAGTGATATAAAAAGATGGACAGGTCAGCCTTTGAAAATCTGCACCATCAAAGCAAGAGAGGAATGACGCTCCATTGTAGCCAACCTTCGATACGGAGACGGCATTCGATTATGATAAATGTTACAATTAAGTGGCAGTAATTTGTGCTACGGAATATAACGACGTGCGTCACTGGCAGGTATCATATTCTAGAGATGTATTGAGCTCCAACATTAATTTTAACGTTATTATTTTAACCACGACGACTTAAATATGAATCATATGTTATGCCCACTATATTTCATATACAGAAACTTAAAGATACTGCTCTCAATGTCAAAATAGAGGCTAACGTTACTGAGAGGTTTGGATTCGTTGCTGAAACTATAGCCAATGTACGTGCACAGGATAAAAATAAGGCAATTGTTGTAGTATTGTTTAGCTACAAAGACAACTATAAAAGTGAGTTATTTCTTCATATGCACTGTTGTTACCGGTTGAGCTATTGTTGATTTAGTGGATACTGCGGTTATTATCGGTGCTACTACTGTGTTGTTAGTGCTGCTCATATCATTATCGGTGCTGCTACTGTGTTATTGGTGCTGCTATTGTTGTTATCGGTCCTGCAACTGTTGCTTCCGTGCTGCTGTTATTGTTGTTGGTGTTTTTTCCGTTGTTATCTCTGCTGTTTCTGTTGGTAACGGAGCCGCTACTCTTGTTTTCGGTGCAGCTATTATTGTTATTGATGTTGAAACTGTTGTTTTCTGTGTTGCTACAGTTTTTATTGATGATTCAGCTGTTATTATTGTTGATGCTACTGTTGTTTTTTTTTGTGCTACTGTTATTTTTATCTTTGCTGCTACTGTTGTTATCGGTGTTGCTACTGTTTAATGCCTGATTTCATGTCGATCACATCACCCTTCAAATGTTTAATTAAATAATATAGACACTAACACCAGATTTCCCATAAACATTACAGGTGTTGAAGAACACATGATGATACGTGTTAGTGGGTTGTATTTCTCTTATTACACGGCCTGATAAATCCTAAACCCGCACTGTCTCCATCAACTACCTGGGACATAATATAACCAATGATAGATAATGCAAAACTGAAATAGGCAAAAGAATAGGTATGGCAAAAGTAATTTTAATACCATGAAAAATATACTAACAACAAAACAAATATCAACAAGGCTGAAACTAAGAATGGCAAAATGTTACATCTTCTCAATATTCCTGTATGGTGCAGAAATATGGACATTAGACAAGAAAACAGAACAGAAAATTGAAGCCTTTGAAATGTGGATTTATAGAAGAATAGGTAGAATTGGATGGAAACAAAAGATAGCAAACGATAAAGTTTTAAAACAACTGAAAATAAAAAGAGAACTACTAAATACAATTAAGACAAGACAAATGAAATTTTTGGGGCATGTTAAAAGACACAACAACCCACTAAAAGTAATATTGGAAGGAAAAATGCAAGGTAAAAGAGGCAGAGGCAGACCAAGACTAACATGGACGAGTAACATCAAAAGATGGACAAGTCAATCTATGACAGCCTGCACCATCAAAGCAAGAAAAAGAGTAGAATGGCGATCCATGGTAGCTAACCTTCGTCGCGGAGAAGGCACACGATGATGATGATGATGATGTCTTCATCACACGATTTCAATGACCGATATTTTTTTTTTTTTTTTTTTTTGGGGGGGGGGGGAGGCTGGATAACATAGTGGTATGATGTCGATCTCATCGACTGGAGGTACCTGGGTTTAAAGCTCACCAATAATGGTGGTGATTTATAAAATAAATAAGAAACATGAATCCGCCGTTTCATTATAACGATACAATCTCTCCCCTGATCGTTTGGGTAGGGAGATCCAATGTCTTCCCCTCTAGAAAGTGGTAATGAACAGGAGGTCCCGTCCTCAGTCGCGCACGTTAAAGAACCCTTGGCAGTTAAAACTGAATTGAGTAGGCCGCTGTCCAGGCAAAATTGCTAGCAGTAGCCTGTCGACACCGTGGGTTCCATGGCGTGCTACGGAGTTCGTGCTCGTGAGTCAAGATTCTCCTCAACTTTTTTTCAAGATTCTCGAGAGGGATATAGAAGAACCTATAGATTTGTTCGCTGTGATGTGATGATGGTCATAACAACAAACAAACAAACAAACAAACAAACAACAATTAACCGAGAGATGGTTTTAATAACAGGCTTTGGTTATTGCAACATTGTGGTACCATTAAGTTACTATCTAGCTATAATCTAATGTGGATTTATAGAAGAATAGGTAGAATTGGATGGAATGAAAAGAAAACAAACGGTGAAGTTTTGAAACAAACACAAATGAAATGGGAACTACTAAACACAATTCAAACAAGACAAATGAAAATTTGGGGGCATGTTAGAAGACATAAAAACCAAATAAAATTAATATTGGAAAGGAAAATACAAGGTAAAAGAGGCAGAGGCAGACCAAGACTAACATCAACGAGTAACATCAAAAGATGGACAAGTCATGATCTATGACAATCTGCACCATCAAAGCAAGAGACAGAGTGGAATGGCGCTCCATGATAGCCAACCTTCGTTGCGGAGACGGCAAGGATGATGATGAAGTAATTTCTTCATTTGTAATCAAGTGATCGCACAGGACGTGCCTGTGACGTGCATCACATTTAGACCTCATTGAACATATGAAGTCTGTTATTAAGCAACGCCCTCGTGCAATACATTGCCTAACACTTTTGGAGTTTATAAAAAGTCTACTTGAGGTCTGAGGCACGGACGGATTATTACATTCCATTCCAACCAATATTATAAAGCTGATTAATAATGGAGTAAAAAGGCTAAAACTATAATTACAAAGTAGTAAGTATATGGAAAGAACATAGAAAGACTTCAAGAATGTAGCGATCTTGGACAAATAGCAAATGATGGAAAATGAAAAACAGAAATAAACAAAAGAATAGGAATGGCAAAAACCAATTTTTACATTAAAAAATACACTCTCATCTAAGCAAATAACAACAGATAACTACGAATAGCAAAATCATATATCTACTCAACCGTCCGGTATGATACAGAAACATGGACATTAAATACAAAGACAGAGCAGGAATTTGATTTTAAATGAGGATTTATAGAAAAATTGAGAGAATTGGGAGACTTAGGTAGAAGGAAAAGAAGACAAAAAACAGGAAAGTTCTGAATCAGCTTAAAAAAAACACCGCTTAACACAATTCAAAAAAGAAAAATCAGATTGCATGAGTACATGAAGAGGTGTAACATCCTTTTAACAGTCATCTTGGAAGGGCCTGTCCAAAGTAGATGAGGCAGAGGCAGACCAAGACTAAATTTGTGTGATAACACCAAACGATGGACAGGTGATCTATGACAACGTGCACCATCAAGATATCATCATCAACGTCATGTGCCATACCGGTTGGCGTAGGCACTCATGTCCTTCCACAATCTTCTATCTACCGTGCATCGTATCAGTTCTGTTGTTGACCGTTTTCCATGCCATAACACCAAGCTATCCAATGTTTTCACTCTTTATCGTCCGCGATATCTTTTTCCTTTTATTTTGTCAGTTGTTACCAAGTATTTAAACTTTCCTATTCTCATGATGTGCGTAAAAATATGTTGATTGTTTCATCAAGACAAGAGACGTATAAAAATGGTGCTCCATGGTAGCCAACCTTCGATGTAGAGACAGAATCCAATGAATGAATGAATTATTATTGTAGGGCGTTACATTAGTAGTAATGTTAACATGTCACTGTGACTCATAGCAACATGCTGAAAGAAAAAAGAAACTTCTTCCCTATTCACGCACAAGTTTCTTAATTAATTTGCACAAGGATATACACGTTATTAGCTGCTTTAACAATCTGCTAGCAATAATGAACTAAAAATGTCCATGAAAATATAGTTCTTTGTTTAACATTTGTTAACATTATGTTTCAGCTGATATGGAATTGTATTCCTTACTTAAACAAGAAAAAAATGTGCGAATAGTGGTGGTAATTTTTGGCTCCAAAAATGTTCCAAAAGAATTAGCTGAACGTATTGGTGAAGACAATGCTTTGGTCTGTCAAAAGCACAACAGATGTCAACACATCATTACCAAACTGTCAGCCAGAGTCTGCCTCCTACGTAAGTTTATTGTATCTACTATTTAATATCACTTGTCATGCTTAATAAGACATTTAATCAGTGCAACATGTTCACAAAAAATCAACGTCCACAAAACAGAAGTTATGAATGTCGCCAAAAATAAACAGAACATCAAGATAGTTATAGAAGGCATGCAACTAAAACAAGTACAGGAATTCAAATATTTAGGAAGTTTTGTCACAAAGGATAATTCATAAACAGCAAAGATAGAATCAAGATGCAACAAAGCTTGTCAAAAAAATGGACAATTATCACCAATATTATCCAACAAGAAAATAACTCTAGAGGCAAAACGGGGACTTTACAATACAATCTTCATCCAAACGTTGTGTTACCAATGCCAGTCCTTGACCCTAGATGCAAAAGCAATAAGAAAATACCCTCTACTGAGATGACATGTGTTAGACAAATGACAGGAAACAGTCTGAGAGATAAGATCAGAAGTAAAGCAACAAGAAAAGCTAGAAAAAGCCCCAGCCAGAGAATATATAAAGAAATAACAGATAAAATGGTTCGGCCACGTGACAAGGCATAAAGTTCAAAACATAATACAACGAGCCCTCAACAAACGTTGCGAGAATATCAGACCCAAGGGCCGACCACGAACAAGATGGATTGATTGAATATTAGAAACACTAGGAAACAAAACAGTAGCAGTGGCGAAGAGAAGAGCAAAAAACCGCAAATTATACATCCCCTCGACGCTGAGCGGCAAATGAGGAAGGAAATAAGAAAAAGAAGAACAGGGAGATGAAGAAGAAAAAAGAGGAAGAGGAAGAAGAAGAATAAGAAGAGGAAGAGGAAGAAGAAGAGGAATTGTCATGTCATGCATGTCATAATTTCTTTCGGTGATCTTGTATTATGCCATCTGGATAAACTATTCAATATTTGTTTCTTTGGTTTTCATCTGCTCTTCTTTCCATTCATTCTGTCTGCTCTTATAATTTTCTCACCGCCTAATTTTCGCATAACATGTCCAATAAATGTAGCTTGTCTTTTTCTGATGATATTTACGATATTTCTTATTTCTCCATTTATTATTAAAAATTCTTCATTTGCAGTTTGTGCCATCCTTGTGATTATTTTAGGTTATTACAAACTATGAATGTTTAGGATCTGTAGTAACTAACAATGGAGATTGCCAGAAAGAGATCAAATGAAGATTAGCAACACACAAATTAAAGGCCATGAAGAACGTGTGCCAGCAAGGCATTAAAATTAAAATTATTGAGGGTGTGTATTTTCCCGATAGCAACATACGGTTCTGTAACATGGACAATCTCGCACACAGCAAGGAAAAAAATCGATTCATTTGAAACAAAATGCTATAGAAAAATCCATAAGATACCTTGGACAATGAAAAAAGCAATGAAGACATAATAAAATATTTAAACATGAAAAATAACTGGCTTATAAACATCATTGTACAAAGGAAATTAAAATACTATGGTATGTAAAAAAAAAAAGTAAAGTACCCCTGTCACCCCAAGTGGCGTATAGGGAAATATGGTGTTAGTGACCCTATATTTTACAGACCTTCAGCACATGATTTTTGGGGTAATGTGGTCAGTATTACGCCCGTGCTGCTTTACTTTCCCAGAAAAAAATCCGGTACCCATTTAAGGCTGTGTGAACCCGGAAGCCGTCGGTTGGGATCGAACCCTACCCCTTGTCCGTGGTAGTCCAGTTCACTAACCACGGAGCTATCATGGTATGGCCACATAAAAAAAACACAGCAGGCTGGAAAGAACAATAACGGAAAACATGGTTTCTAGGTGACTCATCCATGACAGACCTAGAAGAAGGTGGTTTCAAGGCATCAAGGAGACCTTGAAGAAGGTGGTTTCAAGGCATCAAGGAGACCTAGAAGAAGGTTGTTTCAAGGCATCAAGGAGACCTTGAAGAAGGTGGTTTCAAGGCATCAAGGAGACCTTGAAGAAGACAACAGAATAAGTAGGAGATTTGACTACAGACAGAGGTTCTTTCACACGGGCTGTGGCGAATGCAACGTTCTATAAAGGGCATGTGACCTGAAGATGATGGAATTAGTAACATTCTTCTGATAAACCACATCTTATCTGCCTCTAATGTTCTCTGTGTTGTCTTGCTTATCACCCATGACTCACTTCTATATAGTTGAACAGGTTCTATGTAGAAATTTAGGACGCGTTTTCTAACATTGATTGACATTCAATGATGTGTTGCATAGAACGTTCAGCAGCGCATCTGCCATCTGATGCTTTTTTTTTTATCCCATGTGTTTAAATGCATGCACATGTTTAAGGGTTGTTCATTTTAGTTTATCTCTACATACTTTGTGGTTGTCCTTTCATTGTTAATAGAAAATTACTGTTCTTGGGATATAGGACAGTGGTTTCCCATTGCCTTCTATTGGTTTTTATACGGACCCTCGATAGCCGTTGGCATTATTTGCCACTCGCAGGTCAGTAGCAATAGAGATGATTCTTTAACTCCACGTGTTAACATAGGAAATTAGATCAACTGTTGATTCTAGTAGAATAACATTATCCCACATCACAATTGAATTACCTTGTTAACTGCACCACGAGAATCGTAAATAATGTCTCGAGGGATTCTAACACGGTACTTCAAGAACACATTAGTGATGTTCAACACTCAAGTGTAGAAGTAAAGCTATGATTACATTTTGAACCTACAAATCGATGCAAAGTGCAATTCAAATCGGCTGATGAAATTTCTCAATGTAAACGTAGCAGAAGATAGACAAGCTAATATCTCGTTAAATAATGTTTTTGAGAGTGTTGTTTCTGAATGCAAGCCGTATCTTTGTTTTGGCTACCTGATTATAGGAAATTGTCTGCAAGAAAAGACACGGAAGCAGAATAAAGCAAACTGTGCACACAATGCCATTGTTATTCGAATGCTCCCAATTTGATTTCATTTGGACTATTCCTTTAAACTGTATCCAATTATTTCATCAGACAATTTGTAACCGATTGTTTCATCAGACAATTTGTAACAGATTGTTTCATCAGACAAGTTGTAACTGAATGTTTCACCAGACAAGTTGTAACCGATTGTTTCACCAGACAAGTTGTAACTTTAAATGAGCTAAATTAGTAAACAACCATGCGGTACTAACGCAGGAGGAGATCAACACCTTCTTTGACCTTCTTTGCGAAACCTCTGATTAACTAATTACTACATTCAAAGAAGAGAAGCAAAAAAAGCTCTGATTAACCAATTACTACATTCAAAGAAGAGAAGAAAAAAAGCTCTGATTAACCAATTACTGCATTCAAAGAAGAAGAAGAAAAAAGCTCTGATTAACCAATTACTACATTCAAAGAAGAAGAAGAAAAAAAGCTCTGATTAACCAATTACTACATTCAAAGAAGAGAAGAAAAAAAGCTCTGATTAACCAATTACTACATTCAAAGAAGAGAAGAAAAAAAGCTCTGATTAACCAATTACTACATTCAAAGAAGAGAAGAAAAAAAGCTCTGATTAACCAATTACTACATTCAAAGAAGAAGAAGAAGCTTGGGTAGATGGTGCTCGTAGGCCTGGGAGGGCCATCTAAGACCAGAATCCCCCTGCAGAAAAGACAATCTGCTTCCTTGCAGGAAGATTGGGGACAATCAAAGGCTAAGGAAAGCAAACCTGAATAAAATGCTGGCTGAAATCGGATGCACTGAGTCACTGGCGCAGAACACAGTGCAACGTTTTAACAAGTAATCAATCAGACTGGATCTAACAGACTTTAATTATGATAGAAACTACCGCTGATCGGAAAGGCTTCAAGAAACAGCTGACTATACAGGATTGCCCCAGTACACAGACCTGAGAAGAGCAATGTATATGGGACAATCGATTCGCTTAAACAGACAGCTGACTTCATGAGAGAGTCTGGAATCCTACTTTGATTGAGTCTTGAACGCAGATAGAGCGAGAGAGACTCAGATGTTGAATGTTCTTGTCATAGTATTTCTAACTTTATCAAATATTATTGTTTCTATTTACTGTACAGTTTCATGTTTATTTGCTTTATTTTTTAGTTAAAGCCGATGCCCAAGTTCAGGTTTCATAATAAAGCATCACGCAGACGAAAGAGAGAGACGGACATTTTTTTTTTTCATTGAGCGTTTCTCAACACTCCTGCAAAATGATGACGCAGAAATAAATAAACGCAAATGATGAACATTGTACTTTGTTGTATGTTGTGTGAGCTGTGAGTGATAACGAACGTTACACCATGACTAATTCAAATACTTCTTTGTTTATAAAAAAAGACTGGTCCCAATGAGTTGCTTTAAATTATGTGATCTGATCTGATTTAATATTACCATAGGCCTACTTTAGTCTGGTATTATCTAGCAAAAATTTGCAAAAGCCATTTAACTACGGTTCCGGTTTAAGATTTAACTCTTTAAATGGAATGAAATTATAGTTTTAGTTATAGTTAGACTAGTACAGACGTAAGAGAAATCACAAAGCATCCAAAATTAAGATGTTAAGATTAAATTAATCAAGAGAAGAATGTGTGTGGCCATATGATGAGAAGAGACAATAATATAGTCTCAAAGTAAGATCTCGAGTTGGAAGCAGGGGGTAAAAGAAACAGAAAACGACATAGAAAACACTAAAAGAACTCAGAGTCGAGAGGCAACAACAGAAGGCATTAGCTTCCTCTCTCAGATTGAATAACTCGCCTAGATTATGAACGTGTAAAGAGATACAATGCAGGTCCAGTGCAAGCTTTAACTCTTGACGTTCGGACACAAAGATCTAGAATATTTGCCCTAAGTGTTATCTTCGGCTCGAGAGGACAAAACGTATATCGCTTTAACCCCGGACCAACATTCCCGGTGATACAAAGCTAGAGTGTCCAAATATGACTATTTCCTGTCACAGTATATTTCAGCATTCTCATTCATTCAGCCTTGTTCAGCATTCTCTCGTATTTTTTAAAAAAAAGACCTGGAGACAAACTTATAATTAACAGACATTAAACACACGCTTGTTGCGGATATATAAATGGATGAAATGCTACAAATAATGGACAAAGACAAAAAACATAAGAATAAAAAACTGGAATACAGCATATTGCAGAAAGAAACCCAAAACAAATGCAGAGAAGCAAATGGAGGATGGTTAAAATAGAAATGTGAAGGAAATTAAAAAAAAAAAGAATGACACAAACTTTATGCACAATCAATTAAAAGAATTAACCGGAAGAAAGGAATGTAAATTCAGGATGTGTGAAATCAAATGATAAAAAATGTAATAATGGGAGAAGAGAGGATACTGTAAAGATGAACAAAGTGTTTAAGTCAACTCTATGATGGTGAAAGACCAGACCTAAACAAGTCAAACAAAACACAGGAAACTAATAATGCATAGTGAAGTGGAGGTGGCAATTCAACACATGAAAAATGGCTACGCTCCAGGTCCCGAAAATATCACAAATGAATAGATCGAGAGGCATTAGGAGAGCCGGGAGTGCAGGTCTTATCAAAACATCTCAGTGACATATATAACAGTGGACTCATACCCGAAGATCTACAAAAGTCTATCTTTGAAGCCATCCCAAAAAAGTCAGACACTACTGATTGCGAAGATAAACACACTATTAGTTTCATGGGCAATTGTTATTAATTTGGTAAAGTTGCTAGTGTCTTATGCTGGATGATGTATTGCTGAGCAGATTCTCTCGTGGTTGAAGCTGCCAATATTGGATAGACAGGTCAGACCGCAAAGTGAGCTACATGCACTTGTGGTACCTCGCTTCATCTAATTTCACTGCTCCTTTTGTCCTATACCTTTAACATTAACATTTCCTGGAATGTCGTTTCGTCGTTTTTCACTTTTGTTCTCCATGTACTATAATCTGTTGTTCATTCCCAGTTTTTTCTGACATAGCTAATTCCAATGATTAAAATGGTTATGATTACACTCGGACAACCAAAAACAAAGAGAAGATACGCAAACAAACAAAATAAGCAAAATTAAAACACAGACAAAGAAATAAAGCATTTATATGTTAAGTTTCAAGGAAAACCCTAGAATAAAACTAACAGACGAATTCAAAAAAAGAATGTAACGAAGTAATCATCATTGCAACAGTATGTAGAACAAAATTAAGGACAACAGAAAGGTGGAAGATTACACCCCATGGTGGAACGATGCAATCAGAAAAGCAGTTTAGAAAAATAACATTTTTTTTTTAATTAGAGTGAGAAGAAAAGTCAAGAAGAATATGAAAAAATGGATTAGACCTGAACAAGAAAAAAAAGATTTTTTTTTATAAAAGAAGGTAAGCAAAACACCTTCACAGAATTAAAACAAACTAGGAGCAGAGACATCAAGACAACCATAACAGACTTCTATAAAAACAGTACAAACCAACAAGAGCGAGAACAGAAAACAAATGACAAAGACGACCAGCCAATACCAAATAAGACTGCAGACAGATAATAATAAATGAATAATATTATGGACGGGAACTTCCGTGGCGATAGAACAGCGAATCATTTCAGGGGGAAAGGTTTGTTTACAACACTCGTAAAAAAATCATAAATAATCAACAACAAAACAAAAGACAAGTAACATTAGTTGGTCCAAAGCATGATTGAACCAGTACTCCTCGGCACAGCGCATTGCCACGAGAGCCAGGCACTAGAGCACACGGCCAACTCAGCTACCTAAAAAGATAGTTATTATTTACGATGTTCTTCATGCATGTGTACACATTAATAATCGGAAACTATATACAGAGCTTCGCAGCAGGAGGCATTCTGATAATCAGAAGCAGCCTCTCCCCCCCCCCCTCCCCGTCGAGCAAGTGTTTCGGCCCTTGAGCTTCTTGACACTCTAAGGGAGGTAGGCTCGCCTGAGTCATGACTCGCAGGCATCGAACACCTGTTGCATTGACCCTAAATCATCATCATCATTGAGTGCCCTCTCCGTATCGAAGGTTGGCTACCATGGATCGCCATTCTACTCTGTCTCTTGCTTTGATGGTGCAGATTGCCATAGGCTGACTTTGACTTGTCCATCTTTTGATGTTACTCGTCCATGTTAGTCTTGGTCTGCCTCTGCATCTTTTACCTTGTATTTGCTTTTCTAATATTACTTTTATTAGACTGTTGTGTCTTTTAACATGCCCCAAAAATTTCATTTCTCTTGCTATAATTGTGTTTAGTAGTTCTTTTTCATTTTTAGTTGTTTTAAAACTTCATCGTTTGTTTTCTTTTCTTTCCATCCAATTCTACCTATTGTTCTATAAATCCACATTTCAAAGGCTTCAATTTTCTGTTCTGTTTTCTAGTCTAATGTCCATGTTTCTGCACCATACAGGAATATTGAGAAGATGTAACATTTCGCTATTCTTAGTTTCAGCCCTGGTGTTATTTGTTTTGATGTTAGTATATTTTTCATGGCATTGAAATTTACTTTTTGGCATTCCTATTCTTTTATTTATTTCAGTTGTACATTTTCCATCACTGGTTATAGTATGTCCCAGGTAGTTGTAGCCCTAAAGCTTACGATATATTCAACACAAAATGACTAAACAAACTTTACGCAACACTTCTGTTGAAATCTACGGTCTTTACCGGCGCGGTATACATGCGTGTCTTAGCTTTAACCCAGGATTATGAACTCAACTCGGGAATAAATTGTGTATCTGTATTTTCCTATTCAGACAAATAATTAGAAATGAATAATATTATGGATGGAAACTTCCGAGACGATAGATCAGCGAATCATTTCAGAGGAAGATTTATGTTTACAACACTCGGAAAAGAATCACAAAAAATCAACAATAAAAAAAAAACAAAGAACAATAGATGGTCCGAAGCATGATCTATCCCGTACCTCTGTACACATCGCCTTGCCACGAGAACCAAACACCAGAGCACACGGCCAACTAGGTTACCTTATAAAAAGGTAGTTATCACCAAGTTGTATATGTTATCGTGTTTGTGGTTTTGACGTTTGTAATTTCTCTCTCTCTCTCTCTCTCTCTCTCTCTCTCTCTCTCTATGCGATCAAGACTCAATCAGAGTAGGATTCCAGACTCTCCCATGAAGTCAGCTGTCTGTTTAAGCGAATCGATTGTCCAACATAGTTTTTCTTCCAGGGAGGTGGGCGTGGACCACATTGCTCTTATCAGGTGTGTGTACTGGGTGCAATCCTGTAGAACATGTTTTGTAGTCATATTGTCCAGTGTACAGTGGCATAGGCTGGTTGTATCTATTTTGAATTTGGTGAACATGAGATTAATAATTCTATTGTGGCCAGTGCGTAGGAGAAGTATGACGACTTGATCCCTCCTTGATGGTTGGTAGTATCCGTCACTCTCGTTATGCTTTGGGTGTTCTGGTTTCCATTTTTCATGGAACTGACCATTGAGGATGGATTTGGCTTCATCATAACTGAGCGGATGACTTCTTGTGGTAATCTTCCTCCCTCTTTAGCTAATTTGTCTGCGCGTTCGTTCCCGTATATATTACAGTGTGATGGTATCCACTGAATGACTACTCTCTGGAAGTTATTGCATAGTTGGTCCAGGGTTGTTCTCACGTCATCTAGTTCATTGTTCTTGGGGCTTTTTAGAGCTGATAGTACTGACAGTGCATCAGTCAGAATCACCAATTTATTGTGCATGTTATTTGTGTGTTGAGTAGCCAGTGCTGCAGCATCTCTGATGGCCTCAGTTTCTGCTTTAAAGTTGTTTGAGAATTTTCCAGTAGCTATTGACTTGGTGATCTTGTCCTGATTATTCAGCGTCAAGAACACACATCCCCCTCCATTTCTGGTGGCATTTGTAGCAGAGCCATCTGTGTATATGTGGGACCAAGAGTCCTGTGGGTAGGTATCGTGTATGTTTTTTTCTGCTACGTTGTTTTCTTTCTGTATCTGATCGGGTGCCTTTTTTCATGATTGCTGTTATATTTTCCTTAAGATTTGGTATTTCATGTTTTCCATGAGGAGACATATCAGATGGGCTCAAGGATTCGATATTGTTTGGGAAAGTACTGGGTCTCCAGTAGGTTAGTTCATTAGCAATTGCAGCGAGGTTCTCCTCTTTAGTCGTACAATTCCTGAACCAGTTACTCTTTGGTGCATGGGGTGGCTAAGGAGCCTTCTATATTTCTCCGCTTGTTGCAATACTTTAGTGACCCGTCTGTCATCTAAGGGTTGTAAATCTGTTATTGTTTCTAGAGTCCTGATAGGTGTAGATTTCATAGCACCAGTGATGATGCGGGCAGCGTGATTCTGTGTTCTGTTAATTTTGCTAATATGTGATTTGGAAGCCATAGCCCAGGCTGTGACTCCATAATCTAGAACTGGTCTGACTCTTCCTAAGTATAGTCTTTTCAAAATATTGCTGTCTGCCCCCCAGTCCGTTCCTGCCAATTTCTTCATAATATTTGTACGTTTTATGGCTTTCTTCCATGCTCTGTCTATCTGATTTTCCCAAGTCATTCTGCGATTCATGGTGACGCCAAGATATGTTGGGTTTTGGTCAAAAGAAAGTGTATGGTCTTTTATCTTCAAGTTTGCAGAGAGTGTGTTTCTTGATCGGCTGAAAATTGTATATGTAGTTTTTTTCGTTGATTGGTAAGAACCAGGTGTTCGTCCATTTTTCAAGTTCACCTAGGGCATCTTGAATCCTGGGTCCAGCCATCGACATACTTTCCTCGCGAGCCCATAACGCCAGTTCATCTGCGTTTATTGCAGAGTGTATTCTGGGAAGAATGTCCATTACGATGTCATTTATGAAAATTAAAAAGAGTGTTGGGGACAAGACTCCGCCTTGTTTGTAATTAAAGAGGTGTCTTCATAGAGAACTAATAAGGTGTATGACAAGAGACCCGTGTTAACTCGCAACCATAGTGAACAACTCACTCTTGATGGCACGATGACATTAAACAAAAGCCTTAAAAATATGCGTCGTTAATGAACATGACAAATCAGTTCAGATATTATTTATGTTATACATTATGTTTTAGTGGTTTCACAATATAGTACAGTTGTTGATTGGTGCGCTTGGTCTCTTAACTTTCTCTACTTTGGCCTAAAATGGCACCCACTAAGAATGTTAGCCCCTGGGTACGGCCCCTCATGCCTTCTGACGCTACGCCGCTAATGCAGGGTGCTTATTTGTACCATACTTTTGTTACTTTGGAAATGAAAGTGATATATCCTAAAATTACATTTTCTTCAGTCTCTATGGGTCCTCCACAATCGTGTACGATAATTTGTGCAGAGTCCCATTTGGGCGAATGTGTACACTGAAGCCAATGAGGTCTGAGACTAGCCTCTTGAGTTAGTAAATATTGGTGTTCTTATGTTTGTTAAACATGTTAAACTGTCGTCCCAGCTAGTGCTGTTCGAACAAACCGATTGTAAATTACAACGACTTGTAATCGCTTTCTTTGTTGTTTTTGCTTGTTCCCTTTTTGAAGACACTGCACATAGAACCTTTAGCCTGTTTAGTCTTATCTTACCAGCAAAGCTATAATGTTATCATTTTATTCTAATGTCAGAAAAATTATGATATCATTATCGACTATTAAAAATGGCTAGCACAATATAAACAAATTTATTTCTACAGATAGTTTCAATAAGTGCTGACAGCTGTATTGCTTTTGCTTGTATATATATATATGTATATATATATATATATATATATATATATATATATATATATATATATATATATATGCTGAGAGAAAGCAGTTTCTCATGAATAAAATATTGATAAGTCTATATGTTGGTGGCGCTAAAGCGCATATAGTGCTGTGGGTGATTGACCTTTCATTGAAGTGGACCGGTACTAGCCTTGATTTTGCCCCCAGGAACGGAATGTGTGCTTTTAAAAAAAAAAGTAAAGAACCCCCGTCACACCATATGGCGTATCGGGCATATGGTGTTAGTGACCATAAATTTTACAGACCTTCAGCTCATGAATTTTGGGGTAATGTGCTCGGTATTACGCCCGTGCTTCTTTACTTTCCCAGAAAAAAAATCCGATACCCATTTAAGGCTGGGGCATCCGGAAGCCGTCGGTGTGGATCGAACCATACCTCTTGTCCTTTGTAGTAATGTGTGCTGTGTTCGCCTGTAAATTGACCACTGGTTGAACAACGGTCGGATCGAGTGTTTCACTTAAGTGGAGGCATGGCTTCATCTTTAGGGACAGCGATTCTTTGGGCACAATCAACATGAGGTCTCCATAGATTTGTCGCGGGCGCATGGAGGTCGTGCTACCCGCGATGGTTGTTACAGCGACCCGTAAGTTATTGGTTATTGGTTATGGAAGGCCTCGGCATCACAGCAAACGAATTAAAATCCATAATTGCTCAACCGCCCGTGCCAGTGGAATCATCCGAATTACCAACTCATCTCCTAAACAAAGAAAGGTAACTGTAGTCCCCATCGTAGCAGTCTCAGCACACGCCAAAAGACATAAGGCGAAACCGCGCAGAAAGTGAACACAGCCAACTGTTCATACGATATCATCATTCATCGTAAACAAGCGGGATATCGAAGCAGGATCAAAACGGATGAGACACACAGCTCACGGTGTGCACAGAGCACTTAACTCAGTAGCTCCTGCAACAAGCCGGACTTGGAATATGAGGAAACTGCAACAAGGAACACTTTTCAGACATAGCCTTCAATGGTTCCTGCCGCCTATCCACCATATACCATGGGAGTTCACGTCCTCCCGAAAATGATGATCGTCATAGCACTTGATGATGTTAGGCCGTCATTGATGACTCCAATTCCAAACATATAGACACACAGTGGTGGTAATTTGTCATTTCCAGTCCAACAGAAGCCACATGACCTGTAGTTAGTAAAACCACAGAGAGAATATGATTTTGTGACCTTCACTGATTCACTCTTAGATGTGAATGTGTAGTTTACACAAGAGGAGAAGTTTTCAACTACAGTGATTCAATTTAAGGCAATTCTGGGATAGCAAGGCAAGTCTCCTTTATAGCAGCAGAACTTGATGTTCTCCGCTCCCTTCTAGTAGCTGCTGCTACACGATTCTGATGTCTCATTAACTTGGACATCATTCAAGAACAACGTCAGATTAACATTCCATAGATATGGCTCTGCTGATGAAGTGCTTGGTGCAACAGTTGTATCAATTATACTGGAGGCTCCTGGTCTGTGGTCATTAATATCACAGACGGCGCATGGTGTTGTTATATTCAGTATTTCTTTCTGGTGTGTAAATATGTGGCACACACATGGAGAGTGGTTTGTGGTCACAGTAATCCCATTAAAGGCAATTCTAGGATAACATGGCATAGCTGTTTCAGAACAGCACAATCCTGTGATGTTTTCTGTGTTCGCTATAAAGCTGCTGCTGCTACACAATCCTGACCAATTATAGGTGTGGACATTATTCACTCCCGTAAGTGTGCAGCGTAAGTAGAGCGCCATCTGTCATAACGCACCAAGATCATCAGAGCAGTCTGAATGACAATCTCGTTGTTACTTCCTGAGACGGGGGCCCAGTTGATAGGAAATACCTCACAGCAGTGACGTCAATCTGTTCCAAAGTCTAAAATAGTGATAATACAATCAGGGAAATCCACTTATTTTATTGAGTAAAACTTCAAAATTAACGTCCGGAAAATGAATAATTTATATGACATAAAGTTGAGGCAAATAATGTCAGAATAATTGACGTTACTTCATTCAGGGAAACATGTAATTATCTGTCTTTTAGCAGAGAAGAAGCAATGTATTGTTTCTTCTCGCCAGTGATCTTATTGCAGGGGTACTGAGGTACCTTTGTCTGGGTCGCAAAATTTATCAGAGTTAAAAAATTCCATACGGAAAAAGTAATAGTAAAAACAAATAGCAGGTAAGAATAATATAATTTTTTTTTTTAAGAATAGCTGTCTTTTTGCATTATTACATCACTCTGCTCTACTT
Organism: Megaustenia siamemsis; assembly: GCA_032433765.1. Taxonomy (NCBI): domain Eukaryota; kingdom Metazoa; phylum Mollusca; class Gastropoda; order Stylommatophora; family Ariophantidae; genus Megaustenia; species Megaustenia siamemsis. Next base: position 10,331,169 of record JAVIAB010000046.1, read on the forward strand.
TCACAGAAAAATAAAAACACATAAGGTACTCATTTCGTGTCGGTTATGGAAAAAAATACTAATCACTTATTACATGTCAGTAACGAGTACACTAAACTGCCATAGTTTCTGTGTCCCTGAAGCTTATAGTTAATAAATTAAAACCAGCTGCTTAAATTTAGACCACTTTAATGTGCTGCCAGCAATGATTAACGCAGTCACCGAAGTATGTTTTAGTTTTAGTCGACACGTCATTCTCATTGCACATCGAACAAGTCCATAAGTGAACAGATTTCCTCCGAAGTATATTCCTGAACGGATAGCGGCTGACGACATCGATGTTGTGTTGCTTGACAAGTCTTCTTTGGATTCCTGCGTAGCACTCGTGTTTAGTATCTCCCATCTTGACATGATATTCGTGTAGTCTGTTCATGTTTGCGGATTCATTGTAGAGGTTTCCGGTTCCAAGATGGTGGAATAGAGATTACGTTCCGCCGACGTCTGCTGGATTTTGCGGTCAAGATTTGATGCTAATTAATGTCAGCTCTCAAATGCAGATCACTGCGTGGAAGTCTACCGCATGTTCTACCTCGCTTATTCGGACCTTGCTAATGAGTTCTGCACTCGGCAGCGGTCCTTTTTTGGTCAATCAGGCGGTGTGAATACAACCTTCCTTCGTTGTGAAGTCGCTGTACCTATTACGTCATGACACTTAGAGCTGTTCAATAACCACACTTGGATTTGTTCGGCGCCAGTTACTTTCAGCAACTTTATGTAAATCGCTATGCTAAGTCAACCGATGATTTTACTGTTCTACAGTAAGTTAAATACTTGTTTTCTATATATTTTAAATAATTTATAGATGATAATTTCTGTCTATTTTTCCTTATCTCTTTAAAAGTGACTTTTTGCCATAAAAATGTAAAATCTGATGCGGGTGTAGTCTTGTGACTCTAGCCATTTGAATGCCTTGGTCACTGCCATCACCTCAATTGTCATGCTACTCATGGTCATGACGTATGCACCACTGTCTTCGTTGACTATTCTGCCTGCCGAGCGTGCTGTAAATGTCCAAGCACTTCTTTGGTGTCGTATTACAGATCCGTCTGTAATACTAAAGTTATTTGTGGTAATGACACATTTACTAGACTAAACATGTGTGCTAAGGGTGTATCCTGATAAGTAGATTGGTGCTACAGTGATAGATATATGAACACGGTTTGTTTGATACCAAACAGGTGTAATTGTTTATTGTTTGATAATGATACGTTTTATGAATTAAGTGTTTAATAACGATAACTTTAATTGTTGACATGTGTGGTTCGGACTAATATTCGTGACTAAAATTTGCGTTATAATTTAATCTGTATAACAAAATGTGTGTGATAAAAAGACAGTATTTTGGAACTAAAAGTGATGGTAAGAATAATTTATTTTCTTTTTTTCTTCTTCTGCTATCATGGCGTCATTCAGACTAGGATTCCGGGCTCTCTTATGAAGGCAGCCGTCTTTTTAAGCGATTCGGTTGCCCCGTATAGTTTCTCTTCCAGGGAGGTGGGTGTGGACCACATTGTTCTTCTCAGGTCTGTGAACTGGGGCCAATCCTGTAGAACATGTTTTGTTGTCATGTTATCCAGGGTACAGTGGCATAGGCTGGTAGTTCCTATTTTGAGTTTGGTGAACATGTGGTTTCTCATTCAGTTGTGGCCGAATAAGTTATTTATGTGAAATATATGTGAAAACGGTAAGTTTGTTATAAAGAGGGACACAGTTTAGTCTTTTTGTAACGGCAATCGTTTAGATAAGCATTGTAGCTAGGATTTTACGTATTTCAACAGATGCTGACTACTATCTTCCTATCTTTCGTTCTGTTCCCACTAGTCTAATTTCCTCTATTGACAAACTGGCATCGTTTCGTGCAGATTTTCTCGACTTGTTCGCAGGTAAACTTAACTTTAAACAAAATACACACGGTCAGAAGCGCAGTTCTCAATGAAACGGGCAATGTCCTTTTGTTTTTACAGCATGGGCGAGGGAGGGGGTAGAGTGTTTACAGTTAAAGGAGAATTAGGCTAAAATTATCCCCAAGTTTTCCTTCAGTGACGAACACTGCTGTAGCTCAAGTCAACATTTATCTAAACGTACGCGTCCCCATTGCTGCCGCTGTATATATAAAACAGAGATGAGTCCAGAAACTCTGGTCTGGCCTGCAGCCTTTCAAAATGTTTATTTTTAGTTTAGCTTCCTTAAACTTTTATGTAAAAAAAACTACGTTAATTTGATGATACAGTTATGCTTTTATTCGCTGGAGCAAACATGAAATTTGCTTTAACATCTGGCTGTCTTTGTGAGTAACTCTCATTCTACAAAAAATATATATTCTTATTGTTAATATTATTTGATTTCTTATTATTAATTGCAAAAATGATTATTATTATATTTATCCTCATTATTTTTCAACAATATGCTTAGTGCATTCAGAAATTAATGAGTTTTAATTGAAGTTTTCTGGGAAACGCGAATTTAAAAAAGTAGTAAATTTGTGCACAGTATATATGGATACATTCGTGGATATACGTTTGTTTGCAGCTGCAATACCCTAATACTAGTATGAATAAAGCAGGGCATTGCGTGTGTTATATATATATATATATATATATATATATATATATATATATATACATCATTTCTCTACTGACAATGTATTTCTACTCATCTAAATATTAAACCAAACTCTTAATTGTATCTGATAGCTTAGCACACTATTATATGGATCTAATGGCTTAGCACACTGTTATATGGATCTAATGGTTTAGCACACTGTTATATGGGTCTGATAGCTTAGCACAGTGTTATATGGATCTGATAGCTTAGCACACTGTTATATGGATCTGATAGCTTAGCACATTGTTATATGGATCTGATAGCTTAGCACACTATTATATGGATCTGATAGCTTAGCACACTGTTATATGAATTTGACAGCTTAGCACAATGTTATATGGATCTGATAGTTTAGCACATTGCTATATGGATCTGATAGCTTAGCACACTATTATATGGATCTGATAGTTTAGCACTCTGTTATATGGATCTGATAGCTTAGCACACTGTTATATGAATCTGAAACCTGAACAACATATTCTAATCATTAAAAAAGACTAAATATCTTCCATATGTGATGTCTCGGAAGAATAATACACATCAAATGGCAGGATAAAATAACAAACTTAACTGTCGTCCAACGTGCTAAGACCCCAACAACCACAGAAGCAGAAGGTTAAGATTGCTGGAGCACGTCCAGCGAATGGAAGAAAACTATATTCCTTAACAAATACAATATGGTGAACTAATCTAAGGAAAAAGAGAAATCGGCAGACCTAAACTACGATAGAGAGATATTTGTAAATCATCTCTGAATGACTTCTTCATCTGCGAAAATGACTGGGAACATCTGGCAAGTGATCGCACACCATGGAGAGCATGCATAAGGAATGGTATACCATCATTGAGACTGCTGTGCTATGACAAAACATGGAAGAGATCAGATTCATGACAAAAGATGGAAAACCCTGTGGACCAGTGGGCTTGACTTCTTCATTCTGTGCACGATTGCATTTGTCAAACATTGGTAGAATTAGCCACGAGAGAATATGTTCGACAAAAAAAAAACCTCAAAAATAAAAAAAACAATGCACAATAGCCTCCACTAAACCGTCTGACAAGACAAAAAGGGCCTTATAATAAATATTAAAATCAAGAAATGTTAGATCAGTTGTGAACATTCTTTGGGAAAACAGTTTCAATGTTTTGGAAATAATACACACACAGTTACTACTAAACAAACAAACAAGCGTCCCCTTCCCGCAAATTATTTTAAAAAAACAGCCTGATGATGCAACAATAAATACATAGTAAGATATGCAAGAGGGTGCGTTAGTAAAGTGTCGTTAGTTGTCATCGAATGAGCGATAGAAAGATAAGAATTCACATACCATTGTTTAGTCAAAATATTAAAATAGAACCATCAAACGCTTGCTTTAATTTTCTTTCTGTTCAAACAAAAGTCGATACGTCACACACGAGACTGTCATTGTTATTTTTACAACAAGCCAATAGCAAACTGGCTTCTTCTGACGATGTTTTCTCATAATTTGTTTATAAAATATATACATTGTTTTGATATCTTCCTTACGCAGAGGGACACTGAGAGAGAGAGTATACTGTTGATCGTACACGCCTGTATACTGAGTGATTCGATGAGCATTATAAGAAAAGTGAGGCAGGATCTCTACTTACGCAATGGGTAAAGTCATTGCAGAAATAAAATAAAACGTACGGTCATCTGTGTCTACTTCCCATGACATGCGGGAGTACGGGGACATGAATAAGCGAACATGTTGGCAAGCTGCGCTATTGTTGAGTACTGTCAACCAGTGGATCGGGCGGACATCATCAGTGCCCTCCGGGAAGTGGAAGGACGCAGGACTTCTACAACCATGAGTCCACGTCACTGCTTCGGATGAAAGAGACGGGAGTTATGATGGGCACAGTCAGAAACGAGAAACTTTGTGGGCGTGTAAGAAGATTAATCAACCAACACAGAACTGGAGTCGTCAGTCGTTGGACACTTCGAGACTTAGGAGGCGATCTGAGCACTTATGGACATGTTCGGAGTGCAATGATGATGACCCGCTAATAACTCAATGACTAAATAACTGTTGATCATATTAAGACAAAGACGAAATAAATAATTTGTTCTCTTTATCATCAAGGTTTTTCTAGCTGGAGTGAAATAAAAATCCTGAATCTCACAAGTCGTGATGACTGCTGTGGCCAAGTGGTCTCTGGTCCATGAGCTCCCCGATATACACCAGCAATATTAATATGTGTTGTGAAGATAGTTTTCTTATTTTTTTTTTTTTTGTGAAGAATCAATTCAAATTTAACAATAATTCCCAAATCCAGTATTTACTTTTTTCCGTAATTTTTTTTTTTTTCAAATTTATTTTGTTTTTATAACTCCACAGAAAATTTAATTCATGGACAAAAAGAATACCAACAAGATCACTTAAATAGAATCAACAGCACATGCTCAAAATACAACATGAAAATCAACATTAAAAACCCCATAAGTCATGAATATCACATAAGATAAACAGAATATCAACATAGCTGTATGTGACAGGACTAAAACAAGTAGAGGCATTCAAATACCCAGGAATTATGTGACAAACGACAATTCATAAACAGCAGAAATAGATTCAAGATGGAATAAAGCTTCCCAAATCATTGAACAGCTATCACCATTATTGTCCAACAAGGAAATGACACGAGGAACACAACGGGCACTCTACAATACAATCTTCATCCCAAAGTTGTGTTACCAATGCCAGTCCTGGACCTTAGATGCAAAAAAAGAAAAGAAAAATAACCTTTACTGAGATTAAATGTGTTAGGTGGATGACAGGAAACAGCCTAAGATATAAAACAGAAATGAAGAACTGAGAAAAACGCTAGGAATAGTTTCCGCCATAGAATATATACAGAAACACCAGATAAACGTGTTTGTGCACGTGACAAAGCAGAAAGATCAAAAGACAACTCAAAGGAGTCTTCAATAAACGGTGCGAGAACACCAGACCCAAAGGCCGACCACGAAAAAGATGGACTGACGGAATATTAGAAATACTATGAAACGTAACAGTAGCAGGGTCGAACAGAAGAGTAAAAGATCGCAGATTTTATCCGATGGACATTGAGAGAGTATACTGTTGATCATATTTAGACAAGGTGGAAACTATAATTTTTTCGTTTATCATCAATTTTTCTAACTGGGGTAAAATAAAAATCTTGAGTCTCACAAGTCGTGGCATCATTATATATATTTTTGTGTTGTTGTTTGTTGATCCAGCTGAAGGCCTATTTGGCCGAAACGTCGATTTTTGTTTTGTTACTCACTTACGTAAAGCTGTTACCATACCACTTGTTTCTTCTTTTTTATTTTTAAATTGCCATTATCATCAACTTTACAGCAGCTTTGCATCTTGATGCCTTTACTCCCGCAAATTATATCTCATCTCAACGCTGAAAAGCAAATGATGAAGGAAAAAAGAAGAAAAAGAGGAAACAGAAAAAGATTAAGAACTGAAACTTGTTTCCAATGTCAAGTGTTATGTTGTGATATTAATGTAAACCATTCCTATTCTGTCAGTGTGTTATCAAAGTCCAAGAAATCTATCAGTTGTGGTCGCATTTTGTGGTCTTTTCTAGGCAATAAAATATTTCGTGCATAAAGTCGTCTAAATTATATTTAATATATTTCCGTCATCCCTCTCCTTCTTCGTATTTTCTTCTACATCTTATTCTTCTTTATCCCGCAATCTTAAAAGTTGTTTGGGGCATTACCGACAGGCTTTCCCAAACTTTTCCATTTCTCTCCGTCTTCAATCAATCTTCGGGACTGTGGGAAGTCGAGGCTTGTACATACTTTGATATCATCATTTCATTTATTTCCTGTCACCATTACTTTCTCCTTTAATCTTCATTGCTCTGTCTCGAACGGTTTTTGTAAGGCCAGATGAACGAGACAAGTAAACAAACTATTGCATGCTTGCGTTTCTTCATAGTATCAAAAGAACACTTTTTTGCGAACTTTTCTATACCTGATTCAGTCTGAGTAAGAAAACCCAGAATCGCACGATGACATTTCATTAGATGCTTCCATATTTTTTCACTAGAATGTTGTTTGTGCCAATAACACTTACTTTTCAAAGTTCAAGTATACTTCTATTATTGTTTCTGCATTTCTTCTATACTTTTATTGAGGAAACAAAATTCAGATTTAATTATTTTTCCTCGTCTGCTCTATTTAGCGTCTTAATTAATGCCGTTTGAACTGGTGGTACAGTGTCCTGATAAAGACCCAATGACATTCTAGAAAAAAGTAATTCAGAGAACTAGAGAGAGAAAGAGAGGGGGGAGAGAGAGAGAGAGAGAGAGAGAGAGAGAGAGAGAGAGAGCGAGAGAGAGTAGACATGTAGAAAAAACACACATACAAATAAACTGATAGAAAAGGATTAAAAACAATTCTAAGAAATGTTTTTTGTTCTTTTCAGATTTCACTTTATATCTTACAATATCGGCAGGTAAGTGTTTTAATGTTTTTTTTTTTATGTCTTTCCTTTTCATACTGTCTTCTTCAGTTGTTACTATTTTTGCATTTGTTTAAAATTATCATTAAGTTTTGTGTTCAGATCCCATCAACAGATACCTCGGTGTGAATCACTCCGTCACTCACAAGTAAAATGATTGAAGATGGCTTCAGCGCAGACACACGTACCTGGTGTGAATCACCCCGTCACTCACTGGTAAATGAATTAAAGATGGCTTCAGCTGAAACACACGTACCCCCCAGTGTGAATCACTCCCGTCACACACAAGTAAAAAAAACATTGCGATGGCTTCAGCTTAAACACATGTACCCAGGTGTGAATCACTCCTGTCACACACTAGTAAAAGCATTGAAGATGACTTTATCTTAAACACATGTACCCAGGTGTGAATCACTCCTGTCACACACAAGTAAAAGCATTGAAGATGACTTCATCTTAAACACATGTACCCAGGTGTGAAACACTCCCGTCACACACTAGTAAAAGCATTGAAGATGACTTCATCTTAAACACATGTACCCAGGTGTGAATCACTCCTGTCACACACAAGTAAAAGCATTGAAGATGACTGCAGCACAGACATACGTATTTCGATGAACGGCGAAGTCCTGGTGACCCCATTGAAAAATATGGACGCTAAACTTTAATTTCTTTAAAATCCCTTACTATAGCTTGTTTCATAATTCGTGCCCAACTTTTAAAATCAATATCTTTTAAACCGCTTTTTGTAATTTTTTTCAAAATTTGCATGTAAAGTTATAATGATTAGAACCCAACAGGAATTAATTTCATTAAAAACAAACATTTGGTTATTATTATTGCTTATTTGATTTATATAAATTTATAACGACCCATTGATGTAGTCAAAACTTAGTGTTTACAGTATTTAAGTTAAAAATAGCGATTACAAATCTATACACGGTCAAATTTACGATTTTGCACGCTTTAAACGTGAGCTATCTGACACAATTAGACACTTGTAGAAAACACGAGGCATTGTGTGTTCCATTTCCGTTAATTCATAGGTGTAGACGTGGAACGCTAACATTTATCATGAGTCTTAAAATGAAATTCTGCAGTTTACAAAACATCGCAATAAAAATGTATGACTATTTTTGCAAAGAGGTTAAACGAGGAAGATTATTTCATTCTTTAGAAAACCCTGAGAATAGGACAAGACACATTTTGGATTTATCTAAACGGTCATTTAATCGCTGGATTCAAGCACGTGACCGTCAATGTTCCAAATATACAAAATCACAAGGAAGAGCAAAAATGTTGGAAAATTTCGATAGTGAACTTATTAGAAGTGAAATTCGCAAAATGTTTGGTATGAATGAAACTTTTACAATAAGAAAATTAAAAGTATCGCTGAAAAAGAACAACAGTATTGAAATATCAAAGTCTACATTATGGAGGAATGTGAGAGCTGCAGGCTTTACATTCAGAAAGTATTCCAATGGACGAAACATCATCTGTGAGAAGCCACATATAGTAGTCATGAGAAGCAAGTACTTACGTGAAGTAAAAGAGGTGCGCAAGCAAGGTTATGATATTGTGTACTTGGATGAAACATGGATCAATGCTCACCACACTAACCAAAGGGAATGGCAGTCATCAGATGGAAAGATTAAGAGATTTATACCTAGCAGCAAAGGACAGCGCTTGATAATTGCTCATGCAGGTAGTCGACAACATGGACTAATACAGAATGCAGAGCTCATTTTTCTTTCAAAATCCATAGACAATCAGGATTATCACTCTGAGATGAATGGTCACATATTTAGACATTGGATTGAAAATTCTGTTCTCCCATCACTAGATCGACCATATTGCCTAATAATGGACAATGCAGCGTACCACAACATTGTTGCACTTGAAGATAAAGTCCCGACTTCATCCAGTACAAAAGATGCTATTAAGATATGGCTCACAAAGGAGCACATACAATTTAATAACATGTACTTAAAACCTGAATTACTATCTCTAGTAAAGCAAAAACAGAGGACAAAGATTTTTCAAATAGATAAGATTATCCAAGAGCACGGTCATATAAGTTTGAGGCTGCCACCTTACCATGCTCATTTAAATCCAATAGAACTAATCTGGGCAAAATTAAAAGGACAAGTGGCAGATGAAAATACAACATTCAAAATATGCGATGTAAAGACTCTTGCTAATCTCGCTTTATTAAATATAGACAAAGATTATTGGGCTAAATGTGAAGACCTCGTCTTAAAACAGGAAGAGGAATATTGGAAAAATGATGGTTTGTGGAATGTTCAACCCCAAACAGTTATTAAATACCTTAAATTATTTCAACAAACGGTCCTTTTCAGGACCACACAACTATGAAAATTGGACATACAGGTATACCTTGATATTATCGTCCGTCCTCGAACTGAGCAGACAATAATTATCCTGGTGTTTTGTTTTATCCAGTTATTTCCCCATTACGGCCACGCCTTTACCTAGTGAAAATTAATCGTAGACCAGCAACTACGGTAATTTCTATTCTTTAGGGCTTCACAATTTACAATTTTGACAAACATCAAAGAAATATCGCCGCTTTAAGAAAACTGCAGCTGCAAGATATTTGTTAAATATACATTTAAAGGGTCTTTTGCATTCTAATAACATTTGGAAAATTTCAAAAGTATTTAACAAACGGTTAGAGAGTAATAGCGTTTTGAAGTTGGGCATATGTTTTGAAACGAGCTATAGACACTCTCAGCCGCTGACAGTGGCCGAGGGACACATACTGTTTCTGACAATGGGTCACTGCCAGTGACCGGCATGTTTGTTCCATTAAAAATAGCCTGTGTTTTGATTTAAATAAATCCGTATTTTAAAATTCACTACATGATCATTTCTAATTGGAGACAAACAATAATAATTAAATATTAAATAGGGAAACTTCCGTGGCGATAATAGGGAATAATAGAAGGAAAAGGTATGTGTTAGCACTGGGAAAAAATGACAAATAAACAACAACAGAAAAAAAACAATGAACAATATATGGTCCGAAGCAGGATCGAACCCGTACTCCATGGCAGTGCGCCTTGCCAGGAAAAGCCGAACGCTTGGTACACTGCCACTCAGCTATATAATTAAATTTATTAGCTGAGTGGCAGTGTACCAAGCGTTGGGCTTCTCGTGGTAATGCGCAGTGTCATGGAGTACGGGTTCGATCCTGCTTCGGACCATATATTGTTCTTTGTTTTTTTTTCTGTTGTTTATTTGTCATTTTTCCGAGTGCTAACACATACCTTTTCCTTCTATTATTCCTCATTTCTAATTGCTAGTCCTAGAAGTATGGTGTAATGTTCTGTCATATTTCACGAATTATTTTTTGCGAAAATGTAAATACAACTCGCCGACATTTTATCGTTTTGTAATGTTATGTATACAGTGTTATATTTCTTCTCCAATTCTCGTAGTGTAAGATTTGTAATGTATTAGATATATTATTTGTGCTTTAAACTGACGGATGCGTGTGGATTCTCTTTGTCTATGGATATAACTTCAAAAAGAAAGTGCATTGTCAGTGTGATGATCGAATGATTTATTCAGTATAGCAATATGTGAAACAAATTTCTGAACTCATTTGTTTTTAATTTTTAACACTATCACTGGGAACACAAAATGGAGCTCCTAAGAAACATAACAAATAAAGAAAATTAACCTTCTACGGGCACAACACGACAAGAGGAAAGTTGTAATACTTGGTTACAACTGGCAAAATGGAGGGAAAGAGAGAGATTGTGAGCGATAAAGAGGGGATATACTGGATAGTTTGGCGTCATGACGTGGAAAAGAGTAAATAGAATTTATACGATAAACTGTGGATATTGTGGAAGGACATGATCGCCTTAGCCAACCGGTATGGCACCTGATGATGATCACTGGGAATGGTAATAAGTATGTTGAAGTATTTGTGCTTTTTGAAATAATAATACAAATGCGTATACAAATGTATATATTTGGATATCCTATGAAAAGTAAGGAGATGTTAATGTTACCGTTGATTAGAAATATTTTGGTAGGGATTTAGTTTGCATTTTGTGGGGTTTTTTGTGTGTTTACTCATTATAGCAAATTTTTTATGTAATTTTTCTTATAGAAACGGATCATAAAAAATTAATTATTAGAGCAGCCTTTACTGAATATGTTGACACATGCTACGTGTCCAGACAACATCAAACATGATATAAGTCGCTAAATTTATTGAAAATAGTGTGCTAAAAAACGGGTGTGTCAGAGTTGCACTGTGTTTTAGTTTGGTGTCTCCTAAGGGTGAAGGCATAAAGGAAGTCTTACTTTCCATTTATCGTCACCAATGAGAGGACTGATATTCTGCCTTGTGCACGATATTTTATTTTCATTGTAAAAAAAACATGAACTGCCGTCTTCGATATCATTATCATTACCATCAGATTTCTTGTTTCGTCTTTGTTCGCCATTTGAAGAGTAACAGTGATCCTAAAGGCAGGGTAACAGTGATCCTAAAGGCTGGGTAACAGTGATCCTAACGGAAGGGTAACAGTGATCCTAAGGGCAGGGTAACAGTGATCCTAAAGGCAGGGTAACAGTGATCCTAAAGGCAGGGTAACAGTGATCATAAAGGCAGGGTAACAGTGATCCTAAAGGCTGGGTAACAGTGATCCTAAAGGCAGGGTAACAGTGATCATAAAGGCTGGGTAACAGTGATCCTAAAGGCTGGGTAACAGTGATCCTAAAGTCAGGGTAACAGTGATCCTAAAGTCAGGGTAACAGTGATCCTAAAGTCTGGGTAACAGTGATTCTAAAGTCAGGGTAACAGTGATCCTAAAGTCAGGGTAACAGTGATCCTAAAGGCTGGGTAACAGTGATCCTAAAGGCTGGGTAACAGTGATCCTAAAGTCATGGTAACAATGATCCTAAAGGCTGGATAACAGTGATCCTAAAGGCAGGGTAACAGTGATTCTAAAGGCTGGGTAACAATGATCTTAAAGGCTGGGTAACAGTGATCCTAAAGGCAGGGCAACAGTGATTCTAAAGGCTGGGTAACAGTGATCCTAAAGTCAGGGTAACAGTGATCCTAAAGTCTGGGTAACAGTGATTCTAAAGTCAGGGTAACAGTGATCCTAAAGTCAGGGTAACAGTGATCCTAAAGGCTGGGTAACAGTGATCCTAAAGGCTGGGTAACAGTGATCCTAAAGTCATGGTAACAATGATCCTAAAGGCTGGATAACAGTGATCCTAAAGGCAGGGTAACAGTGATTCTAAAGGCTGGGTAACAGTGATCCTAAAGTCAGGGTAACAGTGATCCTAAAGTCTGGGTAACAGTGATTCTAAAGTCAGGGTAACAGTGATCCTAAAGTCAGGGTAACAGTGATCCTAAAGGCTGGATAACAGTGATCCTAAAGGCTGGGTAACAGTGATCTTAAAGGCAGGGTAACAGTGATTCTAAAGGGAAGGTAACAGTGATTCTAAAGGAAGGGTAACAGTGATCCTAAAGGTTGGGTAACAGTGATCCTAAAGGCTGGGTAACAGTAATCCTAAAGGCTGGGTAACAGTGATGTTAAAGGCAGGGTAACAGTGATCTTAAAGGCAGGGTAACAGTGATTCTAAAGGGAAGGTAACAGTGATTCAAAAGGAATGGTAACAGTGATCCTAAAGGTTGGGTAACAGTGATCCTAAAGGCAGGGTAACAGTGATCCTAAAGGCAGGGTAACAGTGATCCTAAAGTCAGGGTAACAGTGATCCTAAAGGCTGGGTAACAGTGATCCTAAAGGCTGGGTAACAGTGATCCTAAAGGGAAGGTAACAGTGATTCTAAAGGAATGGTAACAGTGATCCTAAAGGTTGGGTAACAGTGATCCTAAAGGCAGGGTAACAGTGATCCTAAAGGCTGGGTAACAGTGATCCTAAAGGCAGGGTAACAGTGATACTAAAGTCAGGGTAACAGTGATCCTAAAGGCAGGGTAACAGTGATTCTAAAGGCAGGGTAACAGTGATTCTAAAGGCAGGGTAACAGTGATCCTAAAGCAGGGTAACAGTGATCCTAAAGGCAGGGTAACAGTGATCCTAAAGGCAGGGTAACAGTGATTCTAAAGGCAGGGTAACAGTGATTCTAAAGGCAGGGTAACAGTGATTCTAAAGTCAGGGTAACAGTGATTCTAAAGGCAGGGTAACAGTGATTCTAAAGTCAGGGTATCAGTAATCCTAAAGACAGGGTAACAGTGATTCTAAAGTCAGGGTAACAGTGATCCTAAAGGCAGGGTAACAGTGATTCTAAAGTCAGGGTAACAGTGATTCTAAAGGCAGGGTAACAGTGATCAATGTAATGGTGTTACCGTGTTACATTATATCTTATAGTGGCTAGTACTTCAATGATCACAACACACAATGTGATATATAATAGACTTGCACATAAAGTCTCTCTTCAATGTTCAACTATTAATGTTTATTGGTATGGAACATTGTTCATCAACATCTTCATTTTCTTACAAACTTGTGAGTCTACTTACGACATGTAGAATATATGAAACACAATGGAACACAATTCTTGGACACTTGTAAAACAACTTCTACTGATAACTTCTCTAGTGTCTTAATAATCTATCACTGACTTATGACTGTAACTTGTAGAATTCTAACTGTTCTGACTCTAACTGTTTCTAAACTGCTTAACTGCTTCTTGTCTAGATGTTTCTACTCTGTCCTAACTTAACTGACTTAGTCTACATTCTACTTTCTCTTCTAAAAATCTCTGGCCTAACCTCTGTCCTAACTCCTTGTTCCTCCTGTTAAACTGTTGCATGACTTTAAGTACTCCAGCTCTCGCTCTACGTCTGAACGTCCGTAACCAATCAGATCGTCGCACCTGACCACTAGCGACCCTCTCTCTGGTCACCCTGCAGTACCCGTGTCCGATGACTTGCTTATTCGGTGACTAACACCTGAACTTTCCAAATTTGTACAAAGCATCCTGTTTCCCCGAAATCTCTACGCCCTATTTGGAATAACATTACCTCATGACACTGACCTCTCCTGGTAGCTAATTACCTGGCAGAGTAACACCATGAGTTTAGTGCATGGTATCATGTGATGGTCATTTACAATAACAACTAACTTGCATGGACAATCGTGGAGATTTGACAATACGTCACGAGGTCGATGCGTGATGGTCACTTACAATAACAACTGGGCGAGTGGAGATTCATGGAAAATCCCCCAACTATTATGTCTAGGTCAAGTCATGACCCTCTCAACTTCGGTGGGTGTCCACTACCCACTCTCTACAACTTGTTATCCTAATGTGTATTCTGGAAAATCTATACTTAAATTCTGCTGGTCGCCACTATATGATACTGCTATCTGTCTCTTGAGAAGCGGTAACAAGCTCTCACTAGCTTAACTGTTACATTATCTCCCTTCACAATCTTGAGGTTTAATTACACCGCAATTAAATCTTATCCATCAAAAAAAATTGTAACAGTAGTATGTATGTAACATCATTAAGATATGACTATTAATCATAATAGTAAATCAAAAATTCTAAGTTACCTAAAAAAAATTCAGTACAATGTTCCTCTAAATAATTGTCACCATACAACATTCATTCTTTAATAATACATAAGCATCAACACAATCTAGGAGACAATAAGGTACTGAGCAATAAAAATTATTTGTAACAAAAAAATGAAACATTTCCAAGGGACTTAATTTTTTCAAATATGTCCAGTTGTGTCCCCTGATAATAAAAAAAATTCAAGTCTTCTTGAGCATTCTAACTACTTCTGATGACTGATTGCCAGCTTGTTGAGGCTACATCACAGGCATCACCAGACATCTGTCGACTGGCATCTGTGATCCCAATATCCTATAAATAAACTCATAAGAACAAACCTTGTACAACACGCATTTTTTTTAAAGGTATTAATAAAACATTTAACATTATCTTCACAACTCTTATTACAAATGAAACCTCTGACAGACTGTCAAAGAAGGCTGAAATAAAAATACTCATGATTACAAATTTTCAGCATTAGAACATATTTGCTCAATTCACATAGAACATATATGACAATACGTAGACAATTCACATAACTCCGGAGACCACAATCACCAACCACACTTAGCTTGAGCAATAATATATCAATATACCTACTTATTTAAGCCTTATCTTTATTTACAACATACCTTCTTTGAGCCTCATTTTAAAACTCAACTTCTTCATGATACTCTCTTTTAGTATCTCCTCTCTACTCTCAATATCAGAATTATCTGGATACAGTCCACTTGACAGCATCTGCTAGTCATTAATTTGACTCAGAATAATCTGCGATTAATCCATTAATCTCTTGTATTCACACAGGACTACTATTTAGTCTCAATAAATTCTGGAACTCTCTCTCAAGTTCCATCTTTTTCTATTCCTCATAATGCTCTATTTCTGTGTATGTATCTTCATATCTGTACAAACTTTGTCATTCGACAACAGAATATATATATCGCATCAACCTCTCAGGTTCTCATTACTTCTTCATCTCACTATCTTATATAGCTTCTCTTTTCATGTAACTTTTCTATGAGTTATCACTCAGTTACATGATTAATTTCACCACTTAGAATTCTCCTTGAGGTTCTCTCAATAATTCTCTCATTTCTCTGACTTCTTGTAAGTCTCCTATAATTCCCTCATGTAACCTTTCTATGAGTTATCACTCGGTACATGTTTCACATGAGTCTCTTCCAGACTCCTTTTCTCATGATACTTCTCCTAGTATCACCTTTATCACCTAATTTCCTTTTAGGTCTCACTCCACACAAGTTATCACTTTGTCTTTTCTCATTACCTATTATTGGTCAGTTGTTCCTTGGATTACCATCCAACTTCGCCAGTTTAAGAACTCTGACCAACTCGTAGTTAGTACAAATGTTTCATTGATACTCCTCTAAACTCTCTAGTTCATCTGAGGTAATCTCTCTCTAATTATGGTCTCTTGTCTTCTATATTCTCTTGACACTACTTCTCCATATCTATTTATAAATATGTGTCCTGTGTACATAGTGTATATTATTAATATTAAAATAATTTATTCTTCTAATTAGTGAGTCATTACATCTCACTGTATTATCACATCTCCATGGGATGTTTACCCTTACTCTTGCTGGCATGCTCCAGGAACTCGCTCATTCTTCCTAGTCTGCGAGCAAAAAACATGTCTGTTTTTACACGTTCATCATCTTGTCTTTTTCTTTCTTCTATTATTTTTGTCCTTTCTGGGGATCCCAGTGGCCAAAAAACTACGCCTGCATTAATATCTTCCTTTAAATCGTTATCTTTACTGACACAAACTGTAGCAACTTGTCTATCCTTTTTCTTCTTTGTCTTTGCTGTACATTTCTTGGAGGATTTCTGTCCTGTCGTATAACCTTGCGGGCCTTCCGCTTTCGTCACCTTACCGTCTTCTATCGTTGTCCCCCAATACTCTCTACGGATCTCTGTTCCGTTGTCACTATCATAATCCACTGTGCACTGGTCTGGATATAGTGGATGCATATAACGTGGTCGGTCTGAATCGGTAGGCCACAAGACAACTGAATTAATGTCTAATCTTGATTTCATTTTCCTGGTTCTCACCGAATTTTGTCTCTCCGGATGGACCTTTACTTTCTGTCTAACATCTTCTGTGTCTGTCATATTTGAAAATTTCTCTTGAAGCTGTAGTTTTTCATGCGTCAGTTGTCCAATATATTCCTCCGCCTCCATTATATCAGTTTCTATTTTGTCTACTTCTTTCTTCAAGCCTTTGTTCTTCGTCTTTAACCTATCAACTGTCTCTGTCAACTCTACAATCTTTTTATTATTTTTCTCATTAGTTTGCTTTAGTATCCTAATCTCATGATCTTGTTTTATTAATTTCTCATTTAATTCTTCTATTATTTTGTTACTTTCTTTATTCTTCTCAATCCATTTAGTTTCATATTCTTGCCATGTGTCACTGTCACTACCTACACAGGCATCTATATAAGTCTTTAAAACTGTAGTCTCCACTTCAGTCTGTGTACTCCTTGTCTCTTGTTCAGTGTCTGTCTTTCTAATAATCTCTTCTCTAATAATTCTATTTGTTTTTAAACTATATAGTCTATAGTCTGGATTAGCGTATGTTGTTTTATTGTTTACTTCAGTGTATGTCTTTGGATTTATCATTGTATACTTTTGTAATGGCCTATAAACCATGACTGTTATTCTTCTATTGTTTATCGTGTGCTCACTATTCAAAATCATATTGACAATGTTACTTTCTCTGTATAGAATTATAGCTCTGTTTGTCTCTTCTTCAGGCCTATCAATTAATTTCACAATATTATTTCTCCATACGTATTAAAATAATTTCTAATGTGCCTTTCATCAAGGTTTTTCTCTAAATTTGTTATTAATATCTTACAGCTATTAGTAGTTAGAATTTGTTTACAGTCCATGTCTCTTTAATATCTATATAATCAACTATTAGATGAATACTACTACATGCGAAGGACCCTTCAACTGTTGAAAGAACAAAACAAGTACAATTTATTATATGTTATAAAATATAATAAGACTATAAAATATCAGCACTTTATGAACACCTCAGTTCCTGAAATAAATAGAAATTTATTATTATTTAATTTCCTGTGAAATAAAACAATGTAGTATAGTATAGAAATTATTATTTAATCTCCCTGTGGAATAACAATGTAGTATAGAAATTATTATTATTTAATTTCCCTGTGGAATAACCATGTAGTATTTCAAACACTAGTAAAAGAATACATCCAGTACAATTTAAAAATGGTTACAGAACAATATAAAATATGGTATGTCACCTTTACCAATAATAATATTTTAAAATTACTTATTTTTTTAAACCAAACTACATAACAGTACTGAGTACTATTTAAAAAAATTCAACCAGCTGTTAAAAAAATGGTTGACAATCAATACTTGCTGGTATGTCAAATCACCAATAATAGTACCAAAATACACAACTTAATTAACTATTTAATACATTAATATTTAATTACTTAACTACATAATTAAATTTAATAACCAACTACTTAATAAATTATTCAATTCTAATTAATTAATTATTGTTTCTCAGCTGTACTGTACTGTACTGACGATCAGCGGATCAGTCTCCTTTCCTTCTGGTCTAAATGTAAATATATTTTAATTTAACAACACTCGCGAATGGCCATTGTAATATCGTAACACTTTACTAACACTGTTTTGTTATTTGACTTGTTTCTCTAAATAAAAACTACACCACTTGAAATTATTAATTATCAATCACAATTTCTCAATCAAATGACACATGAACTCATTACTCAACTTCAACACATGTGGGACAATTTCGTCGACAGTTATCTGCCCCTTCCTACACACACAATAATGACGTTTCAAAACAACCGGTGTTGGGTCAAAGGTCGGCTTATTGATGAAATGAAACTTGAAATTCAGGTGGACGAAACTTGGAACGATTGATTTGTTGTACTTGTCCAAAATTATGTTTGACTGGACTCCGACAGGTAACTGAACTTTTGACATGAAGGGCATGTATTCTTGATTTATAAACATGACAATTTTCCCATTGATGGTCAGATGGAGTTGTATGTTGACTAAAAAAATCTAGTGCTGCTCTTGTATTGACACAGGTAAATTTCAGACTTGTAACAGCGTAATTTGACTTTCTGACCTGAAGGACAGGTACTCTTGATTGGTAAAATTACAATCTCAGCTGGCAGGAATGCAACACAGGTAGAATTGTGGTCGTGTTGAACTTTTGACCTTAGTAGACGGTACACGATGATTTCCAGGTTGAAAACTGGTCAGGTTTTTTTTTTATTCTTCCGTTACTTTTCTGTCACTCTTATTTGATTTCTCTCCGCGACAAACCCAGAATTCGTGCTGAGTCAATGGACCAAATTAATAATGTAATAGTGTTACCGTGTTACATTATATCTTATAGTGGCTAGTACTTCAATGATCACAACACACAATGTGATATATAATAGACTTGCACATAAAGTCTCTCTTCAATGTTCAACTATTAATGTTTATTGGTATGGAACATTGTTCATCAACATCTTCATTTTCTTACAAACTTGTGAGTCTACTTACGACATGTAGAATATATGAAACACAATGGAACACAATTCTTGGACACTTGTAAAACAACTTCTACTGATAACTTCTCTAGTGTCTTAATAATCTATCACTGACTTATGACTGTAACTTGTAGAATTCTAACTGTTCTGACTCTAACTGTTTCTAAACTGCTTAACTGCTTCTTGTCTAGATGTTTCTACTCTGTCCTAACTTAACTGACTTAGTCTACATTCTACTTTCTCTTCTAAAAATCTCTGGCCTAACCTCTGTCCTAACTCCTTGTTCCTCCTGTTAAACTGTTGCATGACTTTAAGTACTCCAGCTCTCGCTCTACGTCTGAACGTCCGTAACCAATCAGATCGTCGCACCTGACCACTAGCGACCCTCTCTCTGGTCACCCTGCAGTACCCGTGTCCGATGACTTGCTTATTCGGTGACTAACACCTGAACTTTCCCAAATTTGGACAAAGCATCCTGTTTCCCCGAAATCTCTACGCCCTATTTGGAATAACATTACCTCATGACACTGACCTCTCCTTGTAGCTAATTACCTGGCAGAGTAACACCATGAGTTTAGTGCATGGTATCATGTGATGGTCATTTACAATAACAACTAACTTGCATGGACAATCGTGGAGATTTGACAATACGTCACGAGGTCGATGCGTGATGGTCACTTACAATAACAACTGGGCGAGTGGAGATTCATGGAAAATCCCCCAACTATTATGTCTAGGTCAAGTCATGACCCTCTCAACTTCGGTGGGTGTCCACTACCCACTCTCTACAACTTGTTATCCTAATGTGTATTCTGGAAAATCTATACTTAAATTCTGCTGGTCGCCACTATATGATACTGCTATCTGTCTCTTGAGAAGCGGTAACAAGCTCTCACTAGCTTAACTGTTACATCCCAAAGGCAGGGTAACAGTGATTCTAAAGGCAGGGTAACAGTGATTCTAAGTCAGGTTAACAGTGATCCTAAAGCCAGGGTAACAGTAATTCTAAAGGCAGGGTAACAGTGATTCAAAAGTCAGGGTAACAGTGATCCTAAAGCCAGGGTAACAGTAATTCTAAAGGCAGGGTAACAGTGATTCAAAAGTCAGGGTAACAGTGATCCTAAAGGCAAGGTAACAGTGATCCTAAAGGCAACAATCATCTCAAGACATAAAAAAAAGTTTCATTAAACTTTTCGTGGAAGTTAATGTACAAAAGGCGTAATGCTTCTTGAATGAGCGTTGAGCAGGTTACTCCAAACGTTCAATTTGTCCTAAGAAACTCACTGAGATGTCAATTCTTTGTGACATTAGGAAATTCACTTAACTTTATGTAAAACTAGTCTTACTAGTGTTTCTTAAATGATACATCTGCTCACTATTTTTACTGAAGGCAGCCCCACTGTTGTATGAGTATGAACATACATGTATGCACTGAGTCTCCTCTTCAGATTACGTAACGTATGCACGCAAATCGTTGCTGTAGCACGCTGGTTATATTTATTTTTTATAAATGCTGACTAAAGAATGTGTTTCATTTAAAACACTTCTAAAATAATGATTCCTAAATTCCAAATAATTGGATGGAAAGAAAAGAAAACAAACGATGAAGTCTTAAAACAACTAAAAATGAAAAGATAACTACTAAATACAATTCAAACAAGGCAAATGCGATTTTTGGGGCATGTTTAATAACACAACAGCCTAATAAAAGTAATCTTGGAGAGGAAAATACAAGGTAACAGAGGTAGATCAAGACTAACATGGACGAGTAACATAAACAAATGGACAAGTCAGCCTATAGCAACCTGCACCATCAAAGCAAGAGACAGTCGAATAGCTTTCCGTGGTAGCCAACCTTTGTTACCGAGATGACACTCGATGATGATGACGATGATGATGATAATGATGATAATGATGATGATGAAACTCCGTGCATGCCTCTAACGTTTGATATAACTTCAACCAAAATGTAAACATTTTACGCTTCAAATATTTGACATGTTAAAAAAAAAAATAAGAAATTAACAATAACTGCCCTATTTTCATCCTCAGAAACATTTACCTGCCCAACACAATTTAACTGGTATCCGGATGCCAACGATTGCTCCAAGTTCTACCGCTGCGTTTGGGGAAGGGTCACAGCTTTACGTGTCCACAAGGAACATTATGGTCACAGGATATACTCACATGTGACTTTGAAGCTCACGTAAGCTGCAACAAAAATTTTGAGAAACGCATGAGGCAAGATAGTCAGGATATACTTCAAGATAATAGTCAGAAAAATCCAAACTTTTCAGTGGATAATGAGAAAGATGTTCAATCTCTTAAAGAAAGCTCGAAACGAGAAGAAGACGCGGTTATAGATCGTCCAATAGATGGAGAATCTGAAAGGGGAGATGATTTAAATACGCTTAGAAGAGTTGAAGACAAGAGCAATGTTGCGTATTTTCAAGATGTGAATCAATATGACGATATTCACAAACACAATCGTTATTCAAGCGAAAACTCGCAGTCGAATAGTGAAACTTTTGATGATGAGACGTCTGATTTTAACGGTGACCAAAGTAAGAATACATGGGCAGAACACATGAACAATAGCAACAACATCGAGGAAGATGACGATTCTACAAGTGATTATGATTTGGATTATTTCGTTGATGATGTTCATCACAATGACGACCTTGACATAGAATATGATTATCAGAACAAGAAATTAAGCATCTTTTCTAAGAAACGTCCAGTGTCTCAATTATTAGGAGCACATTTGTTAGAGCAAATAAGAGAAAATCCAAAGTCTCATATTCATCACGAAAACACCAAACCAGCAGTGGCGTCAATTTCTCAAAAACCACGTTCTGATACTTTCATTGACAGTTCCGCAGAAGATCTATACACCAAATATATTCTCACTAAACTACTTCAGCTGCAACGATACAGAGAGCACATCAAGAAACATCGCGACTTGGTAAACACGGACGGAACTTACGACATTCTTGACATGTCGCTATTCCCTAAGCAAAATAACCATAATGGTTATTATGAGCCTTACATTATGAAGATAGTGAAATCAATCGAGCCTTGGTCAAGTTCAGACATCTTTCGGGCTGGCTATGGTTACAAGAGAATATACCACAAAATGTAACATTTGTTGTTTGGTAGTTTGCTGTGGATTTGTGTATTTAACTTTTGTTTGGCTCTTTATTGATACTGGCCTGTTTACTCTTGTCCATTGAATAACGGTTTTCTAAGAGTAAATTTTAATGAATTGTTATAGTAACTGTGACATCATCATGAGCCAGAAGCTCTGGTAGCTGCGGGTGTTGGTTATCAGATGCGGTTGTTAGCAGATGTCACTGATGGTGATTGTAAAAAAAACACAACAGACGTAGATGATCGATCAAGTTCATGTATTACAACAAAGCACATGTTTATTTGCAGTCAGACATATTGTAGTTAGAAATATTCATATTTACACATGATCAACACAACTTTGTAATGACTCAAGTAAAATTGTCTCTCTACCTTATGAATTTTCTGAAATTGAGACTATGAGACCTAATCCTGGCCCATGGGCTAAAATGCTAGGCGACTGTCAATAACGATGTTACAGCCCTCATCATCATCATCAAGTGCGGGCCTGCTGGCATAGGTGATCATGTCTATCCACAACTTTCGATATTGACAGTTATTTATCATTTCTGTTGTTGACCTTCTGCCAAGCCATTCTCTTGAGCTGTCTGGTATCTTTTCTCGTTGCTTCCCTCTACCTCTTCGTCCCTCAATTTCCCAGTTGTTACAATATATTCCAGCTGATCTCATCTCATTACATGGCCAAAAATGATGATTGTTTTTTCCTAATATTGGAAATTAGCTCTCTTTTTGCTTTGGCATCCTTCAGAACGTTTTCATTACTCTTCTTAGCTGTCCATGGTATTCTCAACATTCTTCTGTAAAACCACATTTCCACAGCCTCTAGTGATTTTCTTGTCTGTTGTCCTATTGTCCATGATGCACATCCATACGTTAAGACTGGATCTGCATAACATTTAAGAACTTCTTTTCTTGTTTCTATTGTAAAAATGGATTGCATAGTACCTTCCTCATTTTCAGGAAAGCTGCTTTTGCCTGATATTAAAGCATAGAGTATCCCGTTTTGTTAACAAACTGCGCATCCTGCATGACCTTTGCATAAGCCTGTTACATCCTATTACTAAACTGCATCCCTTTAACACAATATAACTGTCCTTTGTTAATAACAGTAACTAACTAAAAGACTACTCGCTGTGGATTCTCATAACCTCTACTCTGATAACCAACGCAATCTGACCCGGTCTCTGATTAAAACTAAAAATTGTGTGTGCTAACCATGCCCGTGTCTTCCCACTAATATTAGTGTCATATAGAAATCCCCTCTGGATCACTATCAAATCCTCAGCGGTTCTGTTTTTTGTTGTTGGGTCCTCAGATATCCATGGTCAACCATTGAGGCCTCAGACTACATTGTAAGACCCGCAAATTGACACACAGCCTGCCACGTGTCACTTTTGTTCCAGTGTTTCCCACTTCTTTCTTGATCGCGGACCCTATTCTGCCTATATATCGTTATAGGGCCAGCGAAAGACAATTCTTGAACCGCTGATGCATGGCTCTGACGTTGCAGGAGTGCTTTGCCCTTTTCTTTTATCCCTCAATCACGGAACTATCCCCGTTGCTAGGGATGTCAACTATGCAGGAACGCATTTCCTTAAAGGGGCGTATACAATACTATAGCATTATGAGTAGCTGATGTTTCAATAGATCAATGGTTATTGTTATGAGTCAAACCTTCACGTAGACACCAGGTAGCTATATAACACATTCAAGATCTTTACTTCAGCGAATACTTTTTCGCATGCGCGCGATTAGATCTTTGCATATATTTCTCCATTTGTCTATGAAACGTTATCCTCTCCTCTACGGACTTTTTATGCAATTTAGCATGCCCCGTTATTATCTCCACATGAATAGTGCGAGACGCTTGTAACTGCACGGTCTGGACTACCCACATTGAAATATGCACCCAATTTTAATTTCTTTTTCTCCAAGAAATCATCCACTGTGGACTATATAGGGTTCCATACTCATTGTTTTCAGCGAGTACACATTTCTTATGAAGTTTGCTTTTATTACATGAAATCTGCCGTATCGAACGTCATAATTATTACGAAAGAACAATAACGGAGATTCATAGAAAAAGTGTACCTAACAGAGAACGAGATTAAGATATGAAGGATGCTTTACAGATTATTGTAACTCATGAAGACATAGCAAGGCAAGGCGAATCACTCTCCATTTCATTTGCAGTGTTTAAGTAATTTATTTACTTCCCTTTACGCAGTTTTTGAGAAATACAATTACCAATGTTTCCATTATCGTCACACTCCATTGCTTCAACTCAAAGTAATAATTTTATATTTCTTTGTAGGTGAACCATCTGTTAAAGCTTCAAAATAAAACATGAAGAAGATGTTCATTTTTGTTTATTTCATTCTGGTGCAGTTCAACAGTGTGGCAAAATATCGCTGCATTATCATCTTCCTTATCAAGTACAGTGTGCCTGCTGGCGAAGGTGACCATGACTCTCCACAACTTTAGATCTCGACAGTTATTTATCATTTCTGTTGTTGCCCTACTGGCAAGCCATCCTCTTATGCTCGTTGGTATCTATTCCATTTGCTTCTCTCTATCTCTTCATCCCTCGATTTTTCCAGTTGTTACAATATTTCCAGCTGTTTCCTTCTCATTACATGGCCAAAAAATTATGGCTGTTTCATCCTAATGTTGCAAATTAGCTCTTTTTGCTTTGGCCTCTTTCAGAACTTTTTCATTACTCTTCTTAGCTGATCATGATATTCTCAACATTCTTCTGTAAAACCACATTTCTACAGACTCCAGTGATTTTCTTGTCTGTTGTCCTATTGTCCATGATTCACATCCATATGTTAAGACCGGCTCTACATAACATTTAAGAACTCTTTTTTCTTGTTTCTATTGTCAAAAATTGATTGTACAGTATCTTCCTCATTTTTTAGGATGCTGCATATATGAAGAAAATAATGAACATTGAATACTTTGTTATATATTATACTAGCAACTTTGATACTGAAAATTCCATGAGCGCTCCATACACTTTTACGTTCACAAATAACAAAAAATTCAGCAAAAGTGGTCAAGTTTACTATAACTTTAATGGTGGACTGAATTTAACTTCTTTTAAAACAAAACAAAAATGTTGTTCAAGCGCTCTTTTCGATTTTTATGTAACAAGAGTTTGCATGAACTCTTCTGCTCTAGAACAACAGTTATTAAGTTTGTAATGTGAAAGTTATACAGGTGGTGCCATTACGTGAGAGTATGTCTTATGAGGTGAGGAAAGGGGTGATAATATAAGGTGGTAGGAAGTGAGATGAAGTTGGAAAAAGTTAAATTATGTCAATGATTGGAAGCTAGGGAGTTAGTCAGGAGAGATGAGGTGAGGGGAGATGGCTCAAAGTGAAGAGAGGGGAGATGCATTGACAAGAGAACTAGTCAGGCATAATGAGGCGAAAGAAAGTGGGCCGTAAGGCAAAATGAGAGGAGGTGTGATGTGAAGTGAGATGGTGTGATATGAGATGATGCGGAGCAAAGGTGATATTCCAGTGGAGTTTCTAATGCTACAAATTGTAATGCAAGTGAAAAAATCTGTCTCTTTGGAAGTTACAACAAAAAAAATAGAGTCCTGGCATTCCAAGATGATGATCATCATTATCAGGTGCCATGTTAGTTGGTGAGGGCAATCATCTCTCGGTCCTTAATGCATGTCATAATTTCAATCAGTGATCTTTTATTCAATATTCCTGTATGGTGCAGAAACATGGACATTAGACAAGAAAACAGAACAGAAAATTGAAGCCTTTGAAATGTGGATTTACAGAATAGTATGTAGAATTGGATGGAAAGAAAAGAAAACAAACAATGAAGTTTTAAAACAACTAAAAATAAAAAGAGAACAACTAAATACAATTAAGACAAGACAAATGAATTTTTTTGGACACGTTACAAGACACAACAGTCTACTAAAAATAATATCGGAAGGGGACATACAAGGTAAAAGAGGCAGAGGCAGACCAAGACTAACATGGACGAGTAACATTAAATGATGGACAAGTCAATCTATGACAACCTGCACCATCAAAGCAAGAAACAGAGTGTAATGGCGATCCATGGTAGCCAACCTTCGTTGCGGAGACAGCACTCGATGATGATCTTTTATTATGCCATTTCGATAAGCTGTTCAATATCTACTTTTTCTTTTGGTCTTTCTCTGCTCTTCGTCTATTCATTCTGCCCTTTGTTATAGTATTCTCAGTGCTCTCACTTTGCATGACATGTTCAATAAATGTACATTGAGTTTTCCTTATCATTTTTATGACATTTCTGGTTTCTCCAGTTCATTTGTAAACATTTTTCATTAGTGATTCTTTTCTAACCATGGAATTAGTATCAATCTTCAGATAGCTACATCTCAGCGGTTTCTAACGTTCCCTATGATAATAAAACAATACTTGTGACTTAAAACAATAATATGAAATTAAAAAGAGCATCGTTTTGTGTCAAAATGTATTTTCCTTCTTGTGTGTGTTATAACTTGCACTTTATAGCCGTGTTCTGTTTGGAGGGTGGAGCCGCTTGCACTTTATAGAATTAATGAACAATTCAGATGGTTTGCACTGGGTTGGATATTGAATGTTGTACTTCTTTTAGAATTTGCAAGTCGCCAACTTGGATTATCGTACATTTACATTTCATTGCTTTAGGAAATGGATAGAATTGTGCATTATGTGCTAATAACTGTGTTATGTGTCCACATGATTTCATTTGTGGTTCTTAATGAAAATCATAAATGTAGTTACATCTATTCTCTTTCTACCATCCATCACGGTAAACACAGTCTTTGCTAGAAGCACCCCTCCCCTGTTACAGTGTGAGCGATTCAAGGAATAAAACAAGAAACAAGTGTCAAAGAGATCAAAAGGGCGGAACGAAATTTAAAAGAGAGAGATCGTTAATCGGACTGGAGACAATGATCTTATTAAGATGTCAGCATAACGGCTGCTGGGCAAAGACCAGTGACTTCACCGGAAGGAGACTCGAGCAGGCTATTTTACATAAGGTAGCGCACTTTGACAGAAAGACCGCCTGCCGATCATAGAGATGTTAGGCATAACTGATGTCAATCTGTCATTCCTTGAACACGGATGAAGATGTAACTAGCACGGAGAATAGAAGATCTCAGGGAAACAGTCATTTGATATAGGCAGCTGAACTGTCTGTGGCTGTGCCTACAGCCTGTGATGTAGAGCAACTGCGGACAAGAATTAAAAGCCTCACGGATAGGAACCATGTGTTTCAGGAGAGACCAAGAATGCTACTTTTTTAATAAGAAGTCAAGCCATAGGCAATGACAGATGTCAACTCTCCTAGGGAAATGATTAAGAGTTGTTAGGTGATTGACAAACAATCACTAAGTGAGACAAGAGTTCTAGAATTGTAAGACAGAGTTTCCATGATTGACCAAACCAGGTACTCCATGTGCCCAATAGGAGGAGTCTAGCAGACCACAAAAAAAGGACAGATCGAGTTTCACACCCACAGTCTACAGTTTCACATGTTGGAAGTTTTTCTAGTCTTTTCGAAGCGAGTAGGAGATACCTGTAGAAATGAAGCCTAAAGAAGTTTAGTACAGCTTCAGAAGAACTTTGTGTTTGGACTTTACAGTTTTAGGGACAGATTCATTCATATTGAGCTAGAAGGTGTGTAGAAGTAAGTCAAGATTAGCATGGCCTCAGCTGATCCTGTGTTTTGGACTTCAGTTCTAACAGTTGTGATTATAGGTTCACCCATGGAATAGTAATTAAAGTTGTATTGTAGAGATTACCAGATTTAAAAACTATCAAAATCTATCAGTGAATTCAAATGGATGTTAGAGGCTGAGCATGCAAGCAAGTGTCAAGTTAGATATACTAAGATATAAGATCATTTAGTCAAAAGTTAGATCTAACAGAATTGAGCGAATAAACACCATCGATTAACTAAGTGTATCAATATAATTGCAATGTATTAATAGGAAAGATACGTTTCCATTACTGTAGAATATAAAAACATTGCTTTGTTGTACACTATTCAAAGTCTTATAATGAAGTGTAATAACTAAATAGTTCCTTCATGTCATGACATAAACAGTGTGAGTTATCAATTCCATTAATAAATGTGCAAATTATGTGGTGTCTGTCGAGAGTACACCTCCCACTGTCCACGACAACCAACTATGTCAGCAACCAGGAATTATAGATAAGACAGACAAATTATGAAGAGTACAGCTATATCACTTCCGAAACCAAAATATCATGCAACTCACACAATGATAAAGTCATAATCGCATAATCATTAGATTTATTTCAAATAAAACATTCACACTATTTGCAGCATGACCTTGAAAATGTGCTCATTTGCCTTGTGATCTGCACATTTTTATTTCCGCTTTAAAGGCATTCTCGCTTTTGGACACACAATAATTATGTGCCGGACAGGAATGCTTTCTTGATCTCTCGTGTTCTGAAAAATATAATAAATATACATGTATATAATAAGATAATAAAATGTGATAAAGAATGTAAAACAAGTTGTTTGAATGAAGGCTGTGTACTATCCAGTGATTTATTTAATATTCATCATCATCATCAAGATCAAGTACCGGGCCTACTGGCATAGGTGATCATGTCTCTCCACAACTTTCGATCTCGACAGTTCTTTATCATTTCTGTTGTTGACCTTCTGCCAAGCCATTCTCTTAAACTGTCTGGTATTTTCTCTTTTTGCTTTCTCCTATCTCTTCGTCCCTCAATTTTTCCAGTTGTTAAAATATATTCCAGTTGTTCTATTCTCATTACATGGCCAAAAAATGATGATTGTTTCTTCCTAATATTGGAAATTAGCTCTCTTTTTGCTTTGACCTCTTTCAGAACATTTTCATTACTTTTCTTAGCTGATCATGATATTCTCAACATTCTTCTGTAAAACCACATTTCTACAGACTCCAGTGATTTTCTTGTCAGTTGTCCTATTATCCATGATTCACATCCATATGTTAAGACTGGCTCTACATAACATTTAAGAACTCTTTTTCTTGTTTCTATTGTCAAAAATGGATTGCATAGTATCCTCCTCATTTTCTGGAAAGCTGCTTTTGTCTGAGCCATTCTGCATCTCACCTCTTTTGTACATCTCCCATCTGAGGTTAACAAAGTTCCCAAATATTTAAATTCATTTACCTTTAATATTTAATATTAGTAATTATATTAAGGTGTGAGTTTGCCGAAGGTCGTAGCTGCCTTACTAATAAACAGTCGAATTGGTAAGGCAGCTACGACCTTCGGCAAACTCACAGAAAGGGCCTGGAACAACACAAAACTAACATTAAAGACCAAACTCTTAATATATCAAACTTGTGTGCTTAGTACACTATTATATGGATCTGAAACCTGGACAACATACTCAAACCAGGAAAAAGGACTAAATGTCTTCCATATGTGATGTCTCAGCAAAATAATGCACATCAAATGGCAGAACAAAATAACCAACTTAACTGTCCTGCAACGTGCTAAGACCCCAACAATTATGTCAATGCTCAGATGTCAAAGACTAAGATGACCGGAGTTATGTCAAGCGAATGGAAGAAAACCGCATTCCTAGGCAAATACTATGGAGAACTAACGCACGAAAAAGACAAATTGGCAGACCTAAACTACATATAGAGATATCTGCAAATCCTCTCTGAAAGATTTCTGCATATGTGAAAATGACTGGGAACATCTGGCAAGTAATCGAACATCATGAAGAGCATGTATAAAGAAAGGTATAACATCATTTGAGACTGTCCTAACGCAAAACTTAGAAGAGAAAAAACTCATGAAAAAGGATGGAAAACCCTGTGGATCAGTGAGCCTGACTTGTTCATTATGTGACAGCGTATGTTTCTCAAACATTGGTAGAATTAGTCACGAGAGAAGCTGTTCGACAAAAACAAAACCTCAAAAAATACACAATAGCCTCCACTATACCATCTAACATGACGAAAAAGGCCATATATATTAAGGTATAATGGATATATCTGGAGTATCAATCTGTAGTGTAAAGAAAAAACAAAAGAGAGAAAAAAACAAACTGAACTCAAAAGTATTTATTACCAAGAAACTATATTTACCTCAGATGGAGAATAGGCAAATAAATGCAATAAATGCACAGCCGGTAACATGCGGTGAGGTGGGGGTTGGAGGATGGGTGATTGGGGGCGACGGCACATACACCCCTATAAAATGTAAGGTGACAGCTCCGGGTTAGCCACTAAAGGTGTTAGCATCTTTTTTTTAACCCTCAAACCAGATTATGGCATCTGGCCCTGTCTTCTTCATCTTCTTATCTACCCTTATCGACCACCCCCATACCAGACTTTTTATCTTATCACGTAGCCTGGCCTCCTCTCACTACTTTTTGCATACTCCACTTTGTAATAGCACACTGGGTGTTCAGTTAATTCAGCTAAGTGACAAGATGTTTACTTTATTAGGTTTTTTTACTCTGTTTTAAAACAGGGTGTTAGACAAGGTTGTGTGCTGTCACCAGATTTGTTTAAAATTTATAGTGAGATTATTTTAAGATCCATAAGTGGCATGCCTGGAATAACAATTTGAGGTCATAATATAAATAATCTAAGGTAGGCTGATGATACAGTCTTAATCGCTAAGAGTGAAAATGAGTAACAAGAAATGTTGGACATTATAGTGAAAGAAAGCAAAAATAAAGTACTCAGCCTTAATAGCAAAAAGACAGAGGTAATGGTAACAACAAAGAAAAGACATCACCTCAGTGCAAAATAAAGACAAGTGGAACAATATTAAAACAGGTAAATGAATTTAAATATTTCGGAACTTTGTTAACCTCAGGCGGAAGATGTACAAAAGAGGTGAGATGCAGAATGGCTCAGGCAAAAGCAGCTTTCCAAAAAATGAGGAAGATACTATGCAATCCATTTTTGACAATAGAAACAAGAAAAAGAGTTCTTAAATGTTACGTAGAGCCAGTCTTAACATATGGATGTGAATCATGGACAATAGGACAACAGACAAGAAAATCACTGGAGTCTGTAGAAATGTGGTTTTACAGAAGAATGTTGAGAGTACCATGGACAGCTAAGAAGAATAATGAAGATGTTCTGACAGAGGTCTAAGCAAAAAGAGAGCGAATTTCCAATATTACATACAATCATCACTTTTTGGCCATGTAATGAGTAAAGAACAACTGGAATATATTGTAACAACTGGAAAAATTGAGGGACGAAGAGATAGAAGGAAGTAAAAGAGAAAAATAACAGACAGCTTAAGAGTATGGCTTGGCAGAAAATCAACAACAGAAATGATAAATAGCTGCCGAGATCGAAAGTTGTGGAGAGACATGATCACCTATGCCAGTAGGCCGGTACTTATCTTACCTATCACCTTCTTACATTAATTTTCTGCTTTATTTCCTGGGGTTTCTTGGTCATCACCTAATGATAAGTGTGGGAAGTTAAGGTTAATGGTAGAAATAGATTTAGTGATTAAGGCTGATGACAAAGATAAGTTTTTGGTGTTCAGGGATTTAGACTGATGTTAAAGATACGTTTTAAAGACAGATAACTGTAGTGATACATTTTCATGACATTCTGAGCATTAATTAAACTGAGAAAATTAATTCAAAATAACAATTACTTAGGTTACATAACTAGTAATATATAGAATGTCTTTCACTAGCTCCTCTTAACTCGAATAGAGTAAGTGAAGAGAGACAACTCATGTATAAAAAGAAAACAGCCTTCAACTAAGAGTTGTATAGTCTATATATGACCCTTTACATTTTGTCAGATAGTCTAGTAGAGGCTATTGTGTATTTTTTTAGGTTTTGTTTTTGTCGAACAGCTTCTCTCGTGGCTAATTATACAAATGTTTGACAAACACACGTGCTCACATAATGAACAACTCAGGCTCACTGATCCACAGGGTTTTCCATCCTTTTTCATGAGTCTTTTCTCTTCTAAGTTTTGCCTTAGCACAGTCTCAAATAATGTTATACCATTCCTTATACATGCTCTCCATGATGTACGATCACTTGCCAGATGTTCCCAGTCATTTTCACAGGTGGAGAAGTCATTCAGAGATGATTTACAGATAAACTGTATAACTGCGTCTCTGAAAGTATCTGTAACTACAGATTACTATATAATTACGTTATATCGTAGTTTAGGTCTGTTGATTTCTCTTTTTCCGTATGTTAGTTCACCATATAGTATATGCCTGGGGATGCGTTTTTCTTCCATTCGCTGGATGTGTCCAGCCATCTTAGTCTTTGACATCTGAGTATCGACATGATTGTTGGAGTCTTAGAACGTTGCAAAACAGTTAAGTTGGTTAATTTGTCCACAAAGAGACATTATCATTTAATTAAACAAAGTCACACAATGTTTCAGTTAAACAAAGAGACATTATCATTTAATTAAACAAAGTCACACAATGTATCAGTTAAACAAAGTGACATTATTATTTAATTAAACAAAGAGACATTATCATTTAATTAAACAAAGTCACACAATGTTTCAGTTAAACAAAGAGACATTATCATTTAATTAAACAAAGTCACACAATGTATCAGTTAAACAAAGTGACATTATCATTTAATTAAACGAAATGACGGCAACATTTAATTTTATAAAGTGGTGCTATCATTTGCGATAGTTCAGTGGTTAGTGAACTGGACTACAAAGGACAAAGGGTAGGGTTCGATCCCAACCGACGGAATCCGGGTTCAGCCTTAAAATGGGTACCGGATTTTTTTCTGGGAAAGTAAAGCAGCACGGTTGTAATACCGACCACATTACCCCAAAAATCATGTGCTGAAAGTCTGTAAAATATAGGATCACTAACGTCATATTTCCCTATACGCCACTTGGCGTGACAGGGGTACTTTATTTTACTTTTACTTTACTATCATATAATGAATTGATGTGATACAGTCGAACCTGTCTAAGGCGACCATTCACGGGACTTTCAAAAACTGGTCCCATAGGACAAGTGGTCCTGCCTCACAGGTTTCACATAATAAATAGAGCGATAAAAAAAATTTTATCCTAAGCACTATGAAAACTAACCTGCAAATCAGCGTAATCCATGAGTAGAACATAGTGCACATGTCGGTCTACAATAGCCACTGGTTGGACACTTTTCATAAAACACGATAGTTAAACACACAAAAATAAAACACACATACACAGATTCCACTTATACTGTACATGTATCACTTTTGACTTGAAAAAAAATCCAATATGGTAGTCTGTTGTTTGACAGATGAAATAAACGATAAGTTCAATTTTTCTCTCAAGTCCATGATAACGTCTAGTATGTCAGATCTCCCGTTTGTTATTGAATAGGTGCGCAGAAGCTCCAAAGCATTTGTGCATCTGCGATAGTGTATGTTTTCTCAATGTCAGTAGAATCTTGTTCGTTGTCTGATTCACTATTCACATCCTCAGCAGCTAAAATTGCAGTGGCAGGAAGATCCAGTTTGTTTCTATTGTGTTGCAAGTTTGGAGCCCTGAATCAATCATGGAGATGTCTGTCAATTGGTATCCAATATACGGGCCATGCAATGGTCTACTCTGGTCTAGACGGAACCGCGAAGTGATGTCACTTCACGAATCATAGATCTGTGTCTGCCGTGTTTCTCACACCAGCATTGACTGATAAACGTAACACGTCCCACTGTAATCTGGGACTCACTAAATACGGGAAAACTTTGACACCTGTGTCGATCGTTTATGGCTCCCAGCGAGACGGAGAAGGACTGGCTGGTCAGTGTATCGTTATCTCGGATTACCCGCGTGTCGTAAACGGGATAAATAACATTGGCGGCGGTTAATTAGCCTGGTCTCGTCATACGGTGAGCGCCGTAATCAGTGTTAGCATATAGTAAAAAACTCGGGGAAATTGTAGACCCGGTCCTATAACCAGGGAAACGCTTTAAACAGGTGGTCCTAAGACCAGGTTCGACTGTATTATCATTTTACATTTATATACATTTATTTTATTTTTAACAATGATGAACATTACTATTGATAATATGAAGATCATAAATTGTCATATACTACTTCTTCCTTACTTGCATTGAAGTGACTGCGTAATTTTGGTTAATAATCCTCTGTCAAAGGTTGCCCATGTATGATCAAGATTGGTCACGTTGTTTTTGAGTCATCTGCCCTTTCTTGCATCAAAGTTTTTTCCTTATTTTATCTGTGGAAATACATCAATGTTAGTAAAGTTGATTAGTGCTACCTTTTGGTTAATGCAAGTATAATTCACGTTGTTTGTCATTCTCTCATCAAAAAAACCAATAACATACGGAAAACTAATACATAATTAAGTAAAGTGACACTATCATTTAATTAAATAAAGTAGTGCTATAATTTTATTAAACAAAGTAAAACTATCATTCAAATCAAAAAGTGGCACTATCATTTAATAAAAGGAATGGTGCTTTCATTTATTGAACTGATGTGATATTATCATATTACATTTAATAAAAACGGCTATAGACATCATGATCTAATTAAACACAGTGATGCTAACATTTAATTAAACTAAATGGTGCTATCGTTCAAATAAACACAGTGATACTAACATTTAATTAAACTAAATGGTGCTATCGTTCAAATAAACACAGTGATGCTAACATTTAATTAAACTAAATGGTGCTATCATTCAAATAAACACAGTGATGCTAACATTTAATTAAACTAAATGGTGCTATCGTTCAAATAAACAAAGTGATGCTAACATTTAATTAAACTAAATGGTGCTATCGTTCAAATAAACAAAGTGATGCTAACATTTAATTAAACTAAATGGTGTTATCGTTCAAATAAACACAGTGATGCTAACATTTAATTAAACTAAATGGTGTTATCGTTCAAATAAACACAGTGATGCTAACATTTAATTAAACTAAATGGTGCTATTGTTCAAATAAACAAAGTGACGCTATCATTTAATTAAACTAAATGGTGCTATTGTTCAAATAAACACAGTGATGCTAACATTTAATTAAACTAAATGGTGCTATTGTTCAAATAAACAAAGTGAAGCTATCATTTAATTAAACTAAATGGTGCTATCATTCAAATAAACAAAGTGAAGCTATCATTTAATTAAACAAAGTGATGCTATCATTTAATTAAACTAAATGGTGCTATCGTTCAAATAAACAAAGTGAAGCTATCATTTAATTAAACAAAGTGATGCTATCATTTAATTAAGCTAAATGGTGCTATCATCAAATTAAACAAAGAGATGTTATCGTTCAAATTAAATAAAGTGATACTATCATTCAATTAAAGAAAGTGGCACTACCATTTAATATTTTAAAATTAAACAGAACAAACAGAATTAAACAGATCAGTTAACTAAACAAAATGATACTGTTATTCAAATTAAATAAAGTGACATGATCATGTGTATGCTACACCCCACCACTTGTTCCTTATTTCAGATGGAAGCGAGTTTCCATAACATTTGGGACTGACAGAAATTGGTTTCTTGGCCATTACATAAGGATAAGTAAGAGAACATAAGGTTGAGGGTAAAAATACTTTTCTAGTGAGTAAGGCTAATGATGACAAAGTAAATTCAAAATAACAATTACTTAAGCTATACAAGCAGCAA
Source organism: Megaustenia siamemsis (assembly GCA_032433765.1). Taxonomy (NCBI): domain Eukaryota; kingdom Metazoa; phylum Mollusca; class Gastropoda; order Stylommatophora; family Ariophantidae; genus Megaustenia; species Megaustenia siamemsis. The sequence goes on from JAVIAB010000046.1 coordinate 10,367,283, forward strand.
CATATAGAATGTCTTTCTAACTCCACAAAACTCAAAAAGGGAAATAGAAGAAAGACAACTCAAGTAAACAAAAAAAACAGCCTTGCACTAAATGTTGTCTAACTTGTTTTTAATGGGAAAAAAAAAATTATCACTTAGGAGGGGGGTGGGGGTGTGTATTTGGGTTGGGTTAATTGTTTAAAAAAAATAGAAAAAAATGGCACGCTACTTCTTCCTTACATGCATTGAAGGGACTGACTAATTTTGGCACACAATCCTCTGCCACAAGCTGCCCATGTAAGATCAAATTTGGTCACATTGTTGTTGAGTTGTCTGCCATTTGTAGCATCAAACTTTTTTTTATGTCTCATACATTCCCCGTTTTATCTGTAAAAATACATTGATGTTAGTAGAGTTGATTAGGGCTGCTTTTTGATTGATGTGAGGAAAATTCATGATGTTAGGAAAATTCATGATGTTTGCCACTCTCTTATCTTCAACCACTGAAACCAGTAACACAGGAATTGCTCAGATAATTTGGTTGACTAGGGCTACTTTCTGAGTGTCCTTGTATATTTTAAGTGACATGATTGTTAATCTCTTACTTTTTTTAGCCTATTTTAACATAATTTTATTACATTTTAATACACTTTCTTACATTCCTTTTCTCATGTCTCTCTCTCTCTGCCTTTCATGTAATACAGTCTTTTCTCCTTACATATTTTCTTATCCTGTTGTCCATGTTTTCTGAAGATGGCCACGTGTAAGCTGAAATGTCAAATGTTTTGTAATGTCCTTTTCTTGTAAAGCTGTCACCATAATTTGTAGGAGTGTATGTTACACCCCACCAATTGTTCCTTACTTTAGATGGCAGTGACCTTCCGTAACATTTGGGATTGACAGAAATTGGTTTCTTGGCCATCACGTAAGGATAAATGAGGCAACATAAGGTTGAGGGTAAAAATACTTTTCTAGTGAGTAAGGCTGATGAAAGAAATGTTTTAGGGTTCATGGATATAGACTGATGTTAATGATACGTTTTAAAGACTGCTGATTGTAGTAGTGCATTTTCATGACATTCAGAGGACTAGATAAACTCAAAATAACACTTACTTAGGCTACACAAGCAGCGATATATAGAATGTCTTTCTTTAACTCCTCATAACTGAAGCAGGGTATTAGAAGAAAGACAACTCAAGTAAAGAAAATAAAAATGCCTCCCAGTAAGTGTTATCTAACTTGTTTTTAATTAAACAAAATAGCTTATCATTTAAACAAAATGTTTCAACCATTCAAATAAAGCAAGAGACATCATGATTTAATTAAACACAGTGATACTATAATTTAATTAAACAAAGTGATGCTATAATTTAATTAAACTAAATTTGTTTTATCATTCAAATAAACAAAGTGCCGCTGTCATTTAATTAAACATAGTGACAATAAAATTTAATTAAACAATGTGGCGCTATCATTTAATTAAACAAAGAACTATAATTTAAATTAAATAAAGTACTACTATCATTCTATTAAAGAAAGTGGCACTACCATTTAATTTTTAAAAAATTAAACAAAATGGCATTATCAGTTAATTAAATAAAGTGAATCCAGTGGTCACTGACCAAACAACTTGATGATTTAGGCTTTGCTGATGACATAGCTCTCCTATCGCACAGCCATCAACAGATGCAGGATAAAATGAGCATAATTGATGAGAGATAACAACAGCTAGGACTGAAGATTAATAGAGATAAGACCAACATTATGAGAATTAATACAGTTGGCAATAACCATATAAAACTAGGAGAAATACCTCTATTAGATGAACAAGAAAATGATACCAAAATAAGGATATCAAAAGCAAGGGGAGCTTTCATTGCACTGGGAAACATATGGAAATCCAAAGAAATTAGGTTAAATACAAAAATAAAAATTTTCAACTCAAATGTTAAGGCGGTCCTATCATATGGCTGTGAAACATGGAGAATAACAAAATTGACAATCACGAAGATACAGACTTTCATTAATGGATGCATACGCTGAATAAAAGGATGGAAATGGCAGGACAAAATCACTAACATAGAATTATGGAAATGTACCAGTCAAACACCAGTGAATAAAGAGATACAGTGAAGACGATGGCGCTGGATAGGACACACACTACGGATGCCAACTGAGAGTATTACACAACAGGCCCTTTTTTGGAATCCCCAGGGGAAAAGTCAAAGAGGAAGACCAAAGAATTCTTGGAGAAGACAGATAGAAGCAGAGATGAAGATGATGGGAAGACATGGAATGATCTTAAATGAAAGGCAAAAAAAAGAACGACTTGGAAAGTGTTTGTTGAAGACCTATGCTCCACTGGGAGCTAAAAAGGTAGAGAGAGAGAAATAAAGTGATGCTAGTGTTCAAATTAAATAAAGTGACAAATTCATTTCATTTAAGAAGGTGGCGCTATTGTTTTATTAAACAAAGTGGCAATATCATTCAATTAAAGAAAGTGGTGCTATTATTCAATAGGGAATGATTCGTATCACTGGTTGGTCTCAAGGCAAGACGCCGGCCTCAAGACAGAGCGATTGTGGGTTCAAATCCAGGTTACATTTACTGAGATTTTTATTTATGATTTCTCTCTGTAGCAACCACTCCTGATCTCACCAGTGAGGCCCGGCTTGAAACATTAAATACTCATGGACGGAAAAAAATATGAATATCTCCAAAGATTTATCTGCCTGTGCAGCGAGGGACCCCTGTGCACACGGCTGCCAAGGAAAAACAGATTAACGTGCAAAATTCAGTTCCTAGTCTCTAGGGACTTCACCAGAGGTAAAAGCTGTCAAACGCAAAAAAAAAAAAATGTGCCACTATCCTTTAATTTTTAAAAGTGGCACTACCATTTAATTTTTAAAAAACATTAAACAAAAAGTGCTGCCATAATTTAATTAAATAAAGTAGCACCATGATTTAAATATACAAAGTGGCACTATCATTTAGTGAAAGGAAATGGTGCTATCATTTATTGAACTGATGGGATATTATCATCATCATCATCAAGTACCAAGCCTGCTGGTGAAGGTGATCATGTCTCTACCCAACTTTCGATCACAACAGTTATTTATAATTTCTGTTGTTGACCTTCTGCCAAGCCATTCTCTTAAGCTGTCTGGTATCTTTTCTCTTTGCTTCCCTCTATCTCTTCATCCTTCAATTTTCCCAGTTGTTACAATATATTCCAGCTGTTCTCTTCTCATTACATGCCCACAAAATAATGATTGTTTCTTCCTAATATTGGAAATTAGCTCTCTTTTTGCTGTGGCCTCTTTCAGAATGTTTTCATTACTCTTCTTAGATGCCCATGGTATTCACAACAATCTTCTGTAAAACCACATTTCTACAGTCTCCAGTTATTATCTTGTGTGTTGATATTATTATATTATGCTGATGATACAGTATTAATCGCTAAGAGTGAAAATGAGTTACAAGAAATGTTGGACATTATAGTGAAGAAAGCAAAAATTAAAGACTCAGCCTTAATAGCACAAAGACAGAGGTAATGGTAACAACAAAGAAAAAGACATCACCTCAGTGCAAAATAAAGACAAGTGGAACAATATTAAAACAGGTAAATGAATTTAAATATTTGGGAACTTTGTTATCCTCAGACAGAAGATGTATAAAAGAGGTGAGATGCAGAATGGCTCAGGCAAAAGCAGCTTTCCAGAAAATGAGGAAGATACTATGCAATCCATTTTTGACAATAGAAACAAGAAAAAGGGATCTTAAATGTTATGTAGTGCAAGTCTTAACATATGGATGTGAATCATGGACAATAGGACAACAGACAAGAAAATCACTGGAGTCTGTAGAAATGTTGTTTTACAGAAGAATGTTGAGAATACCATGAACATCTAAGAAGAGTAATGAAAATATTCTGAAAGAGGTCAAAGCAAAAAGAGAGCTAATTTCCAATATTAGGAAGAAACAATCATAATTTTTTTGGCCAGGTAATGAGAAGCGAACAACTGGAACATATTGTAACAACTGGGAAAATTGACAGACGAAGAGTTAGAGGGAAGCAAAGAGAGAAAATACCAGACATCTTAAGAGAATGGTTTGGCAGAAGGTCAACAACAGAAATGATAAAGAACTGACGAGATCGAAAGTTGTGGAGAGACATGATCACCTACGCCAGTAGGCCCGGTGCTTGATGATGATATTATTATATTACATTTAATAAAAACAGCCCAAATTGTCGTTCATTACTATTAATGGTACAAAGAGCTCAAATCTTCACATGCTACTTCTTCCTTACATGCATCCAAGGGACTGTCTGATTTTGGCACACAATCCTCCTTCACAGGTTGCTCATGCATGATCAAAATTGGTCACTATGTTGTTGTTTTCTGCCCTTACTTGCATCAAACTTTTTTCACATCTCATACATTTGTATTATCCTCGTTTTATCTGTAAAAATACATTGATGTTATTAGAGTCGATTGGGGCTGCTTTTTGATTGATGTGAGGAAAATGTATGCTGTTCGTCACTCTCTTATCTTTAACTACTGAAACCAGTAACACAAGAATCGATCATATAATTTGGGTGACTAGGGCTACTTTCTGAGAGGGTCTTTGTATTTTTAAGTGACACGATTGTTACTCTATAACTTATTTTAACACAATTTTGTTACATCTTAATACACTTTCTTACAATCCTTTTCTCCTCTCTCTCTGCCTTTCATGTAATACAGTATTTTCTCCTTACATATTTTCTTATCCTGTTGTCCATGTTTTCTGAAGAAGGACATATGTAGGCGAAAAGTCAAATATTTTATATTGTCCTTTTGTTGTAAAGCTGTCACTATAATTTGTAAGAGTGTATGCTAAACCTCACCACTTGTTCCTTACTTTAGATGGCAGTGAGTTTCCATAACATTTGGGACTAACAGAAATTGTTTCTTGGCCATCACGTAAGGATAAGTGAGGGAACATAAGGTTGAGGGTAAAAATACTTTTCTAGTGATTAATGCTGATGACTAAATAATGTTTTAGGGTTCAGGGAATTAGACTGATGTTAAGGATAAGTTTTAAAGACAGCATGATTGTAGTGATGCATTTTCATGACATTTAGAGGACAAAATAAATTCAAAATATGAATTACTTAGGCTATACGGGCAGCAATAAATCAAATTTTTGAACTCCGCATAACTCAAATAGGGTAATAGAAGAAAGAGAACTCAAATAAACAAAAAAAACAGCCTTCTACTAAGTGTTTCTAATCTGCATTTAATGAAACAAAAAAGTTTATTATTTAAACAAAGTGTTGCAATCATTAAAATAACAATATGACATCATCATTTAATTAAACAAAGTGACGCTATCATTTAAATAAACATTAAGAGATGCTATAATTTAATTAAAGAAAGTATCGCTATCATTCAAATAAATAAAGTGATGCTAATATTTAATGAAGTAAAGCAGCGCTATCATTTAATTAAACAAAGAGATGTTAATATTTCATTAACTCTTTCAGGACTATTATCCGACACGTCGGTTTGCTTGCTTGCTTAATTCGCCCAATGACTAATAAAGTATTCTAGAGTATTTGTAGACTGTAGAAGTTCTCTTCATCATCCGTCCTTAAAAGGACGTTAAGTGGACATGTCTGCGTTGTGTTGTGGTTTGCAGTATAATTGTTATATTTGTGCTTTTCGGCCCAACACATCCGACTTCAGCACGACATTTTTTAGTACCGGGTTGTCTTCCCTCTTCGATCGATCCCTGTTCGCTTGGACAGACTAGACAAGTTAGTCTGTTACTAGAGGCACCGCGGAGAGGTGGAGCAGAGTCTGGATGGTTTTGGTTCACCGATCCTGGCGCAAGCCATCAGCTGTGAGTCGCTGACAACTTCCAGCTCAGGTGCTGGGAGGAGCACCTTCGTCTTCAAACATCGGTTTGATAAAAAGTGTTTATTTCTAACCATTTGCCGAAAATTTGGCCCTGATGAGTGTAGCTTAATATTTGTTTTGTTTTCACTGATTTTTAGTTTTTATTTCAACCAATACTTGATTTCCAGATATAGGAGAGTTCTTACTTCCTTTTGAACCTCATTTCATGGTTTGAATGTTAGAAAATTGATATGGTTATGGAAGGCTCCGATATCACTGCAAACGAATTAATATCCATGGCTCAACCGCCCATGCCAGTGGAATCATCCAAATTAATATCTCATCTCCCAAACAAAGAAAGGTAGCTGTAGTCCCCATCATAGCAGTCTCAGCACATGCCAAAAGACATAAGGTGAAAACGCACAGAAAGTGAACACAGCCAACTGTTCCCTGTCATACAATATCATCATTCATCGAAAGCAATTGGAATATTGAAACACATTCCGGATGAAACACAGCTCACAGAGCACTTAACTCAGTAGCTCCAGCAACAAGCCGGACTTGGAATATGAGGAAACTGCAACAAGGAACACTTTTCAGGCACAGCCTTTAACAGTTCCTCCTGTCTATCCACCATATTGACCAGTATTATATTCTCTCATTGGTGGTGTGTCCCTGATATCTCTCGTTGGCAGCCTGTCTCCAATCTTTTCTCTTTTACATACCTCTGTGGAGGTGACAATATCAAGTACACACTGCCAGCAAGAGACATTAGAGACAGGCTGCCAACAAGAGATATCAGGGACACACTGCCAATAAAAGATATTGAAGATATACTGCCAACATGAGGCATTAAAAAATTGTTAATTTATATTCATTGTTTATTTCTCAAATTTCTGTCACATATTGGCCACGCCCACTGCTGGTACTTATTGCAGTTAACCAAAACAATATAGTGCAGAACATGCTAGATCTATGTTCATAACCTTGTTATTGAGTGATTTAGAAATAGAGTATTCATAGTATTTAGACTCGGATAATAATTTTGTTGTTGTGATAATGGTAGTATTCGTGATATTAGTAATAGTAATTCTAAAAAACAAAGATGATCTCGCTTAGGTTTAGCTGCTATATACCTCTATTCCAGCATTATCAGTGCCTCAGAGGAATCAAGTGGTAATGATTCTGATAACGAAACTGGTACTTTAGGACATATCACACAAAATAAGTCCAGTTGTGTAAATAAAAATAATAAACTTGATTTGTAAATAATAGTGTTCTTATGTCACATAAATTTATCGCATTTTTCATTCTGGGATCATTTACAAAAATGTACATAATTTTGTTATTTGTGGACATAAATTCATCAAAAAAACTGTATTTTGGAGGAATTTGGATTTTGTTGTGTAATATTCATAATGAAGAAATGCTGCACTGGTAATAAAGGCATCGAATGGATACAAGGAGACCATTTGGAGGACCTGGACTTTGCTGATGACATAGTTCTCATCAGCAATCAGATAAAAACGATGCAGGAAAACACAAATGAACTATCATCAATAGCCAGCAAAATTGGGCTTGAGGTCAATCATGAAAAGACTAAAGTCATGAAAAGTTTAATTCCAACAAGTGACAAAATATACATGGAAAACAAACCAGTAGAAGAGATCGATCACTTCATCTATCTTGGAAGTCACATTGATCGAGAAGGGGATACGAGCAAAGAAATTAGAATCAGACTGGCTAAAGCAGCAATGTCTTTCAGAAGCCTTGAAAAGTTGTGGAAATCAAAACTCATTAGCACAAACACAAAACTTAGGCTATTCAAATCAAATGTACTATCAACCCTTACGTATGCGTGTGAAAGCTGGAAAACAACAAGAGATATAGAAACAAAGTTGAACGCATTCGAAAATAAATGTCTAAGGAAAATACTTGGTATAGAATGGAACGAATTCAAAACAAACGAGGAAATTAGAGAAATCGCCAATCAACCACTAATATCTTCAGTAATAAAGAAAAGACGATGGTCATACGTTGGACATGTGATGAGAAGAGATAATAATCGAATAGCAAAGCAAGCCCTCATATGGGAAACAACAGGTAAAAGAAAAAGAGGAAGACCCAGGGAGACACTGAGAAGAACATTGATGAGAGAGGCAAGAGCAGCAGGAATCGGCTCCCTCAATGAGATAGAACTGCTTGCACAGAACAGAGACAGATGGCGAGATTTGATAAAATATATTTAAAAGAAAACTGCTAGAACAAAAATTCATATAGGAGAAGGTGTATCTTGGTCTACGCCCTATGGGCCGGTTACGGCTCGAAAGGTCAATAGATAGATAGATATTTTAAGACAAATGGTTAACAACACTTCTAAACATGGAAAAAGGTAAGTGAATTACAATATGTTGAATTAAAAATTATCTACGATGAATATTTTATATTTAAAAAAATATATTTATTCCTTCAAATAATCCCATATCATAAATATATTGCTATTTTCATTTTCTGTGTCCATTTCCTATTCCAGTGATGCATAACACACACCACATTTATCTAAATTATTGTGTGAAGTAGTCAAATGAAAAAGGTATATGTTGAAATTTTTTGAAACAGGAAAATTAATCTGGTCCAAACCTAAAAATAATGTGCTTCCTGTTCTGGCCTGAAAGAGTTAAAGTATCGCTTTCGTTCAAATAAACAAAGTGATGCTAATATTTAATTAAGTAAAGCGACGCTATATTTTAATTAAACAAAATAACACTACCATTTAATTTAACAAAGATGTGCTACCATTTAATTAAATAAAGTGGTGCTATCATTCAATTAAATAAAATGGTGCTGTCATTTAATTAAAAAAAATCGGCGTTACTATTTAATTAAACAAAGTGGCACTACCATGCAATTAAATAAAGTGGTGCTATCATTCAATTAAACAAAGTGGGGCTGTTATTTAATTAAAGAAAAAAGTGCTAAAATTTTTTAACAAATTGATGCAATCATCCACTTAAATAAAGCTATGCTGTCATTCAATTAAACAAAGTAGCGCTATCATTTAATTAAACAAAGCTATGCTATCGTTAAAATTAAATAAAGTGGCACCATTTCAATTAAAGAAAGTGTTCATACTATTATTTAATTTTTTTTTTAAAGTGACACTACCATTTTACTTTTTACAAATTAATCAAAGTGACATTATAATTTAATTAAACAAAATAACACTACCATTTAATTAAACAATGAGGTGCTACCATTTAATTTAACAAAGTTGTCTATCATTTATTTAAATAAATTGTTGCTATCATTCAAGTAAATAGTGAAGCTTTCATTCTATTAAATAAAGTGGCACTATCATTTATTTAAACAAACTGGTGCTATCATTTATTTAAGGACAAAAAGTGCTATTATTTAATAAAACAAAGTGACACTATCATTTAACTCAACAAAGTGAAGTTAATATTCAATTAAACAGACTGGCAATACTGTTTAATTAAACAAAATAGAGCGATCACTTAATTAAACAAAGTGATGATATCGTTCGAATTAAATAAAGTGACACATTTATTTCATTTTTAAAAGTGGCACTATCATTAATTAAACAAAGTGGGTCTATTATTTCAATTATAAAAAGTGACACTACCATTTATTTAAAAAAAAAAATTAAACCATGTGGTGCTGTAATTTAATTAAACAAAGTAACATTATCATTTAATTAAACAAAGTATTTAAAAAATAAGTAAAGAGGCCCCGTCACGCCAAGTGGTGTATAGGAAATATGGTGTTAGTGACCATAAATTTTACAGACCTTCAGCACATAATTTTTGGGGTAAAATGGTCAGTATTACGCCTGTGCCAATTAAACAAAGTGGCGCTATTATTTAATTTTTTTAAATTGGCACTACCATTTAATTTTTTTTAAATTGAACAAAGCAGCGATATAATTTAATTAAATAAAATAGCGCTATTATTTAAATAAACGAAGTGGTACTATTATTTAATTAAAGGATATGGTGCTATCATTTATTGAACTGATGTTATATTATATTACATTTAATAAAAAAAAAACAGCAATGAAATAGCTGTATTTCTTAAGTGGCTCTATTTCTTAAAGAGCTCTATGAAATTTTTTTTGCCCTATTTTAATATAATTTTATTATATTTTAATACACTTTCTTACATTTATTTTCTCCTCTCTCTCTCTGCTTTTTATAATTATTGAGCATTTTGCAAAATTTGGCCTAAAACTGTGCCACCATTTACAATTCCAGATAGTAGATTAGAGAGAATATTAGGAAGCCTATTATGAAGATTTTGACACTATTTTGCATTTCAGCAAGCTAGGAGCCAGCATATCCTAATTTCAGGACCCTCCTTACCGAAACGGGAAAAGAGCTGGCTGTGAAACTAGGTCATACCAAATTCAACAGAAGTGTGGGCTGGCTGAACAATTTCAAAGTTTATGTCTTTAAAACATTTGTTTATTTGTCAGATTTCTGTTTCCATAGACTCAACAAAGATTGGCAAGGCAACTTAAGTAATTATTGTAAACCAATAATTATAGAATCACACTAAGGGTATCTTACTAGAGTGGAAAATTAAAGTATTACTACTAGTGTACTGATGTACACTAGGAGTGTACATCACACCCCACTACTAGCTCCATTCCCATTGTAACCAATAACTATATATCTATTGACTTTTCAAGCCGTGGGCGGCCTATAGAGCATAGACCCAGATACTATTTCTCTTTTTCTAAATTTTATTTCTAGCAGTCTCAATCCTTGCAAAGATCTTTTATCAAATTTCACCATTTGTCTCTGTTCTGTACAAGCATCTTGATTTCATTGAGGAGCTGATTCCTGTATTTGCCTCTTTGATCAATGTCAACCAATAAACAACAACCATATAAATATATCTTGACTTGAGTTTCCTGTACTAATAAAACACATCTGAACAACATTTTTCCACCATATTTGTCTGATGGATTTATGTCAATTTGTGACAGGTTGACTTTAACGTTTTTTTCCTATTCCGGTCCAAAAATGTTTGGGTGGTGACATGGTAACAACCCTTTGACACACATCTACTGAACAAACAATCTTCAGTTAGCCATTCATCTACTGGTTTGAGGTGGACACGCACAGCTTTGTGTGATTAAGAGGGAGTGTGCACAATCCTAACATGTGGACCATGTTCCTGATGTCAGGCTACAGCCTTGAAGAAATACCAGGAATTTTTATCAAGTGGACAAATTGATGGTATGGGCTTCTTGTTGGTTGATTATTCACGACAGAGGGAAATGCTGCTTGCTTCATCTCCCCTGCTGTCCTGTAGCTCCTTAAAGCCAGTTGTAGTACTTGAACAGCTTACAGATGGTGTTCTGCAGTAGCTGACTGTAGCCACGTGCTCCCAAAGTGATACCTTCTTTTTAACAGTTTGACACCAAATTCCCAAGAGCTGTCCCAAGCCCCTTACTCACATGCCCTTTATTTCACCGAGTACATCCTTCCCATAATGGTTGACCGTGAGCATCTTGTTGAATGTCCGATATCTCCACCAAACTGCAGCGTCATGTCTGTGCAGCTTTTCACTCCTCCTCCGAAGAACTTATGCAGTTCCCACCTCTACCATGCCATAAGTTCCTGTAAAAAATACATTTGGACACATTTTTATACATTTATTCTAAACAAAATAAATATCTTAATTTAATCAAATCAATTGAACAAACTGTGCTGGAGGCTTCTAATGGAGTAGATGTTATTTGTGTGCCATTTTCAAACGATAAATATATTCATGAATAACATTGTTATTGCAAGCACATGACTTATAAATTTTAATAGCAATAGTCATAGTGTTCAAGATACACAAAAATTACAATGTAACCTACCAGCCTACCAGTAAAGTTAGGCATATCATCCCAATGTTATTTATGTGTTTACTCTTCCATTATTGGGACAGTTATAATAAATGTAGAATTATGTCTGTAAGATATGATGTCATAATAAACAATATATATAACTTATTGTTGAAGAAACAAATGACAATGAAGGTTTATGATTAAAAAAATCAAGCATAACCTACCAGTCAGTGTAATTCTTATCACACTCATTGCTCAACAAGTTTGCATGATACTCCTTCCTGCGGTTTTTCTTGTCTTACATTTTTTGCCAATACTCTTATTAAGTCTGACAGTTATAACAGAGGTACTCATCTCATGTTCAAAATAGTATAGGTCTTTCTGTCTGTCAGGATGTTCATGACACAAACACATCGTGCCCCATGATGTGTGAGCCTCACAGCGAGATGTGCATGATCCCTAGTAAGCTAAGTTTCATCATAACTGACACTGATAAGTGGATAACTGCATCACTACGCCAAGTGAAATAGAAATGTCAGCTTGTGATGATAGGTCAGGTGGCAAACAATCATACAATGAATGGCAATGGGCGGGTCGGTCAACTTGGGTTTCTGCGTCTGTGAATAATAATATAATTTACAATCACTGATAGTTATCGTTGATAGCAGATCCTAGTTCTCCTAAACCTAAAGCCGTGTGTACTTGTAATTAATTTAACACTATGATGATACAGTACACACACACAGTATAATATAATATGTTACAGTTACACTGTGAATACAGTATGAGTAACAATACACATGAGTACACAGTACCGTACGCCTTCTGTTTTTTTCTGGAATATATTAATTATAACGATTCAATGCCTTGCAGACTGAAACTGAATAACAATAAAAATTGAAAGAAAAACGCTTTTGCCAACAGCATGGCTACACTACAGACTACAGTTGCTTGTGCTTCGTATCGACGGACATTAATCTCATCGATACGATGTAACGATACGGGGGTACGGGTACGTCGCCGAAGTCGAAGATTTTAGAATGCCATCCCGGCCATCCGCATGTCGTTTTGCCTTTGTCAACACACAAATATATAATTATTATAATATAACATGTATGCTGTCCCTTCTAGGGCATTTCCTATCAAATTATCATTTGCTTTCTTTCATCCACACTGTCGCCCACATGTATGATGCCTATTTCACCTACCTGCCGGTACATTTTTTAAGCACAAACCATTTGTTTACACTCACTGGTATTTAGTCTATTATTCAAAGTATGATATCCAACACCCGCCATCTTTGAAAATATGTCACGTTACCTGCATCAACAATGGTTTAATCTCTTTCTTATTAATTCATCAGAAAGATGTTTAATCTCTTTCTTATTAATTCATCAGAAAGATGTTTAATCTCTTTCTTATTAATTCATCAGGGGAGACGCACCAAGATGGCGCCCTATTGGCTGGCCTATTCATAAGATTCACAGATAAGTGCTGTTTTCCAGTGAAATTTCCTGTTTATTTGTTTGTTTTTATTTATTTTTGAGGGTTCATGTGAGTGTGCGCGCTTTCTATTTGATGTTAATCACTTTGCTTCTTTTGATTCATTGCATTTTGTTATAATTTCCTTATTTCATCACTTATTATTGTTGTTACACTATTGAACGCGTCAAAAAATGGCGGTTTGTTTACGCCGGTCTGTTGTCAAGGACGCGTAAGTCATTTAATTTGTAGAAAGCTCTCAGTGTTTCCGCGTGCTGCTGAGCAAGTTACTGGAGTTGGCCAGTTTATAACGTGGAACGGGTTCTAGGCCGTGCGACTGAGCAAGTGCACGTGAGTCTAGGCCATCCAAAGCAACAAGGTTCAGCGACGTTCATCTTTAAAGACGACGGTAAGTGTAAGTTTTCAGATGCAGCCCAAACTACATCATCGAAGAAGGAAAACACGACGGGGCAAGAGGGGTGGCACTAAACTATCAAAGTGTGAGAGGCTAGGCCTAAAGTATGTGCGCGTTACTTATTGGAATTGTGGGTCCATTAATCAACGACGGCCCATTCTTGATAAGCTACTGTGCGGCGCCGATATAATGGTTTTGCAAGAAACTCTTCTTGGTGACAGGACAGTAAGTACTCCTGGCTTTCATTGCTTTTACAATAGACGACACCTTGGGCAGGCCATCCTTGTGCGCAACAATATGGTGGCAGCTGAGGTTGATATGTCTGCGTGGAACAATGCAGAATTGCAGGTACATGCGGTTAGGGTGCAGACCCCAGTTCATTTCGTGATTGTTAATGTGTATGCCTGTAATGGGAAGGTGAACACACAACAATGGCAGAATCTCTTCGAGTTCGATGAAGAGAATGCCATTTTCTGCGGAGACTTTAATGCTAGAGGAGACCAGTGGGGCAACGTCATAACCAACAAGCAGGGAGAAGACCTAGAGAACGCACTGGTATCGGCCGATTTAGTGTGCTTGAATGATGGAAGGGCAACAAGAATGGCCACTCGAACAGGGGACTCTGATAGTGTCATAGACCTGGCACTGGTGTCTTCCACCTTCGCACCGGTTTGCAGGTGGAGTGCACTGGGGTTCCACGGAAGTGATCACTATCCATGTGTCCTCCTAATTGAGAAAGGCGGAAATAAACGCCAGAGAAGAAAGCTCCACACATTCAACTACGAGAAAACAGACCAGGACGTCATTAGCAAAATCAGACATAGGAAACAGAGCGCCCCTCGTAGGAGGCAGGAGAGATGGACGCAGCCACCCTGGTGGAACGTAGATGTCGAGGAAGCTTGGCGGAGCAAGAGACAAACGGTCAAGACATGGCAGAAAGCCAGAAGGTATGGTAGAACACAACCTGGGCTCTTGAAGCGTCTGAAAGTAGAGGTCGACCAAAAAATGATGCACTTTAAACTATGCGCTAAGCAGGCTAAGGATGCCAAATGGGATGACTTCTGTAAAAAAGTGTGCTCAGAAAAATCGCTAGCCACATTCTGGCGCCTTCATCAGTGCATGAATGGCACACCACGACACAGAGGTATACCAGACTTTCAGAGCACAGACCAGATATGGCACAAATCTGATGAGAGCAAAGGGAAGGCCCTGCTTGCCCGCTACATTGAGCAGACGGACCAAAGAAATGAGGCTGTAAGAATGAGGATACGGGGATCTTTGTCAAATTTGTGTGAGGATGTAGGGCTGGAAGAAGATCTCACAATCACAACCGATACCATTCGCGCGACACTTAAAAGGTCACACAACACTGCTCCTGGTCCAGATGGTGTTCGGTATGATGACATAGGCGATTTAGATGATGACGACTTGACAACACTGGCCAATGAGTTTAATGCCAGTATTCGGAGTGGCCAGATTAAGGAGGAGTGGCTACACAGCTATTTACTACCGCTACCGAAGCCAAACAAGGACCATTCTCAGATCAGTGCCTACAGAATCATCACAATGCAGAACACTGCGGGCAAGCTGCTGGAGAAAATAGTTGCCCGTGTCCTCACGTGTCGCCTTGAACAGAAACGCGTATTCCCATCCACACTCGGAGGTTATAGATATAACAAAGAGACATGGCTCAATGCGGCAGTATTTGCCTATGACGTCTTCGAAGGCTTCCACAGACGAGAGGAGACATGTGCTGCTGCTATAGATCTGGAGGATGCATACAACAGGGTACCATTTGAATATCTCATGCATATGCTTCTCAAACTGGCGGTGAACCCCTTCCTCATAAGATGGATCGCCGCGGCACTGTTTCAGAGGAAGGTGATACTCAGATGTGGAAGTTGGTCTTCCGAGCCAACATCCATTTGTCCTGGGCTGCCACAAAGCTCACCATTGTCACCAGTTCTATTTAATGTGTACACAATAACGATCACGTCCCAACAGCTGGATGGGAGGGGAAGAACTATGACTTTTGCTGATGATATTCTGGTATATCGACAGGGAAGAGACATACGGGGAATCGCCTCCACAATGCAAGACGAACTCGATCGCATTTCTTCCTGGTGTGGGGTTTCAGGTGCCTTGGTTAATCCTAATAAAGCATCAGTTTCATGGTTCTCCCTTAACAATCATATCGTTAATACGACCACACCGGTAGTACGAATGGGAGCTGATGAGGTGACCAGGGACAAGTTGATGACATACCTCGGAGTTAAGTTTGATCGCAGCCTGTGTTTTCGGGACCACGTTGACCATGTGATAACAAAATCCCGCAAAGGATTAGCCGCCTTGAAGGTCATGGCAGCTGCCAACATCGAGCAGAGGCT
This sequence comes from Megaustenia siamemsis, assembly GCA_032433765.1. Lineage (NCBI taxonomy): Eukaryota > Metazoa > Mollusca > Gastropoda > Stylommatophora > Ariophantidae > Megaustenia > Megaustenia siamemsis. The sequence continues at coordinate 10,383,291 of JAVIAB010000046.1, forward strand.
ACTTACTCTTCTGTTCCAGGGATTAGTCCTCGCACCAATCGAGTATGCCCTGGCCATTCTTACTGTCAGTACGACTCAAATTGATAGGCTGGAGAAAATACAAAATGAAGCCATGCGCATTATCCTGGGATGTACGAGGGACACTCCCTGTGTAGCAATGAGGTATCTTCTTGACTTTCCAACCATGGATGACAGAATCAAGATCTGGAGAGCACGAGCATACCTGAAGATTAGTACAGATACAGAGCATCCATTGCACCACGTGCTCAACACAGAGAAAAGTACCAGGCTAAAAAGAGGCAAATCATGGGTGGGCCGAGCAGAAGATGTCATCAAACAGGTATGTGGGCTTACCAATCTCAGCGTTGGTGAGGAGTGGATACCGGTGCCTACGTCATTCAAGGGGACTTTCTCATGTATTGTCACACTCGACAGGAAAAGTAGGGAACAGAACCCAGTCGTGGTTAATGCTGAGGTCAACGGTCTCATCTGCGATAACACCGATGAGAAAGATGCAGTCATCTATACAGACGGATCTGTAAGACGACACGAAAAAAGTGCATGGGCATTTACAGCACGTTCGGCAGGCAGAATAGCCAAGGAAGACAGTGGTGCATACGCCATGACCACGAGTAGCATGACAATGGAGGTGATGGCAGTGACCAAGGCATTCAAATGGTTAGAGTCACAAGACTACATCCACGCATGTATACTGAGTGATTCGATGAGCATGATAAAAAAAGTGGAGGCGGGCTTTGTACGCATGCAATGGGTAGAGTCGTTGCAGAAATCCAAAATACGTAAGGTCACCTTTGTCTATGTCCCTGGACATGCGGGAGTACGGGGAAATGAGAGAGCGGACAGGTTGGCTAGCTGCGCTGTCGTTGAGGACGGGCAACCGATGGATCGGGCGGACGTCATCAATGCACTCCGAGATGTGGGAAGAGCACAGGACTTCGACAAACATAGATCAACGTCGCTTCCTCGGATGATGGAAATGGGAGTTAAGATGGGCACAGCCAGAAATGAGATACTTGGTGGCCGTGTAAGAAGACTTATCAACCAACATAGAACTGGAGTCGTCAGTCGCTGGACACTGAGGGAATTGCTGAGGAGGTGATCTGAGCACCTATGGACATGTTCGGAGTGCAATGATGATGACCCGCAAATAACTCAATAACTCAATAACTCAATTAATTCATCATCATCATCGAGTGCCGTTTCCGCAACGAAGGTTGGCTACCATGGAGCGCCATTCTGCTCTGTCTCTTGCTTTGATGGTGCAGGTTGTCATAGGCTGATTTGTCCATCTTTTGATGTTACTCGTTCATGTTTGTCTTGGTCTGCCTCTTTTACCTTGTATTTTCCCCTCCAGGATCACTTTTAGTTGGCTGTTGTGTCTTTTAACATGGCCCAAAAATCACATTTGTCTTGTTTGAATTGTTCTTAGTAGTTCTCTTTTCATTTCTAGTTGTTTTAAGACTTCATCGTTTGTTTTCTTTTCCTTCCATCCAATTCTACCTATTCTTGTATATATCCATATTTCAAAGGCTTCAATTCTATGTTCTGTTCTCTTGTCTAATGTCCATGTTTCTGCACCATATAGGAATATTGAGAACATGTAACATTTTGCTATTCTTAGTTTTAGCCCTGGTGTTATTTGTTTTGATGTTAGTATGTTCTTCATGACATTATATTAAAATTACTTTTTCCCCATTCCTATTCTTTTGTTTATTTCAGTTATACATTTTTCATCACTGGTTATAGTATGTCCAAGGTAGTTGTAGCTCTGAACTGTCTCCAGGTATATTCCTTCAATTTTAATATCCACTTTTGGGTTTTGAGTATTTTCTTTGTTTATGATCATAGTTTTAGTCTTTTTGATATTCATATTTAGTCCATATTTTTGCTTGTCATGTTTAGTTCATTAAGTAATTGTTGTAGATCTTTAGGATTTTCTTCTAGTATTACAGTATCGGCAGCATATCTTAGGTTATTGATTGTCTTTCCACTAATGTGTAGGCCTGGCATCTCTATGATGTTTTTAAAGATTTGCTTAGTGTATAGATTTAACAAGCTTGGTGATAGGATGCATCCCTGTCTTACTCCTCTTTTTATATCAATGGGTGTAGAGTTCTCTTTTGTTATATTTTATTATTGCTGTTTGCTCCCAGTATAGATTACACATTAGTCGTATGTCCATGCCATCTTGATGTATCTCTTTTAGGCATACTATAAGTTGTTTGTGTACTCTATCAAACGCTTTGGTGTAGTCTATGAAGCAGGCATATATTGGTTTGTTTACTTCTGTGTACTTTACGATTAATTTTCTCATGCAGAATATGACTTCTTTTGTCTCGCTGTTTTTCCTAAATCCAAATTGCTGCTCATCTAATTCAGTATTTATTTTATTCTGAATCCTCTGTATAACTTTTAGCAAGATTCTTGTAACATGGCTCATCAGGCTTATTGTTCTAAAGTCGCTGCATTCAACTGCACCATTCTTTTTAGGCAATGCAATGAAAATTGATGTTTTTAGTTCATTTGTTATGTATCCTGTGTGGTATATGTCGTTGCATATGTCTGTAATCACTACAATGCCAAAGTTTTCTAGTGTCTATATCATCAGTATGCTGTCAGGTCCTGCTGCTTTTCTCCTTTTCAATGTTTTTATAGCTTTTTCCACCTCAGATTTACATTTTATAACTGGTTTCTTGTCCCTTTGATAATGAAATAGTTCTGTTATATATTCCTGTCATCTATCTACAATATCTTTATTATCTGTTAACATTTTCCCTTTTTTGTCTGTCACCTTCTGTGGCTTTTTAAAATTTTTATTAGTCATTCTCTTTATTTCTGTGTGCATTGCTCTTAAGTCTTGTTTGTTTTCCATAGTTTCTATTTCTGTACATTTTTGGCTGAGTCAGTTTTCTTTTGCCTTTTTTGCACATTTTGCGTATTTCATTATCTTTTTTTTTATTGTATTGGGCAGTGTTCTTCGCTTCCTATTAAATACTATTCTATAAAACGTCAGTGGGTACCTCAAGAATTCTCTTTTTAGGCGTGTATAACTCCCATATTTGAACGTGCCACGCTAGTTGGTCGGTTTTATGTTATTTTTTTTCGCAGGACAGTATATACTGTATATATATATATATATATCCCGCCATCTCAGAGCCTGCCCGCTGAGGGGTTTTCTCGAAAATACACACAATACTTTTCACGTCTTCAGCAAATATTTTTAGAAAAAAAGGAAAAAAATATTGTGGTAACAGATTTACGTAGGTGGGAAACAAAGCACAAATCGACAAAAAATCGGTGCTCTAGTGGTAGAATACTCGCCATACGTCGTGTTTGGCCCGGGTTTGATTCCTGATCGCCGCAAATTTTGTTGAATTTTGATTTGTTTCTCACCTATGTAAAATTGTTACCACGTTTTCCTCTATTTTTTTAAATTTTAATTCTCATCATCAGCTTTACAGCAGCATCGCGTCTGTATGCATCTTTATGCATGTACCACCTTATATCTTGATCTATGCGTGCTATAGACGGCTGACGCTATTTTTACCCACAACCGCCCCTGCCTGTAATGCTGAAAACGTCACAACCTTTGGGGTGTCCCACTTCAGCGGGTAGACTCAGATATATCGAGGACGAAGTCTGGTTATAGTATGTATTTATAATTATAATATCATCATCATCATAATCAAGTACAGGGCCTGCTGGCGTCGGTGATCATGTCTCCACAACTTTCGATCATGACAGTTATTTATCATTTCTGTTGTTGACCTGCTGCCAAGCCTTTCTCTTAAGCTGTCTGGTATCTTTTCTCTTTGCTTTCCTCAATTTTCCCAGGTGTTACAATATATTTCATCTCTTCTCTTCTCATTACATGGCCAAAAAATGATGATTGATTCTTCCCAATATTGGAAATTAGCTCTCTTTTTGCTTTGTCCTCTTTCAGAACGTTCTCATTACTCTTCTTAGCTGTCGATGGTAGTCTCAACATTCTTCTGTGAAACCACATTTCTACAGACTCCAGTGATTTTCTTGTCTGCTGTCCTATTGTCCATGAATCACATCCATATGTTAAGACTGGCTCTACATAACATTTAATAACTCGTATTCTTGTTTCTATTGTAAAAAATATGTATTGATTGCATATTATCTTCCTAATTTTTTGGAAAGCTGATTTTGCCTGAGCCATTCTGCATATCACCTCTGTTGTACATCTTCCGTCTGAGGTTAACAAATTTAAATTATAATATAAGTATTAAATAATAAACTACACTGGGAAAATCTACAATTAAACAACATAAAACACAAAGAATAATAGACAGCCCGAAGATGGATCAAACCATTAGACCTACTCCTCGACTCAGCCAGAAACTTGTGTTCAGCGCATTCGCTGTGACTCGGGTTGTCTGTTATTTGTGTTTTCTGTTGTTTATAAATGTGTGAATTTTTTCGAGTATCGTAAACAATACATTATCTGTCCCCCAACAATATGTATTGAGTCGGCCTAGCTGCGCTCTGACAAACTTATGGAGACAAGGTGCAGACATGGAGACAAGGTGGAGACATAGAGACATGTTGTGGACGTGGAGACAAGGTGAAGACATGGAGACAAGGTGCTGACATGGAGACAAGGTGAAGACATGGAAGCAAGATGCTGACATGGAGACAAGGTGAAGACATGGAAACAAGATGCTGACATGGAAACAAGATGCTGACATGGAGACAAGATGCTGACATGGAGACAAGATGAAGACATGGAGACAAAGTGCGGATATGGAGACAAGGTGCGGTCATGGAGACAAGGTGCAGATATGGAGACAAGGTGCGGACATGGCGACAATGTGAAGACAGGGGAGACAAGGTGTAGACATGGAGACAAGGTGCGGACATGGAGACAAGGTGAAGACATGGAGACATAGTGGAGACATGGAGACAAAGTGAAGACATGGAGAACAAGGTGCTGACATTTAGACAAGGTGAAAACATGGAAGACAAGGTGCGGACATGGAGACAATGTGAATACATGGGAGACAAGGTGCGGACATGGAGACAAGGTGCAGACATGGAGACAAGTTGAAGACATGGAGACAAGGTGTAGACATGGAGACAAGGAGAAGGCATGGAGACAAGGTGAAGACATGGAGACAAAGTGAAGACATGGAGATACGGTGCTGACATGGAGACAATGTGCTGACATAGAGACAAGGTGAAGACATGGAGACAAGGTGCTAACATGGAGACAAGGTGAAGACATAGAGACAATGCGCAGACATGGAGACAACGTGCTGTCATGGAGACAAGGTGCTGACATGGATACAAGGTGCTGACATGGAGACAAAGTGCAGACATGGAGACAAGGTGAAGACATGGGAGACAAGGTGAAGACATGTAGACAAGGTGAAGACATGGAGACAAGGTGCAGACATGGAGACAAGGTGAAGACATGGAGACAAGGTGAAGACATGGAGACAAGGTGCAGACATGGAGACAAGGTGCTGTCATGGAGACAAGGTGCTGACATGGATACAAGGTGCTGACATGGAGACAAAGTGCAGACATGGAGACAAGGTGAAGACATGGGAGACAAGGTGAAGACATGGAGACAACGTGCTGTCATGGAGACAAGGTGCTGACATGGAGACAACGTGCTGTCATGGAGACAAGGTGCTGACATGGATACAAGGTGCTGACATGGAGACAAAGTGCAGACATGGAGACAAGGTGCAGACATGGAGACAACGTGCTGTCATGGAGACAAGGTGCTGACATGGATACAAGGTGCTGACATGGAGACAAAGTGCAGACATGGAGACAAGGTGAAGACATGGGAGACAAGGTGAAGACATGTAGACAAGGTGAAGACATGGAGACAAGGTGCAGACATGGAGACAAGGTGAAGACATGGAGACAAGGTGCAGACATGGAGACAAGGTGAAGACATGGGAGACAAGGTGAAGACATTGGAGACAAGGTGCGGACATGGAGACAAGGTGCGGACATGGAGACAATGTGAAGACAGGGGAGATAAGGTGCGGACATGGAGACAAGGTGCGGACATGGAGACAAGGTGAAGACATGGAGAACAAGGTGCTTACATTTAGACAAGGTGAAAACAAGGGAGACAAGGTGCGGACATGGAGACAATGTGAAAACATGGGAGACAAGGTGCGCACATGGAGTCAAGGTGCAGACATGGAGACAAGTTGAAGACATGGAGACAAGGTGTAGACATGGAGACAAGGAGAAGACATGGGAGACAAGGTACGGACATGGAGATAACGTTCAGACATGAAGACAAGGTGAAGACATGGAGACAATGTGCTGTCATGGAGACAAGGTGAAGACATGGAGACAAGATGCTGTCATGGAGACAAGGTGAAGTTATGGAGACAATGCGCAAACATGGAGACAACGTGCTGACATGGAGACAAGGTGCTGACATGGATACATGGTGCAGACATGGAGACAAGGTGAAGACATGGGAGACAAGGTGCGACATGGAGATAACTTTCAGACATGAAGACAAGGTGAAGACATGAAGACAAGGTGAAGACATGGAGACAAGGTGAAGACATGGAGACAAGGTGCTGACATGGAGACAAGCTGCTGACATGGAGACAAGGTGAAGACATGGAGACAAGGTGCTGACATGGAGACAAGCTGCTGACATGGAGACAAGGTGCAGACATGGAGACAGGGTGCTGACTTGGATACAATGTGAAGACATGGAGACAAGGTGCTGACATGGAGACAAAGTGCTGACATGGAGACAAGGTGCTGACATGGATACAAGGCGCTGACATGGAGACAAGGTGCAGACATGGAGACAAGGTGCAAATATGGAGACAAAGTGAAGACATGGAAACAAGGTTTAGACATGGAGATAAGGTGAAGACATGGAGACATAGTGCAGACATGGAGACAAGGTGAAGACATGGAGACAAGGTGAAAACGTGGAGACAAGGTGAAGACATGGAGACAAGTTGTTGTCATGGAGACAAGGTGTTGACATGGAGACAAGGTGCTGACATGAAGACAAGGTGAAGACATGGAGACAAGATGCAGACATGGAGACAAGGTGCAGGCATGAAGACAAGGTGAAGACATGGAGACAAGATGCAGACATGGAGACAAGGTACAGGCATGAAGACAAGGTGTTGACATGGAGACAAGGTGCTGACATGAAGACAAGGTGAAGACATGGAGACAAGATGCAGACATGAAGACAAGGTGCAGACATGGAGACAAGGTGCAGACATGAAGACAAGGTGCAGACATGAAGACAAGGTGCAGACATGGAGACAAGGTGCAGGCATGGAGACAAGGTGCAGACATGAAGACAAGGTGCAGACATGGAGACAAGTTGCTTGACAGCAGCAGAGCTGGAAGCTGTCGGTGACTCATAGCTGATGGCTTTTGTCACAATCGGTGAAACCAAAACCGTCCAGACCCCACTCCACCTTTTCGCGTTAGCTCTAATAACGGGCTGTGTAAAGTCCAAGTTCAAGGACATACATTATGTCAGTTCGAAAGAGTTAAGTTTTTTTTTTTATTCCGGGGAGAAGAGACAAAGAAGAAAACCAAAATTTTCTTGGAAGAAACAGCTGGAAGCAGAGATAAAGATGATGGGGAAGACACGGAATAATCTTTACAGAATGACAAGAAACAGAACGACTTGGAAAGTGTTTGTTGAAGACATATGTTGTACAAGAAGTTGAAAGGTAAAAGACAATGAAGACGAAGATTAATATGTTGAAGAAAGACAAATTAAAACCCTGTTACTCACGTTCCAGGAAAAATGCACCAGAGACATTTGGACCTTGGTTGTCCACATATGGTCTATAATGCCTAAACATATATGGAAGTAAACACATAACCATCTAGATCAGTGGTGGCCAACTTGAGGTTGCCCGAGGGCCGGATTAAAGCCAAGGCCAAGACCCGCGGGCCACACTTAAGAATATCGTCAAAAATGACAGTAGGGACCTATGCGATATAGTAATATATAAATAATGCTTGCACTTTGACTACATATTTGATTTGTAACAAATCCATTAATTATTCATTTTAAAATTACCTTTAATGTCTCAGTGCGACGATTGTGACTTGTCACAGCTTTCCACCAGAGATTTGAAGTCCACTTCCATTTTTGACGTGGCGATTCGGAGAGTATGGGACAATGTCGAATCGGTCATTCTGTTCCTGGTCTTAGATTTAATTAACTTCATGGAAGAGAATGTTGTCTCGCAGAGATATGTGCTGCCGAATATAGAGCACATCTTTAGTGCCCATTTTCTCAGACACGGGTAACGTTCATTTGGTAGCAATTTCCAGAAGTCAGCTCCTAATGCCTTTACAGTACTGAGGAAGGGGTCACACTAAAGGTCACACAACTCTAGTTGAAGATCTGATGGCTGGCACTCCACTGTGCACTTAATTGGGTTATTAAAAAGTTCCGTTTGCGGACGAAACATTTCAAAATCTTGAAATCGTCGATCAAATTCACAAATCAAATGTTCAATGTCAGCTGCGTACTTACTGAAGTTTGCACTTTCTATCTCTGACAACAACTGCTTACAACTTGAAAAATGGAACAGATCATTTTTTGCAAAGAAACTCTAAATAGATTCAGCTTCTTTTTAAAACCATCAACATATCCCATCAATTGAAAAATGGTTTGCTTTTCCCCTTGTAGCTGCAAATTCAATATGTTCAAATGTTGTGTGATGTCTGTGAGATATGCCAGATTATGAAGGAAATTAATGTCTTTGAGTGCATGTTGAAGATCAATGGAGCATGGTAAGTTCTCTCGCAGGAAGTCATAAATGTCATTCTTCAGTTCAAAAAATATTATTAAACATTTCCCTCGACTAAGCCATCTTACTTCTGTATAAAGCAGGAGATCACCGTAGCTAGAATCTACTTCCTCTAAAAATGATAAAAACTTCCTGTGATTTAAAGACTGGTGTCCTCCTCTTATCAAATTTGTTATTTTCACAACAGTAGCCATGGTGTCTTTTAGATTTATGGACTTTGCACAAAGGGCCTCTTGATGAATTATGCAATGCAATGTAGGTACGTTAATTTTGTTTTGCTTTAGAAGTCCAACAAAACCAGTATTTGAACCAATAAAAGCTTTGCAACCATCAGTACACACTGCAGACAACTTTCCAAAACCACCTACTTCATCTACGGCACTATGAACTGCAGAAAATATGTTTGTCCCTCTACAAGTGTCATGCAAAGAGCAAACTTTCAACAATTCTTCAATAACAGTAAAATCCTCCTGGATAACTTTAACAAAAATAAGAAGCTGGCAAGTGTCAGTGATGTCAGTACTTTCATCAATCGCGAGCGAAAAATATGAGCAGTTTTCAATACAAGATTTTAAACTTTGAGACAGTTGCAGACTGATGTCTTCTGTTCTTCTGGCTACAGTTTGTTTTGAAAGAGGCACAGATTCAAATTCTTTGGCTATTTTTTCTTGACCGAATGCCTTTGCCATTTGAATCGCACATTTCTTCACAAAATTTCCGTCAGTAAAGGATTTTTTAGATTTTGCAAGCTCATAGGTAACTGTATATGATGCAATGATCGATGACTCTTTAATTTTATTGCCCTTTGTATACATACTTTGCTGTTGATTCAACTTTGTCTTCAGCTGTTCAACCAAAAGCTTCCTAGCTTCAATGCTATGTTTCTCATACATGTTTTGATGATGTGTGGCATAGTGCCGTTTTAAATTATATTCCGTCAAAACGGCTAACACTTGAACGCAAATTAAGCACTGAGGTTTACTATCCTTATTGAAGATGAACAAATAATCTAATTCCCATTCAGGTTTAAATATGCGATTTTCACAATCAACTTTTCTACGTTTTAACATGATTTAATACAAAATCTCACATCAAAGTTAAAAGTCACAGAATGTTGGTCCACTATCGAAAATAAGTCCAGATTTGACAGTTATACACAGACTTGTGTTTGACAATGAAATCAAAAGATTGTGACCAAATAAACACGTTGCAGTCATTTTATGGACAAGACAAGACGATGGGATCAAAGGGAATGAAGGTGAACAGTGAAACATTTTGAATGTAACTTCAAAGACAGAATTAGAGCTACGAAGTCCCCTCACCCCTGTCCCTCCCAACCTCATTAACCCCTTACCGCGAAATGAAAGAGCCACCACAAGTCCAGACGACAAATGTTGAGCCAAAGATCTGACGCTATCACCGCACTGACAATAAAGCAACTTTGCGGTACCAACTCGAAGCAAAGACTTTGATTATTGTCGGCACCATTAGTTGTGCAGCGTGTGTGTGTGTGTGTGTGTGTGTGTGTGCGTGCGTGCGTGCGTGCGTGCGTGCGTGCGTGCGTGCGTGCGTGCGTGTGTGTGTGTGTGTGTGTGTGTGTGTTATTTGAAATTATGTTGCCAATCTAGCTGTTGCGAGAAATTGACAGAGATTTTCAAATTGTGTATTCTTGAACGATAGAAGAGTTAACTCCGACACGGGTTAAAACCAGGAGAAATCCGCTATTAGGGGTAAAAAATGAAGTAAGTCCGTGGAGCTTCGCGGGCCAAGAAAACTAGGCTGGCGGGCCGGATACGGCCCGCGGGCCGCCATTTGGCCACCCCTGATCTAGATGGTAGATCAAAGCCTAATAATTGAAGAATGAATAAGGGTTATAAGAGAGTCATGGGCAAACATTGCCTATGATAAATTAATGGACGTAGAGAGAGGTCTGATGATCTATATATATGGTCAATGAGCTGGTGATAGGTGGAAATTACCAGAGAAATGCAACTGTATGGTTGTTACACCCCAAAATTAGTGGAAAGTACCAATCAAATGGCAGTGGATAAAGACATAAAACAAAGACTATGAATCTGGACAGAACACACATTGCGGAAGCCATCTGAGAGTATTACACAATACACCCTTTTTTGGAATGCACAGCGAAGGACATAAAGGGAGAGACCAAAATTTACTTAAAGAGGACAGGTAGAAACAGAGATGAACAATGAAGAAATACACCATGACTTAAACATTTAAAATAACTGGCTTAAAAACCCAATTTTATAGGGGAAATGAAAATACAATCGCCACGTCAAAAAATACAGCAGGCTGAAAGAAGAATAATGGAAGCCATAGCTTCTGGACTACGTAACACGGAGATATCAAAATGAAGATGGTTTCAATAAATCAAAGAGTCATTGAACATGATAATAGAAGATGTTAAAGATCTGGCTAAAAACAGAGATTCTTTCAGATTGGCTGTTGTGAATGCAACGTTCTGAAAAAGACATGCGACCTGACTATGAAGCGTTTTAACAGAAGCAGAAACACAATCTTAATTTTAAATAATTTCGCTACATTTCTATATAAGATGATACAATTAGTGTGAGAAAGTGACTGTGGAAACAATGTGGCAGGAGGCCAATCTGTATGCTGGGTTTCCTGACTCTAAATCCTTTGACAACGTACTTCAGTGTCACTTTCCAGAGCTAACTGAAGTAGAAGCTATACTGACACAAAACTATGTTCTAGAAAGCGAACAATAAACACAGAATGTAAGATGAGGTTAGTGTCGTAAACAGTAGAAGGACAGGGAAAAGTCGAAAGGAGCAAGACTGAAATATAAGATAGAAAGAAAAAAAATGTGTTGAACGAGAGCTGTGACTGCGCTAAGTCTTTTTGTGATAATTGAAACGTTTGAAGTGCCCATGGAACATTTAATTTCAGTCGCACACAATAAACAACAAACTATTTAATATCAACATATTTTAATACAAGTATTTATTTAACATTATGTCCACAGACAGTCTAAAAACACAAAACAGTTGTTTCTAGTCTCCATGTCACTCTCTCAATTTTAACACAAATCTGAAATGAGAAAAATAGAACAGAACATTATGAGTTACATAAAAGGAAAAGTGGCCAATAATGGTTCAATGTAATTCGCATCACCATAGTAACGAACAAAACTGAAAGATAAACAAGCAGCATGAAATAAATTAAATTATTTACAAGTCAAAGAATAACAATATTAATTGTTGTAAAATATATATTAGAAAATACATGTAAAAAATAATGGTGTTGTTGCAATTCACTTTATCAGGTGAGGGTGGCTAGAGAATAAAGGTAAGCCCAGTGCAGTTAGCACGACGTATTTAGGACAGAGGTTTTATATATCTTATCTGGTGTCTTTTCTGTAATGGAGAACAACAGCTTACATTTCATTCGGCCACGCGGTTTCCTAATGACACATTAACTATTAGTAAGAAATAAACAAGAGCTGTTTCAGTAAAACTAATTCAAGACAAGACACAACCTATAATCTTAGAAATTGTTAGATGCAGACTGAGACCTGGACACAGTAGACTTGGGCAGCTTTTGTTATAGAGATTCAGATGTGGCAATAGTTATCTTTGTCTTTGTTATAAATCTGCAGATGATATTGACCACATCAAGTCCTGCTACTTGTACAATTCAGTGACAGACAAAAACTGGCTTTCTGAGAGGCTGTGATTGACAACAGCTTGCGCTTGTTGAAGGAGCTGCGGATCACTGTGATCGGAATCGATATCTGCATTATTGAACAGGATAAAAAGAGGAAAATGATCTTGATCAATGGTTAATGTTGTCGTTGGCGTGCATGCTCACCAGCGAATGATTTATATTTGTAATGTTTATTATAAGGTAGTCCTATAGTGTTTTTTTTGTTACCTGCTAGTTAAACTACGTTCAAACATTAAAATACAAAAAATAACAAATTAGAAAACTACATCTGACAAAGACACATTTTATTTTTTTAAAAGGTTTCCCGAACCTATGGAGACACATAAATTACAAAAATAAAAATAAAATAAAAGTCATCAACATAACATAAAAACATAAATGTGGTGGGCTATTCTGAAAAAAAAAGACAAAATTGGTGACTAAGAGAGAAAAAGCAAAATCTGTGAGCAAAAGATAAGTCGAAAAACAAAGGAGAAAATAAAATAGGATCAAAATTAGACAAAGAACTATTGTGTTTGACGTTGCTTTCTACTTACTGAACTGTCCTCCTGATCTGATACTTGTCAGCGTCGAGTTGTAGCTGGAATAAAGTTGAACTTCAAAGAAAACAATCATTATTATTATAGAAAACAAGAGAAGACAGAAAACTGAAAGACATAACTAAAACCGCACAATACAGTCCGAGCAAAAGATCAAGCGTTAATAGTGGAAATCTAACTGTAGCTGCCACTCAAGTTATTGACAAACAAAGAGCACCCAGTATCACAGAGGAATGACAAGAAAAGGGGTACGTAGAACACTTCAGAAAAAAATGACAATAAATAAGAAACCACCTCATGCGTAGCCAAATGTAAAGACATATAAGTAGGTTTCGAAATTAGTTCATATCTTTAACATCGTCATCGAGTGCCTTCTCCGCAACTAAGGTTGGCTACCATGTAGCGCCATTCTGCTCTGTCTCTTGCTTTGATGGTGCAGGTCAGGGGTGGCCAAATGGCGGCCCGCGGGCCGGATCCGGCCCGCCAGCCTAGTTTTCTTGGCCCGCGAAGCTCCACGGACTTACTTCATTTTTTACCCCTAATAGCGGATTTCTCCTGGTTTTAATCCGTGTCGGAGTTAACTCTTCTATCGTTCAAGAATACACAATTTGAAAATCTCTGTCAATTTCTCGCAACAGCTAGATTGGCAACATAATTTCAAATAACACACACACACACACACACACACACACACACACACACGCTGCACAACTAATGGTGCCGACAATATTCAAAGTCTTTGCTTCGAGTTGGTACCGCAAAGTTGCTTTATTGTCAGTGCGGTGATAGCGTCAGATCTTTGGCTCAACATTTGTTGTCTGGACTTGTGGTGGCTCTTTCATTTCGCGGTAAGGGGTTAATGAGGTTGGGAGGGACAGGGGTGAGGGGACTTCGTAGCTCTAATTCTGTCTTTGAAGTTACATTCAAAATGTTTCACTGTTCGCCTTCATTCCCTTTGATCCCATCGTCTTGTCTTGTCCATAAAATGACTGCAACGTGTTTATTTGGTCACAATCTTTTGATTTCATTGTCAAACACAAGTCTGTGTATAACTGTCAAATCTGGACTTATTTTCGATAGTGGACCAACATTCTGTGACTTTTAACTTTGATGTGAGATTTTGTATTAAATCATGTTAAAACGTAGAAAAGTTGATTGTGAAAATCGCATATTTAAACCTGAATGGGAATTAGATTATTTGTTCATCTTCAATAAGGATAGTAAACCTCAGTGCTTAATTTGCGTTCAAGTGTTAGCCGTTTTGAAGGAATATAATTTAAAACGGCACTATGCCACACATCATCAAAACATGTATGAGAAACATAGCATTGAAGCTAGGAAGCTTTTGGTTGAACAGCTGAAGACAAAGTTGAATCAACAGCAAAGTATGTATACAAAGGGCAATAAAATTAAAGAGTCATCGATCATTGCATCATATACAGTTACCTATGAGCTTGCAAAATCTAAAAAACCCTATACTGACGGAAATTTTGTGAAGAAATGTGCGATTCAAATGGCAAAGGCATTCGGTCAAGAAAAAATAGCCAAAGAATTTGAATCTGTGCCTCTTTCAAAACAAACTGTAGCCAGAAGAACAGAAGACATCAGTCTGCAACTGTCTCAAAGTTTAAAATCTTGTATTGAAAACTGCTCATATTTTTCGCTCGCGATTGATGAAAGTACTGACATCACTGACACTTGCCAGCTTCTTATTTTTGTTAAAGTTATCCAGGAGGATTTTACTGTTATTGAAGAATTGTTGAAAGTTTGCTCTTTGCATGACACTTGTAGAGGGACAGACATATTTTCTGCAGTTCATAGTGCCGTAGATGAAGTAGGTGGTTTTGGAAAGTTGTCTGCAGTGTGTACTGATGGTTGCAAAGCTTTTATTGGTTCAAATACTGGTTTTGTTGGACTTCTAAAGCAAAACAAAATTAACGTACCTACATTGCATTGCATAATTCATCAAGAGGCCCTTTGTGCAAAGTCCATAAATCTAAAAGACACCATGGCTACTGTTGTGAAAATAACAAATTTGATAAGAGGAGGACACCAGTCTTTAAATCACAGGAAGTTTTTATCATTTTTAGAGGAAGTAGATTCTAGCTACGGTGATCTCCTGCTTTATACAGAAGTAAGATGGCTTAGTCGAGGGAAATGTTTAATAATATTTTTTGAACTGAAGAATGACATTTATGACTTCCTGCGAGAGAACTTACCATGCTCCATTGATCTTCAACATGCACTCAAAGACATTAATTTCCTTCATAATCTGGCATATCTCACAGACATCACACAACATTTGAACATATTGAATTTGCAGCTACAAGGGGAAAAGCAAACCATTTTTCAATTGATGGGATATGTTGATGGTTTTAAAAAGAAGCTGAATCTATTTAGACTTTCTTTGCAAAAAAATGATCTGTTCCATTTTTCAAGTTGTAAGCAGTTGTTGTCAGAGATAGAAAGTGCAAACTTCAGTAAGTACGCAGCTGACATTGAACATTTGATTTGTGAATTTGATCGACGATTTCAAGATTTTGAAATGTTTCTTCCGCAAACGGAACTTTTTAATAACCCAATTAAGTGCACAGTGGAGTGCCAGCCATCAGATCTTCAACTAGAGTTGTGTGACCTTCAGTGTGACCCCTTCCTCAGTACTGTAAAGGCATTAGGAGCTGACTTCTGGAAATTGCTACCAAATGAACGTTACCCGTGTCTGAGAAAATGGGCACTAAAGATGTGCTCTATATTCGGCAGCACATATCTCTGCGAGACAACATTCTCTTCCATGAAGTTAATTAAATCTAAGACCAGGAACAGAATGACCGATTCGACATTGTCCCATACTCTCCGAATCGCCACGTCAAAAATGGAAGTGGACTTCAAATCTCTGGTGGAAAGCTGTGACAAGTCACAATCGTCGCACTGAGACATTAAAGGTAATTTTAAAATGAATAATTAATGGATTTGTTACAAATCAAATATGTAGTCAAAGTGCAAGCATTATTTATATATTACTATATCGCATAGGTCCCTACTGTCATTTTTGACGATATTCTTAAGTGTGGCCCGCGGGTCTTGGCCTTGGCTTTAATCCGGCCCTCGGGCAACCTCAAGTTGGCCACCACTGGTGCAGGTTGTCATAGGCTGATTTGTCCATCTTTTGATGTTACTCGTCCATGTTAGTCTTGGTCTACCTCTGCCTCTTTTACCTTGTATTTTCCCCTCCAGGATTACTTTTAGTAGACTGTTGTGTCTTTTAACAACGCCAAAAATTGCATTTACCTTGTTTGAATTGTGCTTAGTAGTTCTCTTTTCACTTTTAGTTGTTTTAAGACTTCATCGTTTGTTTTCTTTTCCTTCAATCCAATTCTACCTATCAAATCCTTAAAAGAAAGGTGAAAATCATTAAAGTTATTAAGGTTCCTGAACAACAACAAAAATAACTTTCCATTACAGCCTAATTGGAGCCGCGTTAGCTCAGTGGTTAGTGAACTGGACTACAAAGGACAAGGGGTACGGTTCGATCCCAACCGACGGGGGCCGGGTTCACCCAGCCTTAAACAGGTACCGGATTTTTTTTTCTGGGAAAGTAAAGCGGCACGGGCGTAATACCGATCATATTACCCCAAAAAATCATGTGCCGAAGGTCTGTAAAATGTATGGTCACTAACACCATATTCCCTATAGGACGCCACTTGGCGTGACGGGGGTACTTTACTCTTTACTTTTTACAGTTAAAAAAAAAATGCAGAACTATTTGAAGGGGACCTAACCTTTGGCATCTACGATTCAATTTCTATGTTCCTCACTATTCTGTAACCTGAAACAATACAATAGAAATAGAATAAAGAATAATTGTCAAGATACACAAGATTTACAAACTACAGTAATTGAAAGGGGACACTACTGTCATTGTCCAGTAAAATACGAGTCGGCAGAATCACTCGAGAAAGACATCCCAATAAGTAGACTTGACACGAAGGAAGAGGCGGCTTTGACAAGCAGAGCAAGTGCTGTTTACAATATATTTTTTTTACTTTCTAAACACTAAAAGGGGGTGCAGAGCAAGTGTTGCTTACAATATATTTTTACACTCTAAATACTAAAACGACATATAATAGACCTGTGTTTAGAATGGCAATGACAGAGTTAGATTTGTGTTTTTAAAGTTTCAAATTTAAAAAAAAAAAAAAAAATGTTTCTTATAAATTGACATAGAGGCAGCTTGTGACTGATACAAGATAGTTATCGTTATAATCAAGCATGTTTGTATCTCTGTGATTGTTAATTAACTCCCTTGTTGACTTCATGTCGTATAGTGGAATCAATTATCTGGCGACTCCGTCTACATTTCACTAGCTACCCCTACCAAAAAGAAAAAAAAAATCACAGTTTTCTTTTCATACTGGTTTTCTTCTCATTAAAAAAAAAAAAAAAAAAAAAACTATCTTTACGTCACATAGTACCATTGCTGGTGTATGACGGGGGGCAACCTCGACCAGAGAAATAAAGGCCGCTTGGTCAAGCAGTCGCCACGACGTGTGAGACTCAGGATTTTTATTTCACCCCCGATAGAAAAAATCCTTTCTGTCTACCGCGGGCTTCGAACACCGAACGTCGGCTTTTCAGCTAGCGGAACAGTGGTTAAAACCACTAAAAAAAACGGCTAAAGCCGCACGGCCACGCGCTCCCTTCTTCTCATTGCATTGTCAAAATAAATAAATGATTCATCGTTTGCTGGTAAAATATTTCTTTTTTTGCCTTGACGTTATTTAGTTATTCGTTCATCATCATCAAGTACCGGGCCTAGTGGCGTAGGTGATCATGTCTCTCCACAACCTTCGATCGCGGCAGCTATTTATCATTTCTGTTGTTGATCTTCTGCCAAGCCATTCTCTTAAGCTGTCTGTTATTTTTGCTCTTTGCTTCTCTCTATCTCTTCGTCCCTCAATTTTTCCAGTTGTTACAATACATTCAAGTTGTTCTCTTCTCATTACATGGCCAAAAAAATGATGATTGTCTCTTCCTAACATTGGAAATTAGCGTGGCGATTCATGATTATACAAAGAAATTACGACGGTGGTTTTCTGTTGCCTTCTGTCGGTTTGTTTACGGTTGGCTCCACTAGCCTTTGACTAAAAAGTCTCACCCACAAGGCAGTGGGGTTGTTTTACTTCAGGGTACCCACCCTTAGCCTTTTACTCTCCCGAGCTTACCTGCAAGGCAGCAGGGCAGCCACAGGTTGTACTGTTTACTGCATACAGTAGCAGGTAAAATTACCTGACCTGACCGGTAGTTATTCGTTACTCTCTTTAATTGTCCATGTTACTATCAGTATCCATCTGTTGCTCATCATTTCTACGGTTTCCATATTTGGAATAATATGTATTATTGTATATATTGTCAGCTCCCATGTAACGACACATTATGTTTTATTTTTCTTATTTTCTACAGCTTTACTCGAGGCTCTGCATGTATATTTTATATTGTTGCGTGTCTCCATCATTTATTCATCATGTGCCTTACCGGTTGACGTAGGCGATCATGTCCTTCCACAATCTTCTATCCACAGTGCATCATATCATTTCTGTTGTTGACTGTTTTCCATGCCATGACACCAAGCTATCCAGTATTTTCTCTCTTTGTCGTCCGCGATCTCTCTTTCCTTTTGTTTTGCCAGTTGTAACCAAGTATTCCAACTTTTCTCTTCTCATGATGTTCCCGAAAAATGTTGATTGTTTCTTTCTGATGTTTTTTAGGAGCTCCCTTTTTGTGTTGGCCTCTTTGAGAACTTCCTCATTGGTCTTTTTAGCTGTCCATATATCTTTCAACATTCTTCTGAGAAATCTCATCTCTGTGGTCTCTAATCATCTTTTCATTTGTTTGTCTACTGTCCATGATTCGCTTCCATAGGTCAGAATTTGTTTCTATATAGCACCGATGAACTCTCTTTCTGATTTCTATTGACATAACTTTGTAGCAAAATATATTTTTCATTTTCTAAAATGTCATTTTGGCCTGAGCTATTCTGCTTTTTATTTCTGTGGTGCATCTTCCATATGATGCTATTATTGTGCCCAAGTATTTCAGGCGTTGTACTTGTTTCAAATTTGTCCTGTTTATTTTTATGCTGCATGATGGTGATGATTGTTTCTTCGATATGACCATTACCTCTGTTTTCTTACTATTCAGACTTAGATCTTTCTTGTTGCTTTCTTTTACTGGTATGTCTTTCATTTCTTGTAGTTCATTCTCTGTCTCTGCTATTAAGACTGTGTCATTCGCATATCGCAAATTATTTATATTGTTAACGTTGACTTTAATTCCTTTTTTGTCTACTATTGATCTCATAATTTGTTCGCTGTAAAGTGAAAACAAATCCGACGACAGAACACAGCCTTGTCTGACTCCTTGTTTTATAAATTGAAATTGTCCTGTTTGGTTGTTAATTCGTATAGCTGATGTTTGTTGCCAGTACATGTTTTGTTTATGTTTCGCATATCCATGCCATCAATGTTTAATTTCTCCAGCATATTGATTATTTCCACATGCTTTACTTTGTCAAGTGCTTTTGTGTTGTTTGTAAAACACATATATAGATCTTTCTTTACCTCTATAGATCTTTCTATCAATGTTCTTAAGATGTATATTGCATTATTGGTGCCCTTTCCTTCCACAAATCCCCATTGTTCCTAACTCATTTCTGGTGTTATTTTGTTCCTTACACGTCTGATGATGATTCTTAGTAATATTTTCGTCATATGACTAATGAGACTAATAGTGCGATGGTCTTCACAATCAGTGGCGCCTGACTTCTTCGGTATGGCTACAAAGATAGATTTTAGTAGATCTTCGGGTATGTGTCCAGTGTTATATATGTCATTGAGCAGTTTTGTTATGACTTGTACTCCCAGCTCTCCAAATGCATTTATCTCTTCGATTGTTATATTGTCTGGACCTGGAGCTTTGCCTCTTTTCATGTGTTGATTTGTGTCCTCCACTTCACTCTGCATAATTGGTGGTCCTGTGTCTTCATAATTTATTAACATTTAATAAAGCAGGTACCCCTGTCATGGATGAACTCTTTTCTTCTTGTTTCACTTCAAATCCCCTTGTTCATTCTTAGCCTTCAATTTCTTTGTTGAAAAGAGAAAGCCAGCAGGCAATTTTCCTTGTGACGTTTACAATCAAAATTACCAAATTAATTCACTTTGCTCCTGTTGTGGTCATCACTTGAAGACAGTTCATTAACTTAAAAAGTGCATTCTCTGCCTCCTTCCACATATGTTTCTGCCATGCTGTTTCTATAGACATTTGAAAACGACATTCTGAAAAATCTTAAAACGATTTACGGATCATCATCGTGTTGCGTTTCCTTTACAGAACGTTCCACTCATCAAAACCCGTCTGAGATAATCTGTCCATAAACAAATCTCCCATTTCTTATGTTGTCATATTAAACATTTCTTTGATGTTTTGAAATGGCCATCTTCTTCTTGGTCTGCCAATAATTTCCTCTTCTTGAATCCACGTCTACCATTATTGTTCTTTCCAGTCCAGTATGCTTTGATGTGTCCATGGTATAGCATCGTAATGTCCTTTTCAGGGTGTTGTTTATGTGCCAATTCTTTTTTTTTTTTTTTTAAATTAGGTCTTTTAATATTTCTTCATTACTTCTTGACATTTTCCAAGGTATCATAAAACATTTGCTGTAGCGTCTTGTTAGAAATGAACCAAAGTCCCTCTTGTTTGCAAAATCGTCCTTGCTTCACAACCATATGTTGCTAGAGGAAAGATATATAACCTCAGCAGATTGTTATTTTACTCCATTGTTGTTATAGCGCCGTTTTGTCCTCTCAGCATTTAATGATTGTATTTTTATTGTCAGTTTTTCTTATTAAATCATTATGATTGTCTCAAATGTTAGTTATTACAGATCCCAGTTGTTTACACTGTAACAATTTTAAGTTCATTATTTTTTTTAAGTGACTTTTTTTTTCTTTGTCGGTGGACATTATCTTTGTTCTTCTGTAGATTTAAACAGAGGCTCTTTTATGTGCTTTTTAACACTTAATTGTCTCTTCGTAATGTTTGAGAGAAGGACTGTGTCATCAGCGTATCTGAGTTCCTGAATTATGCGTTGTCATTTATTATGAAAGGGTCGAACTTCACAAATCCGTCAACGTTTCTGACATTTCTCATGCCTTTCTCAGCATTGATGTTTAACAGATATGGAGAAAGAATGCACTCCTACCTCACCCCCTTTTGCACTTCGAAACAATGTGATGTTTCACCCGCTATTCTGATAGTTGCTTCTGTTCGTGATATAGCGATTCTATAAAATGTTTTAGGAGTGTTGGAAGCCCATATCTTTCATGATGTCTCACAGTTTTCGTTGTTAATGTTGCAAAATGTCAAAGTACTTGTAATCTGTCAAGCCTGTGTACAGTTCTACGTTATATTCCCCACATTTCATTGATGTTGTTTCTCATGCTAGTGATCTGGTCCCATGTACCTGTACTAAGTTTTAAGTTTTCTTTGAACTACTTGGAGTTCCTGTTTTAATCTTCATTCTACGACCTGTACGAGTATTTTACTGGGCTGGCTTATTATAGCTTTAGTACGGTAGTTGGCCCACAACTTCAGATTTCCGTTCTATGAAATGAAAATAAACGCTGAAATGCTTTTGGTTGCACTTTTTCATCATCACCCACAGAGCGTTATAAATACGAACACTGGTTTCCCTCCTGCCTAAATGAATTCAGCTGGGATATCATTATGGTAATTTACTTCTCTTCATTTATTTTTCATTTATTTCAATGTGCGCTTTTTCTAGCAATGAATGGCTCTTTTTCTTCAATTCTAATCACTATATCTAAGTGCCTTGAAGTATCTTCATACATTGCCCTACATTATTATTTATATCTTTGAAATATAGTCCGTTGTTCTGATTTCTTTGAACATTTATCCGTCTCTCTTTTTCCATTGTTTATAGAGATATTCAACTTTACAACAAACTTTTATATAATTTGTTGTCTCTTCTGATCTCTGAACTAACTGCTCCTGAATATTATTTATATTCTTGCTATTTGTATTCGTTTCACTCTCCTTTGCTTTATTTTTTCTTTCAACTATGAGGTCCAATATTGTTTTTCTGCTCTATTGTACTACTTCACGAGCTTTTTATGGAGAAGTTGATTTATGCTGACGATGTTTTCTTGCATGTTTGGCTAGTTTATATATTGATATGTCTTCTTGAACTGCCAACAGAAGGTACAATTTATGGATGCCTTCAGAAAATATCCACGTGCATTGCTTTGCTTTTATATTAGGGCATATCTTCTCTTGATTCATGTGTCAGCGCCTACCACTGGGCATAAATCAATCCATCAGATTCCTTTGGACCCTTAATGGATCATTGATAAGGAGAACACCGATAAGTCTTTCCATCCATCCTTATTCCTGGACATTTTACTTAAATCTTTCCAGTCTCGGCCAGTATGCTTGAGGAATTTAATATACTCATGGGTCACAAACCAAACATTTCATTGTTTGTTTCCCCCTTCCAAATGGATTGCATTGCCGTGCTGCGCTGCATCAGGTCTCCCATTTTCTATTCATACTACGTTGCTAATTTGGTTTGTTTTTTTCCAGATCTCATCATTACTTATTTTGTCACGCCATCTGATGTTCAAAATGTCCCCTCAAATGTTTGTTTCATTATATTATTGAACATCCCTGCCGCTGAGCTACATATGTGGACTATTTTACCATTTATATAGTCCCTTCTTTCTGCTTGTCTCTTTGCTTATTTTACAGCCCATATTTTTATTAAGCTGAATGGAAACTGTTCTTGCTTTATTTATTCTCTGCTTAGCATCTCTCTCTGCTCCCCATCCTCTGCCGGTTGTTTTCCATGTTTATATAAAGTGATTCACTTCCTCGAATGACGCTCTTTCAATTTCTACTGTGTTGTGGCGTGTTTTGCTCTATTTAATTATCCTTGTTTTGTCCAAATTATCTGCAGTAACATTTGGAAGTTTATATTCAGTTTATTTATGTAGTCTTTGACTGGGTTGGAACAATGTGCAAGAAGTGCAAAGATTATCATCAAAATTCAAATTCTCCAGTTGATTCCAGTGTCCACTGGATTTCCTTTATCTCACCCTGCGTAGTGATTTTCATAATTCAATCTATTGCCAAAAGAAATAAGAAAAGTGCTAATACGCCTTCACTTCTGGGTATTCCAAAAGGTTATGCCGTGTGCTACTCTCAGTTGATGTCACTGTATGTCCTATCTAGCACCATCGTTTTAAGTCGCATCTCTTTGTCTACTGGTGTTTGTCGGTACTTTTAGACAGTTCTAATTTTCTTCTGCCGTTGTATACTTTTATTCTGCGCAAGCGTCCATTGATACAAGTCTGTATCTGATTGACTGTCGTTTTTGTTGTTCTCCAAGTTTCACAGTCGTAAAGTAGGAATGCTTTAACTTTGGAAATGAACTTTTTTTTGGCGTGTATTTAATATATTTTTAAAATGTATATATGTTTCTTAGTACAGTGTAAGCTCCTCTTGCTGTTTATATTGTTATTTTGGTGCCGTTCTCTGAAGCTGCTTGGGCAATGACCAATGATTTGTCATTTCAATTTTAATTTAAATCGCGTAAATAATGAGGTTATCTAGCCCGTGCATGATTTGTTTTAATAACATCTTCTAAATAATCCCGCACCTTCGTCTTTCAAGTGTTTCTCTATGACTTCTTGTAGTCTTTATACGAAGATTTTACTGCATATTTTTCGTGGTATATATCAATCGGTAGATTCCAATTATGGCTGGATTTACTTTCTCTCGATCCATCTATCGGTGTCTTCCAGTTTTCTTGGACATGATTTCTCCTAATTCATATATTTGTCTCTTCGGTTTTCGATGAAAATGTGCGATAACTCTCTCAAAATATAGAATTGAGGGCTGCCTTGTATTAAAGAAGGTCCTTCCTCCTCGTCTGATAAACCACAGGCAAAAGCTTATATGCTTTAACAAGCTTTACTTCCCTTTAATTTGATTCTCCCGTTAACCAGAAATTGTTTCATTTCCTGACTGCTGGCAACTACCAACTTCTTAGTATGTACCACTTGTTTTTAACAATTTTTGTTTGATGATCGGAGGGTCCGCTGGATCCATAACAACAACACGTTTGAAATATTCTACGATCAAGCCGCCTTCTCAGCTGTTTCAGCAATAGTTTCCACAGCTCTTTATCAAAACATTTCTTTCTGTCCCATCGGCTTTAATGGGATGTATACTGATGTGTCTCATTGAGACAACTTCTACTGCTGTTTTCTTTACTTTAGATCTCTATTTTTGCGGCTCATTGACAATATTCCTGCATTTTGCTAGCTTTAATATATATTGTTCCTGTATCTATCTTTTGACCTTTCGAGTCGTGGCCGGCCATTAGGCTATAGACCCAGATACTTTTTCTTATCTAATGTTTTTTCCTTCTAGCAGTCTCAATCCTTGCACAGATCTTTTTTCAGATCTCTCGTCATTTATCTCTGTTCTGTGCATCAACTATATCTCATTGAGGGAGTCGATTCTTGCTGCTCTTGCCTCTCTGATCAATGTTCTTCTCAATGTCTGTCTGGGTCGGTCTCTTTTCCTCTATTCTGTTGTTTCCCACATGAGGACTTGCTTTGTTATTCGGTTATTATCTTTTCTCTTCACATTTCCAACATATGACCACTTGATTACTGAAGATATTAGTGGTTCCTTTATTCTGGATCCAAAAGACAAAATAAAATAGCTAGAGATAACGTAGGTCATATGCAGAGTATTCATAATTTGGCACATCTTGGATGGCTTAGATCTTGACACCTCTAAGCATGTCCTTCGCTCTGGGCGGCCCACTATCACTTTCCAGTCGTGCAATGTCTGGGATTGTTGATCTCGATCCAGTGAGGCAGCTTAGGAAGTCTAGCGTGTCCTGCTCTCAAGACGTAGGTGTCCGTAGAACCTTAATCTT
This sequence comes from Megaustenia siamemsis, assembly GCA_032433765.1. Classification (NCBI taxonomy): domain Eukaryota; kingdom Metazoa; phylum Mollusca; class Gastropoda; order Stylommatophora; family Ariophantidae; genus Megaustenia; species Megaustenia siamemsis. Next base: position 10,408,400 of record JAVIAB010000046.1, read on the forward strand.
TGCCTTCATTTATCTCCTATATACGCTGACAACGTGTTCATCTAGATTTTGTAACGTTGCCAAGAATAGCAGCCTTGATTCCAAGTTGTCTTTCAAAAAAATTAAAATAACCATTATCTGCCTTCCATGAGAAAGAGTGCTAGATTCATCTGCCTTCCATGAGAAAGAGTGCTAGATTAATCTGTCTTCCAAGAGAAAGAGTGCAAGATTCATCTGCCTTCCACGAGAAAGAGTGCTAGATTCATCTGCCTTCCACGAGAAAGAGTGCTAGATTTATCTGCCTTCCATGAGAAAGAGTGCTAGATTCATCTGTCTTCCATGAGAAAGAGTGCTACATTAATCTGCCTTCCATGAGAAAGAGTGTTAGATTAATCTGTCTTCCATGAGAAAGAGTGCAAGATTCATCTGCCTTCCACGAGAAAGAGTGCTAGATTCATCTGCCTTCCACGAGAAAGAGTGCTACATTAATCTGCCTTCCATGAGAAAGAGTGTTAGTTTAATCTGCCTTCCACGAGAAAGAGTGCTACATTAATCTGCCTTCCACGAGAAAGAGTGCTAGATTAATCTGTCTTCCACGAGAAAGAGTGCTAGATTAATCTGCCTTCCATGAGAAAGAGTGCCAGATTCATCTGTCTTCCATGAGAAAGAGTGCTACATTAATCTGCCTTCCATGAGAAAGAGTGTTAGATTAATCTGTCTTCCATTAGAAAGAGTGCTAGATTCATCTGCCTTCCACGAGAAAGAGTGCTAGATTCATCTGTCTTCCACGAGAAAGAGTGCTAGATTAATCTGTCTTCCATGAGAAAGAGTGCTAGATTAATCTGCCTTCCATGAGAAAGAGTGCTAGATTAATCTGCCTTCCATGAGAAAGAGTGCTAGATTAATCTGCCTTCCATGAAAAAGAGTGCTAGATTAATCTGCCTTCCACGAGAAAGAGTGCTAGATTCATCTGCCTTCCAAGAGAAAGAGTGCAATATTCATCTGCCTTCCACGAGAAAGAGTGCTTGCTACATTCATCTGCCTTCCACGAGAAAGAGTGCTAGATTAATCTGACTTCCATGAGAAAGAGTGCTAGTTTAATCTGCCTTCCACGAGAAAGAGTGCTAGATTAATCTGCCTTCCATGAGAAAGAGTGCTAGATTAATCTGCATTCCGTGAGAAAGAGTGTTAGATTAATCTGTCTTCCATGAGAGAGAGTGCAAGATTCATCTGCCTTCCACGAGAAAGAGTGCTCGATTCATCTGCCTTCCACGAGAAAGAGTGCTAGATTAATCTGCCTTCCATGAGAAAGAGTGCTAGTTTCATCTGCCTTCCACGAGAAAGAGTGCTAGATTAATCTGCCTTCCATGAGAAAGTGTGCTAGATTTTTCTGTCTTCCATGAGAAAGAGTGCTACATTAATCTGCCTTCCATGAGAAAGTATGTTAGATTAATCTGCCTTCCATGAGAAAGAGTGCTAGATTAATCTGTCTTCCATGAGAAAGAGTGCAAGATTCATCTGCCTTCCACGAGAAAGAGTGCTAGATTCATCTGCCTTCCACGATAAAGAGTGCTAGATTCATCTGCCTTCCATGAGAAAGAGTGTTAGTTTAATCTGCCTTCCACGAGAAAGAGTCATAGTTTAATCTGTCTTCCATGAGAAAGAGTGCTAGATTCATCTGTCTTCCATGAGAAAGAGTGCTACATTAATCTGCCTTCCACGAGAAAGAGTGCTAGATTAATCTGTCTTCCATGAGAAAGAGTGCTAGATTAATCTGCCTTCCATGAGAAAGAGTGCTAGATTCATCTGCTTTCCATGAGAAAGAGTGCTAGATTAATCTGCCTTCCATGAAAAATAGTGCTAGATTAATCTGCCTTCCACGAGAAAGAGTGCTAGATTCATCTGCCTTCCATGAGAAAGAGTGCTAGATTAATCTGCCTTCCATGAGAAAAAGTGCTAGATTAATATGTCTTCCATGAGAAAGAGTGCTAGATTAATCTGCCTTCCATGAGAAAGAGTGCTAGATTCATCTGCTTTCCATGAGAAAGAGTGCTAGATTAATCTCTTTCCATGAAAAAGAGTGCTATATTAATCTGCCTTCCATGAAAAAGAGTGCTAGATTAATCTGCCTTCCATGAGAAAGAGTGCTAGATTAATCTGTCTTCCATGAGAAAGAGTGATAGATTAATCTGCCTTCCATGAGAAAGAGTGCTAGATTAATCTGCCTTCCATGAGAAAGAGTGCTAGATTAATCTGCATTCCATGAGAAAGAGTGCTAGATTAATCTGTCTTCCATGAGACAGAGTGCTAGATTAATCTGCCTTCCATGAGAAAGAGTGTCACATCCATCTGCCTTCCATTAGAAAGAGTGCTAGATTCATCTGCCTTCCACGAGAAAGAGTGCTAGATTCATCTGTCTTCCACGAGAAAGAGTGCTAGATTAATCTGTCTTCCATGAGAAAGAGTGCTAGATTAATCTGCCTTCCATGAGAAAGAGTGCTAGATTAATCTGCCTTCCACGAGAAAGAGTGCTAGATTTATCTGCCTTCCATGAGAAAGAGTGCTAGATTCATCTGTCTTCCATGAGAAAGAGTGCTACATTAATCTGCCTTCCATGAGAAAGAGTGTTAGATTAATCTGTCTTCCATGAGAAAGAGTGCAAGATTCATCTGCCTTCCACGAGAAAGAGTGCTAGATTCATCTGCCTTCCACGAGAAAGAGTGCTACATTAATCTGCCTTCCATGAGAAAGAGTGTTAGTTTAATCTGCCTTCCACGAGAAAGAGTGCTACATTAATCTGCCTTCCACGAGAAAGAGTGCTAGATTAATCTGTCTTCCACGAGAAAGAGTGCTAGATTAATCTGCCTTCCATGAGAAAGAGTGCCAGATTCATCTGTCTTCCATGAGAAAGAGTGCTACATTAATCTGCCTTCCATGAGAAAGAGTGTTAGATTAATCTGTCTTCCATTAGAAAGAGTGCTAGATTCATCTGCCTTCCACGAGAAAGAGTGCTAGATTCATCTGTCTTCCACGAGAAAGAGTGCTAGATTAATCTGTCTTCCATGAGAAAGAGTGCTAGATTAATCTGCCTTCCATGAGAAAGAGTGCTAGATTAATCTGCCTTCCATGAGAAAGAGTGCTAGATTAATCTGCCTTCCATGAAAAAGAGTGCTAGATTAATCTGCCTTCCACGAGAAAGAGTGCTAGATTCATCTGCCTTCCAAGAGAAAGAGTGCAATATTCATCTGCCTTCCACGAGAAAGAGTGCTTGCTACATTCATCTGCCTTCCACGAGAAAGAGTGCTAGATTAATCTGACTTCCATGAGAAAGAGTGCTAGTTTAATCTGCCTTCCACGAGAAAGAGTGCTAGATTAATCTGCCTTCCATGAGAAAGAGTGCTAGATTAATCTGCATTCCGTGAGAAAGAGTGTTAGATTAATCTGTCTTCCATGAGAGAGAGTGCAAGATTCATCTGCCTTCCACGAGAAAGAGTGCTCGATTCATCTGCCTTCCACGAGAAAGAGTGCTAGATTAATCTGCCTTCCATGAGAAAGAGTGCTAGTTTCATCTGCCTTCCACGAGAAAGAGTGCTAGATTAATCTGCCTTCCATGAGAAAGTGTGCTAGATTTTTCTGTCTTCCATGAGAAAGAGTGCTACATTAATCTGCCTTCCATGAGAAAGTGTGTTAGATTAATCTGCCTTCCATGAGAAAGAGTGCTAGATTAATCTGTCTTCCATGAGAAAGAGTGCAAGATTCATCTGCCTTCCACGAGAAAGAGTGCTAGATTCATCTGCCTTCCACGATAAAGAGTGCTAGATTCATCTGCCTTCCATGAGAAAGAGTGTTAGTTTAATCTGCCTTCCACGAGAAAGAGTCATAGTTTAATCTGTCTTCCATGAGAAAGAGTGCTAGATTCATCTGTCTTCCATGAGAAAGAGTGCTACATTAATCTGCCTTCCACGAGAAAGAGTGCTAGATTAATCTGTCTTCCATGAGAAAGAGTGCTAGATTAATCTGCCTTCCATGAGAAAGAGTGCTAGATTCATCTGCTTTCCATGAGAAAGAGTGCTAGATTAATCTGCCTTCCATGAAAAATAGTGCTAGATTAATCTGCCTTCCACGAGAAAGAGTGCTAGATTCATCTGCCTTCCATGAGAAAGAGTGCTAGATTAATCTGCCTTCCATGAGAAAAAGTGCTAGATTAATATGTCTTCCATGAGAAAGAGTGCTAGATTAATCTGCCTTCCATGAGAAAGAGTGCTAGATTCATCTGCTTTCCATGAGAAAGAGTGCTAGATTAATCTCTTTCCATGAAAAAGAGTGCTATATTAATCTGCCTTCCATGAAAAAGAGTGCTAGATTAATCTGCCTTCCATGAGAAAGAGTGCTAGATTAATCTGTCTTCCATGAGAAAGAGTGATAGATTAATCTGCCTTCCATGAGAAAGAGTGCTAGATTAATCTGCCTTCCATGAGAAAGAGTGCTAGATTAATCTGCATTCCATGAGAAAGAGTGCTAGATTAATCTGTCTTCCATGAGACAGAGTGCTAGATTAATCTGCCTTCCATGAGAAAGAGTGTCACATCCATCTGCCTTCCATTAGAAAGAGTGCTAGATTCATCTGCCTTCCACGAGAAAGAGTGCTAGATTAATCTGCCTTCCATGAGAAGGAGTGCTAGATTCATCTGCCTTTCATGAGAAAGAGTGCAAGATGCATCTGCCTTCCACGGGAAAGAGTGCTAGATTAATCTGCCTTCCACGCGAAAGAGTGCTAGATTAATCTGTCTTCCATGAGAAAGAGTGCTATATTAATCTGCCTTCCATGAGAAAGAGTGCTAGATTAATCTGCCTTCCATGAGAAAGAGTGCTAGATTAATCTGCCTTCTATGAGAAAGAGTGCTAGATTAATCTGCCTTCCATGAGAAAAAGTGCTTGATTAATCTGCCTTCCATGAGAAAGAGTGCTAGATGCATCTGCCTTCCACGTGAAAGAGTGCTAGATTAATCTGTCTTCCATGAGAAAGAGTGCTAGTTTAATCTGCCTTCCATGAGAATGAGTGCTAGATTAATCTGCCTTCCACGAGAAAGGGTGCTATGTTAATCTGCCTTCCACGAGAAAGAGTGCTAGATTCATCCGCATTCAATGAGAAAGAGTGCTAGATTAATCTGTCTTCCATGAGAAAGAGTTCTAGATTAATCTGTCTTCCATGAGAAAGAGTGCTAGATTAATCTGCCTTCCATGAGAAAGAGTGCTAGATTAATCTGCTTTCCATGAGAAAGAGTGCTAGATTAATCTGCCTTCCATGAAAAAGAGTGCTAGATTCATCTGCCTTCCACGAGAAAGAGTGCTAGATTCATCTGCATTCCAAGAGAAAGAGTGCAAGATTCATCTGCCTTCCACGAGAAAGAGTGCTACATTCACCTGCCTTCCACGGGAAAGAGTGCTAGATTAATCTGCCTTCCATGAGAAAGAGTGCTAGTATAATCTGCCTTCCACGAGAAAGAGTGCTAGATTAATCTGCCTTCCATGAGAAAGAGTGCTAGATTAATCTGCATTCCGTGAGAAAGAGTGTTAGATTAATCCGTCTTCCATGAGAAAGAGTACAAGATTCATCTGCCTTTCACGGGAAAGAGTGCTAGATTCATCTGCCTTCCACGGGAAAGAGTGCTAGATTAATCTGCCTTCCATGAGAAAGAGTGTTAGTTTAATCTGCCTTCCACGAGAAAGAGTTCTACATTAATCTGCCTTCCACGAGAAAGAGTGCTAGATTAATCTGTCTTCCACGAGAAAGAGTGCTAGATTAATCTGCCTTCCATGAGAAAGAGTGCTAGATTCATCTGTCTTCCATGAGAAAGAGTGCTACATTAATCTGCCTTCCATGAGAAAGAGTGTTAGATTAATCTGTCTTCCATTAGAAAGAGTGCAAGATTCATCTGCCTTCCACGAGAAAGAGTGCTAGATTCATCTGCTTTCCACGGGAAAGAATGCTAGTTTAATCTGCCTTCCACGAGAAAGAGTGCTAGATTAATCTGCCTTCCATGAGAAAGAGTGCTAGATTAATCTGCATTCCGTGAGAAAGAGTGTTAGATTAATCCGTCTTCCATGAGAAAGAGTGCAAGATTCATCTGCCTTTCACGAGAAAGAGTGCTAGATTCATCTGCCTTCCACGGGAAAGAGTGCTAGATTAATCTGCCTTCCATGAGAAAGAGTGTTAGTTTAATCTGCCTTCCACGAGAAAGAGTTCTACATTAATCTGCCTTCCACGAGAAAGAGTGCTAGATTAATCTGTCTTCCACGAGAAAGAGTGCTAGATTAATCTGCCTTCCATGAGAAAGAGTGCTAGATTCATCTGTCTTCCATGAGAAAGAGTGCTACATTAATCTGCCTTCCATGAGAAAGAGTGTTAGATTAATCTGTCTTCCATTAGAAAGAGTGCAAGATTCATCTGCCTTCCACGAGAAAGAGTGCTAGATTCATCTGCTTTCCACGGGAAAGAATGCTAGTTTAATCTGCCTTCCACGAGAAAGAGTGCTAGATTAATCTGCCTTCCATGAGAAAGAGTGCTAGATTAATCTGCATTCCGTGAGAAAGAGTGTTAGATTAATCTGTCTTCCATGAGAAAGAGTGCAAGATTCATCTGCCTTCCACGAGAAAGAGTGCTAGATTCATCTGCCTTCCACGAGAAAGAGTGCTAGATTAATCTGCCTTCCATGAGAAAGAGTGTTAGATTAATCTGCCTTCCATGAGAAAGAGTGCTAGATTAATCTGTCTTCTATGAGAAAGAGTGCAAGATTCATCTGCCTTCCACGAGAAAGAGTGCTAGATTCATCTGCCTTCCACGAGAAAGAGTGCTAGATTAATCTGCCTTCCATGAGAAAGAGTGCTAGATTCATCTGTCTTCCATGAGAAAGAGTGCTACATTAATCTGCCTTCCATGAGAAAGAGTGTTAGATTAATCTGTCTTCCATGAGAAAGAGTGCAAGATTCATCTGCCTTCCACGAGAAAGAGTGCTAGATTCATCTGCCTTCCACGAGAAAGAGTGCTAGATTAATCTGCCTTCCATGAGAAAGAGTGTTAGTTTAATCTGCCTTCCACGAGAAGGAGTGCTACATTAATCTGCCTTCCACGAGAAAGAGTGCTAGATTAATCTGTCTTCCACGAGAAAGAGTGCTAGATTAATCTGCCTTCCATGAGAAAGAGTGCTAGATTCATCTGTCTTCCATGAGAAAGAGTGCTACATTAATCTGCCTTCCATGAGAAAGAGTGTTAGATTAATCTGTCTTCCATTAGAAAAAGTGCAAGATTCATCTGCCTTCCACGAGAAAGAGTGCTAGATTCATCTGCCTTCCACGAGAAAGAGTGCTAGATTAATCTGTCTTCCATGAGAAAGAGTGCTAGATTCATCTGTCTTCCATGAGAAAGAGTGCTACATTAATCTGCCTTCCACGAGAAAGAGTGCTAGATTAATCTGCCTTCCATGAGAAAGAGTGCTAGATTCATCTGCTTTCCATGAGAAAGAGTGCTAGATTAATCTGCCTTCCATGAAAAATAGTGCTAGATTAATCTGCCTTCCACGAGAAAGAGTGCTAGATTAATCTGTCTTCCATGAAAAAGAGTGCAAGATTCATCTGCCTTCCACGAGAAAGAGTGCTAGATTCATCTGCCTTCCACGAGAATAAGGGGTAGATTAATCTGCCTTCCATGAGAAAGAGTGTTAGTTTAATCTGCCTTCCACGAGAAAGAGTGCTAGATTAATCTGCCTTCCACGAGAAAGAGTGCTAGATTCATCTGCCTTCCATGAGAAAGAGTGCTAGATTAATCTGCCTTCCATGAGAAAAAGTGCTAGATTAATCTGTCTTCCATGTGAAAGAGTGCTAGATTAATCTGCCTTCCATGAGAAAGAGTGCTAGATTCATCTGCTTTCCACGAGAAAGTGTGCTAGATTAATCTGCTTCCATGAAAAAGAGTGCTATATTAATCTGCCTTCCACGAGAAAGAGTGCTAGATTCATCTGCCTTCCATGAGAAAGAGTGCTAGATTAATCTTCCTTCCATGAGAAAGAGTGCTAGATTAATCTGTCTTCCATGAGAAAGAGTGCTAGATTCATCTGCCTTCCATGAGAAAGAGTGCTTGATTAATCTGCCTTCCATGAGAAAGAGTGCTAGATTAGTCTGCATTCCATGAGAAAGAGTGCTAGATTAATCTGTCTTCCATGAGAAAGAGTGCTAGATTAATCTGCCTTCCATAAGAAAGAGTGTCACATTCATCTGCCTTCCATTAGAAAGAGTGCTAGATTAATCTGCCTTCCACGAGAAAGAGTGCTAGATTAATCTGCCTTCCACGAGAAAGAGTGCTAGATTCATCTGCCTTCCATGAGAAAGAGTGCTAGATTAATCTGCCTTCCATGAGAAAAAGTGCTAGATTAATCTGTCTTCCATGTGAAAGAGTGCTAGATTAATCTGCCTTCCATGAGAAAGAGTGCTAGATTCATCTGCTTTCCACGAGAAAGAGTGCTAGATTAATCTGCCTTCCACGAGAAAGAGTGCTAGATTAATCTGCCTTCCACGAGAAAGAGTGCTAGATTCATCTGCCTTCCATGAGAAAGAGTGCTAGATTAATCTGCCTTCCATGAGAAAAAGTGCTAGATTAATCTGTCTTCCATGTGAAAGAGTGCTAGATTAATCTGCCTTCCATGAGAAAGAGTGCTAGATTCATCTGCTTTCCACGAGAAAGTGTGCTAGATTAATCTGTCTTCCATGAGACAGAGTGCTAGATTAATCTGCCTTCCATGAGAAAGAGTGTCACATCCATCTGCCTTCCATTAGAAAGAGTGCTAGATTCATCTGCCTTCCACGAGAAAGAGTGCTAGATTAATCTGCCTTCCATGAGAAGGAGTGCTAGATTCATCTGCCTTTCATGAGAAAGAGTGCAAGATGCATCTGCCTTCCACGGGAAAGAGTGCTAGATTAATCTGCCTTCCACGCGAAAGAGTGCTAGATTAATCTGTCTTCCATGAGAAAGAGTGCTATATTAATCTGCCTTCCATGAGAAAGAGTGCTAGATTAATCTGCCTTCCATGAGAAAGAGTGCTAGATTAATCTGCCTTCTATGAGAAAGAGTGCTAGATTAATCTGCCTTCCATGAGAAAAAGTGCTTGATTAATCTGCCTTCCATGAGAAAGAGTGCTAGATGCATCTGCCTTCCACGTGAAAGAGTGCTAGATTAATCTGTCTTCCATGAGAAAGAGTGCTAGTTTAATCTGCCTTCCATGAGAATGAGTGCTAGATTAATCTGCCTTCCACGAGAAAGGGTGCTATGTTAATCTGCCTTCCACGAGAAAGAGTGCTAGATTCATCCGCATTCCATGAGAAAGAGTGCTAGATTAATCTGTCTTCCATGAGAAAGAGTTCTAGATTAATCTGTCTTCCATGAGAAAGAGTGCTAGATTAATCTGCCTTCCATGAGAAAGAGTGCTAGATTAATCTGCTTTCCATGAGAAAGAGTGCTAGATTAATCTGCCTTCCATGAAAAAGAGTGCTAGATTAATCTGCCTTCCACGAGAAAGAGTGCTAGATTCATCTGCATTCCAAGAGAAAGAGTGCAAGATTCATCTGCCTTCCACGAGAAAGAGTGCTACATTCACCTGCCTTCCACGGGAAAGAGTGCTAGATTAATCTGCCTTCCATGAGAAAGAGTGCTAGTATAATCTGCCTTCCACGAGAAAGAGTGCTAGATTAATCTGCCTTCCATGAGAAAGAGTGCTAGATTAATCTGCATTCCGTGAGAAAGAGTGTTAGATTAATCCGTCTTCCATGAGAAAGAGTACAAGATTCATCTGCCTTTCACGAGAAAGAGTGCTAGATTCATCTGCCTTCCACGGGAAAGAGTGCTAGATTAATCTGCCTTCCATGAGAAAGAGTGTTAGTTTAATCTGCCTTCCACGAGAAAGAGTTCTACATTAATCTGCCTTCCACGAGAAAGAGTGCTAGATTAATCTGTCTTCCACGAGAAAGAGTGCTAGATTAATCTGCCTTCCATGAGAAAGAGTGCTAGATTCATCTGTCTTCCATGAGAAAGAGTGCTACATTAATCTGCCTTCCATGAGAAAGAGTGTTAGATTAATCTGTCTTCCATTAGAAAGAGTGCAAGATTCATCTGCCTTCCACGAGAAAGAGTGCTAGATTCATCTGCTTTCCACGGGAAAGAATGCTAGTTTAATCTGCCTTCCACGAGAAAGAGTGCTAGATTAATCTGCCTTCCATGAGAAAGAGTGCTAGATTAATCTGCATTCCGTGAGAAAGAGTGTTAGATTAATCCGTCTTCCATGAGAAAGAGTGCAAGATTCATCTGCCTTTCACGAGAAAGAGTGCTAGATTCATCTGCCTTCCACGGGAAAGAGTGCTAGATTAATCTGCCTTCCATGAGAAAGAGTGTTAGTTTAATCTGCCTTCCACGAGAAAGAGTTCTACATTAATCTGCCTTCCACGAGAAAGAGTGCTAGATTAATCTGTCTTCCACGAGAAAGAGTGCTAGATTAATCTGCCTTCCATGAGAAAGAGTGCTAGATTCATCTGTCTTCCATGAGAAAGAGTGCTACATTAATCTGCCTTCCATGAGAAAGAGTGTTAGATTAATCTGTCTTCCATTAGAAAGAGTGCAAGATTCATCTGCCTTCCACGAGAAAGAGTGCTAGATTCATCTGCTTTCCACGGGAAAGAATGCTAGTTTAATCTGCCTTCCACGAGAAAGAGTGCTAGATTAATCTGCCTTCCATGAGAAAGAGTGCTAGATTAATCTGCATTCCGTGAGAAAGAGTGTTAGATTAATCTGTCTTCCATGAGAAAAAGTGCAAGATTCATCTGCCTTCCACGAGAAAGAGTGCTAGATTCATCTGCCTTCCACGAGAAAGAGTGCTAGATTAATCTGCCTTCCATGAGAAAGAGTGTTAGATTAATCTGCCTTCCATGAGAAAGAGTGCTAGATTAATCTGTCTTCTATGAGAAAGAGTGCAAGATTCATCTGCCTTCCACGAGAAAGAGTGCTAGATTCATCTGCCTTCCACGAGAAAGAGTGCTAGATTAATCTGCCTTCCATGAGAAAGAGTGCTAGATTCATCTGTCTTCCATGAGAAAGAGTGCTACATTAATCTGCCTTCCATGAGAAAGAGTGTTAGATTAATCTGTCTTCCATGAGAAAGAGTGCAAGATTCATCTGCCTTCCACGAGAAAGAGTGCTAGATTCATCTGCCTTCCACGAGAAAGAGTGCTAGATTAATCTGCCTTCCATGAGAAAGAGTGTTAGTTTAATCTGCCTTCCACGAGAAGGAGTGCTACATTAATCTGCCTTCCACGAGAAAGAGTGCTAGATTAATCTGTCTTCCACGAGAAAGAGTGCTAGATTAATCTGCCTTCCATGAGAAAGAGTGCTAGATTCATCTGTCTTCCATGAGAAAGAGTGCTACATTAATCTGCCTTCCATGAGAAAGAGTGTTAGATTAATCTGTCTTCCATTAGAAAAAGTGCAAGATTCATCTGCCTTCCACGAGAAAGAGTGCTAGATTCATCTGCCTTCCACGAGAAAGAGTGCTAGATTAATCTGTCTTCCATGAGAAAGAGTGCTAGATTCATCTGTCTTCCATGAGAAAGAGTGCTACATTAATCTGCCTTCCACGAGAAAGAGTGCTAGATTAATCTGCCTTCCATGAGAAAGAGTGCTAGATTCATCTGCTTTCCATGAGAAAGAGTGCTAGATTAATCTGCCTTCCATGAAAAATAGTGCTAGATTAATCTGCCTTCCACGAGAAAGAGTGCTAGATTAATCTGTCTTCCATGAAAAAGAGTGCAAGATTCATCTGCCTTCCACGAGAAAGAGTGCTAGATTCATCTGCCTTCCACGAGAATAAGGGGTAGATTAATCTGCCTTCCATGAGAAAGAGTGTTAGTTTAATCTGCCTTCCACGAGAAAGAGTGCTAGATTAATCTGCCTTCCACGAGAAAGAGTGCTAGATTCATCTGCCTTCCATGAGAAAGAGTGCTAGATTAATCTGCCTTCCATGAGAAAAAGTGCTAGATTAATCTGTCTTCCATGTGAAAGAGTGCTAGATTAATCTGCCTTCCATGAGAAAGAGTGCTAGATTCATCTGCTTTCCACGAGAAAGTGTGCTAGATTAATCTGCTTCCATGAAAAAGAGTGCTATATTAATCTGCCTTCCACGAGAAAGAGTGCTAGATTCATCTGCCTTCCATGAGAAAGAGTGCTAGATTAATCTTCCTTCCATGAGAAAGAGTGCTAGATTAATCTGTCTTCCATGAGAAAGAGTGCTAGATTCATCTGCCTTCCATGAGAAAGAGTGCTTGATTAATCTGCCTTCCATGAGAAAGAGTGCTAGATTAGTCTGCATTCCATGAGAAAGAGTGCTAGATTAATCTGTCTTCCATGAGAAAGAGTGCTAGATTAATCTGCCTTCCATAAGAAAGAGTGTCACATTCATCTGCCTTCCATTAGAAAGAGTGCTAGATTAATCTGCCTTCCACGAGAAAGAGTGCTAGATTAATCTACCTTCCACGAGAAAGAGTGCTAGATTCATCTGCCTTCCATGAGAAAGAGTGCTAGATTAATCTGCCTTCCATGAGAAAAAGTGCTAGATTAATCTGTCTTCCATGTGAAAGAGTGCTAGATTAATCTGCCTTCCATGAGAAAGAGTGCTAGATTCATCTGCTTTCCACGAGAAAGAGTGCTAGATTAATCTGCCTTCCACGAGAAAGAGTGCTAGATTAATCTGCCTTCCACGAGAAAGAGTGCTAGATTCATCTGCCTTCCATGAGAAAGAGTGCGAAATTAATCTGCCTTCCATGAGAAAAAGTGCTAGATTAATCTGTCTTCCATGTGAAAGAGTGCTAGATTAATCTGCCTTCCATGAGAAAGAGTGCTAGATTCATCTGCTTTCCACGAGAAAGTGTGCTAGATTAATCTGTCTTCCATGAGACAGAGTGCTAGATTAATCTGCCTTCCATGAGAAAGAGTGTCACATCCATCTGCCTTCCATTAGAAAGAGTGCTAGATTCATCTGCCTTCCACGAGAAAGAGTGCTAGATTAATCTGCCTTCCATGAGAAGGAGTGCTAGATTCATCTGCCTTTCATGAGAAAGAGTGCAAGATGCATCTGCCTTCCACGGGAAAGAGTGCTAGATTAATCTGCCTTCCACGCGAAAGAGTGCTAGATTAATCTGTCTTCCATGAGAAAGAGTGCTATATTAATCTGCCTTCCATGAGAAAGAGTGCTAGATTAATCTGCCTTCCATGAGAAAGAGTGCTAGATTAATCTGCCTTCTATGAGAAAGAGTGCTAGATTAATCTGCCTTCCATGAGAAAAAGTGCTTGATTAATCTGCCTTCCATGAGAAAGAGTGCTAGATGCATCTGCCTTCCACGTGAAAGAGTGCTAGATTAATCTGTCTTCCATGAGAAAGAGTGCTAGTTTAATCTGCCTTCCATGAGAATGAGTGCTAGATTAATCTGCCTTCCACGAGAAAGGGTGCTATGTTAATCTGCCTTCCACGAGAAAGAGTGCTAGATTCATCCGCATTCCATGAGAAAGAGTGCTAGATTAATCTGTCTTCCATGAGAAAGAGTTCTAGATTAATCTGTCTTCCATGAGAAAGAGTGCTAGATTAATCTGCCTTCCATGAGAAAGAGTGCTAGATTAATCTGCTTTCCATGAGAAAGAGTGCTAGATTAATCTGCCTTCCATGAAAAAGAGTGCTAGATTAATCTGCCTTCCACGAGAAAGAGTGCTAGATTCATCTGCATTCCAAGAGAAAGAGTGCAAGATTCATCTGCCTTCCACGAGAAAGAGTGCTACATTCACCTGCCTTCCACGGGAAAGAGTGCTAGATTAATCTGCCTTCCATGAGAAAGAGTGCTAGTATAATCTGCCTTCCACGAGAAAGAGTGCTAGATTAATCTGCCTTCCATGAGAAAGAGTGCTAGATTAATCAGTATTCCGTGAGAAAGAGTGTTAGATTAATCCGTCTTCCATGAGAAAGAGTACAAGATTCATCTGCCTTTCACGAGAAAGAGTGCTAGATTCATCTGCCTTCCACGGGAAAGAGTGCTAGATTAATCTGCCTTCGATGAGAAAGAGTGTTAGTTTAATCTGCCTTCCACGAGAAAGAGTTCTACATTAATCTGCCTTCCACGAGAAAGAGTGCTAGATTAATCTGTCTTCCACGAGAAAGAGTGCTAGATTAATCTGCCTTCCATGAGAAAGAGTGCTAGATTCATCTGTCTTCCATGAGAAAGAGTGCTACATTAATCTGCCTTCCATGAGAAAGAGTGTTAGATTAATCTGTCTTCCATTAGAAAGAGTGCAAGATTCATCTGCCTTCCACGAGAAAGAGTGCTAGATTCATCTGCTTTCCACGGGAAAGAATGCTAGTTTAATCTGCCTTCCACGAGAAAGAGTGCTAGATTAATCTGCCTTCCATGAGAAAGAGTGCTAGATTAATCTGCATTCCGTGAGAAAGAGTGTTAGATTAATCCGTCTTCCATGAGAAAGAGTGCAAGATTCATCTGCCTTTCACGAGAAAGAGTGCTAGATTCATCTGCCTTCCACGGGAAAGAGTGCTAGATTAATCTGCCTTCCATGAGAAAGAGTGTTAGTTTAATCTGCCTTCCACGAGAAAGAGTTCTACATTAATCTGCCTTCCACGAGAAAGAGTGCTAGATTAATCTGTCTTCCACGAGAAAGAGTGCTAGATTAATCTGCCTTCCATGATAAAGAGTGCTAGATTCATCTGTCTTCCATGAGAAAGAGTGCTACATTAATCTGCCTTCCATGAGAAAGAGTGTTAGATTAATCTGTCTTCCATTAGAAAGAGTGCAAGATTCATCTGCCTTCCACGAGAAAGAGTGCTAGATTCATCTGCTTTCCACGGGAAAGAATGCTAGTTTAATCTGCCTTCCACGAGAAAGAGTGCTAGATTAATCTGCCTTCCATGAGAAAGAGTGCTAGATTAATCTGCATTCCGTGAGAAAGAGTGTTAGATTAATCTGTCTTCCATGAGAAAGAGTGCAAGATTCATCTGCCTTCCACGAGAAAGAGTGCTAGATTCATCTGCCTTCCACGAGAAAGAGTGCTAGATTAATCTGCCTTCCATGAGAAAGAGTGTTAGATTAATCTGCCTTCCATGAGAAAGAGTGCTAGATTAATCTGTCTTCTATGAGAAAGAGTGCAAGATTCATCTGCCTTCCACGAGAAAGAGTGCTAGATTCATCTGCCTTCCACGAGAAAGAGTGCTAGATTAATCTGCCTTCCATGAGAAAGAGTGCTAGATTCATCTGTCTTCCATGAGAAAGAGTGCTACATTAATCTGCCTTCCATGAGAAAGAGTGTTAGATTAATCTGTCTTCCATGAGAAAGAGTGCAAGATTCATCTGCCTTCCACGAGAAAGAGTGCTAGATTCATCTGCCTTCCACGAGAAAGAGTGCTAGATTAATCTGCCTTCCATGAGAAAGAGTGTTAGTTTAATCTGCCTTCCACGAGAAGGAGTGCTACATTAATCTGCCTTCCACGAGAAAGAGTGCTAGATTAATCTGTCTTCCACGAGAAAGAGTGCTAGATTAATCTGCCTTCCATGAGAAAGAGTGCTAGATTCATCTGTCTTCCATGAGAAAGAGTGCTACATTAATCTGCCTTCCATGAGAAAGAGTGTTAGATTAATCTGTCTTCCATTAGAAAAAGTGCAAGATTCATCTGCCTTCCACGAGAAAGAGTGCTAGATTCATCTGCCTTCCACGAGAAAGAGTGCTAGATTAATCTGTCTTCCATGAGAAAGAGTGCTAGATTCATCTGTCTTCCATGAGAAAGAGTGCTACATTAATCTGCCTTCCACGAGAAAGAGTGCTAGATTAATCTGCCTTCCATGAGAAAGAGTGCTAGATTCATCTGCTTTCCATGAGAAAGAGTGCTAGATTAATCTGCCTTCCATGAAAAATAGTGCTAGATTAATCTGCCTTCCACGAGAAAGAGTGCTAGATTAATCTGTCTTCCATGAAAAAGAGTGCAAGATTCATCTGCCTTCCACGAGAAAGAGTGCTAGATTCATCTGCCTTCCACGAGAATAAGGGGTAGATTAATCTGCCTTCCATGAGAAAGAGTGTTAGTTTAATCTGCCTTCCACGAGAAAGAGTGCTAGATTAATCTGCCTTCCACGAGAAAGAGTGCTAGATTCATCTGCCTTCCATGAGAAAGAGTGCTAGATTAATCTGCCTTCCATGAGAAAAAGTGCTAGATTAATCTGTCTTCCATGTGAAAGAGTGCTAGATTAATCTGCCTTCCATGAGAAAGAGTGCTAGATTCATCTGCTTTCCACGAGAAAGTGTGCTAGATTAATCTGCTTCCATGAAAAAGAGTGCTATATTAATCTGCCTTCCACGAGAAAGAGTGCTAGATTCATCTGCCTTCCATGAGAAAGAGTGCTAGATTAATCTTCCTTCCATGAGAAAGAGTGCTAGATTAATCTGTCTTCCATGAGAAAGAGTGCTAGATTCATCTGCCTTCCATGAGAAAGAGTGCAAGATTCATCTGCCTTCCACGAGAAAGAGTGCTAGATTCATCTGCTTTCCACGGGAAAGAATGCTAGTTTAATCTGCCTTCCACGAGAAAGAGTGCTAGATTAATCTGCCTTCCATGAGAAAGAGTGCTAGATTAATCTGCATTCCGTGAGAAAGAGTGTTAGATTAATCCGTCTTCCATGAGAAAGAGTGCAAGATTCATCTGCCTTTCACGAGAAAGAGTGCTAGATTCATCTGCCTTCCACGGGAAAGAGTGCTAGATTAATCTGCCTTCCATGAGAAAGAGTGTTAGTTTAATCTGCCTTCCACGAGAAAGAGTTCTACATTAATCTGCCTTCCACGAGAAAGAGTGCTAGATTAATCTGTCTTCCACGAGAAAGAGTGCTAGATTAATCTGCCTTCCATGAGAAAGAGTGCTAGATTCATCTGTCTTCCATGAGAAAGAGTGCTACATTAATCTGCCTTCCATGAGAAAGAGTGTTAGATTAATCTGTCTTCCATTAGAAAGAGTGCAAGATTCATCTGCCTTCCACGAGAAAGAGTGCTAGATTCATCTGTATTCCACGGGAAAGAATGCTAGTTTAATCTGCCTTCCACGAGAAAGAGTGCTAGATTAATCTGCCTTCCATGAGAAAGAGTGCTAGATTAATCTGCATTCCGTGAGAAAGAGTGTTAGATTAATCTGTCTTCCATGAGAAAGAGTGCAAGATTCATCTGCCTTCCACGAGAAAGAGTGCTAGATTCATCTGCCTTCCACGAGAAAGAGTGCTAGATTAATCTGCCTTCCATGAGAAAGAGTGTTAGATTAATCTGCCTTCCATGAGAAAGAGTGCTAGATTAATCTGTCTTCTATGAGAAAGAGTGCAAGATTCATCTGCCTTCCACGAGAAAGAGTGCTAGATTCATCTGCCTTCCACGAGAAAGAGTGCTAGATTAATCTGCCTTCCATGAGAAAGAGTGCTAGATTCATCTGTCTTCCATGAGAAAGAGTGCTACATTAATCTGCCTTCCATGAGAAAGAGTGTTAGATTAATCTGTCTTCCATGAGAAAGAGTGCAAGATTCATCTGCCTTCCACGAGAAAGAGTGCTAGATTCATCTGCCTTCCACGAGAAAGAGTGCTAGATTAATCTGCCTTCCATGAGAAAGAGTGTTAGTTTAATCTGCCTTCCACGAGAAGGAGTGCTACATTAATCTGCCTTCCACGAGAAAGAGTGCTAGATTAATCTGTCTTCCACGAGAAAGAGTGCTAGATTAATCTGCCTTCCATGAGAAAGAGTGCTAGATTCATCTGTCTTCCATGAGAAAGAGTGCTACATTAATCTGCCTTCCATGAGAAAGAGTGTTAGATTAATCTGTCTTCCATTAGAAAAAGTGCAAGATTCATCTGCCTTCCACGAGAAAGAGTGCTAGATTCATCTGCCTTCCACGAGAAAGAGTGCTAGATTAATCTGTCTTCCATGAGAAAGAGTGCTAGATTCATCTGTCTTCCATGAGAAAGAGTGCTACATTAATCTGCCTTCCACGAGAAAGAGTGCTAGATTAATCTGCCTTCCATGAGAAAGAGTGCTAGATTCATCTGCTTTCCATGAGAAAGAGTGCTAGATTAATCTGCCTTCCATGAAAAATAGTGCTAGATTAATCTGCCTTCCACGAGAAAGAGTGCTAGATTAATCTGTCTTCCATGAAAAAGAGTGCAAGATTCATCTGCCTTCCACGAGAAAGAGTGCTAGATTCATCTGCCTTCCACGAGAATAAGGGGTAGATTAATCTGCCTTCCATGAGAAAGAGTGTTAGATTAATCTGTCTTCCACGAGAAAGAGTGCTAGATTAATCTGCCTTCCACGAGAAAGAGTGCTAGATTCATCTGCCTTCCATGAGAAAGAGTGCTAGATTAATCTGCCTTCCATGAGAAAAAGTGCTAGATTAATCTGTCTTCCATGTGAAAGAGTGCTAGATTAATCTGCCTTCCACGAGAAAGAGTGCTAGATTCATCTGCTTTCCACGGGAAAGAATGCTAGTTTAATCTGCCTTCCACGAGAAAGAGTGCTAGATTAATCTGCCTTCCATGAGAAAGAGTGCTAGATTAATCTGCATTCCGTGAGAAAGAGTGTTAGATTAATCTGTCTTCCATGAGAAAGAGTGCAAGATTCATCTGCCTTCCACGAGAAAGAGTGCTAGATTCATCTGCCTTCCACGAGAAAGAGTGCTAGATTAATCTGCCTTCCATGAGAAAGAGTGTTAGATTAATCTGCCTTCCATGAGAAAGAGTGCTAGATTAATCTGTCTTCTATGAGAAAGAGTGCAAGATTCATCTGCCTTCCACGAGAAAGAGTGCTAGATTCATCTGCCTTCCACGAGAAAGAGTGCTAGATTAATCTGCCTTCCATGAGAAAGAGTGCTAGATTCATCTGTCTTCCATGAGAAAGAGTGCTACATTAATCTGCCTTCCATGAGAAAGAGTGTTAGATTAATCTGTCTTCCATGAGAAAGAGTGCAAGATTCATCTGCCTTCCACGAGAAAGAGTGCTAGATTCATCTGCCTTCCACGAGAAAGAGTGCTAGATTAATCTGCCTTCCATGAGAAAGAGTGTTAGTTTAATCTGCCTTCCACGAGAAGGAGTGCTACATTAATCTGCCTTCCACGAGAAAGAGTGCTAGATTAATCTGTCTTCCACGAGAAAGAGTGCTAGATTAATCTGCCTTCCATGAGAAAGAGTGCTAGATTCATCTGTCTTCCATGAGAAAGAGTGCTACATTAATCTGCCTTCCATGAGAAAGAGTGTTAGATTAATCTGTCTTCCATTAGAAAAAGTGCAAGATTCATCTGCCTTCCACGAGAAAGAGTGCTAGATTCATCTGCCTTCCACGAGAAAGAGTGCTAGATTAATCTGTCTTCCATGAGAAAGAGTGCTAGATTCATCTGTCTTCCATGAGAAAGAGTGCTACATTAATCTGCCTTCCACGAGAAAGAGTGCTAGATTAATCTGCCTTCCATGAGAAAGAGTGCTAGATTCATCTGCTTTCCATGAGAAAGAGTGCTAGATTAATCTGCCTTCCATGAAAAATAGTGCTAGATTAATCTGCCTTCCACGAGAAAGAGTGCTAGATTAATCTGTCTTCCATGAAAAAGAGTGCAAGATTCATCTGCCTTCCACGAGAAAGAGTGCTAGATTCATCTGCCTTCCACGAGAATAAGGGGTAGATTAATCTGCCTTCCATGAGAAAGAGTGTTAGTTTAATCTGCCTTCCACGAGAAAGAGTGCTAGATTAATCTGCCTTCCACGAGAAAGAGTGCTAGATTCATCTGCCTTCCATGAGAAAGAGTGCTAGATTAATCTGCCTTCCATGAGAAAAAGTGCTAGATTAATCTGTCTTCCATGTGAAAGAGTGCTAGATTAATCTGCCTTCCATGAGAAAGAGTGCTAGATTCATCTGCTTTCCACGAGAAAGTGTGCTAGATTAATCTGCTTCCATGAAAAAGAGTGCTATATTAATCTGCCTTCCACGAGAAAGAGTGCTAGATTCATCTGCCTTCCATGAGAAAGAGTGCTAGATTAATCTTCCTTCCATGAGAAAGAGTGCTAGATTAATCTGTCTTCCATGAGAAAGAGTGCTAGATTCATCTGCCTTCCATGAGAAAGAGTGCAAGATTCATCTGCCTTCCACGAGAAAGAGTGCTAGATTCATCTGCTTTCCACGGGAAAGAATGCTAGTTTAATCTGCCTTCCACGAGAAAGAGTGCTAGATTAATCTGCCTTCCATGAGAAAGAGTGCTAGATTAATCTGCATTCCGTGAGAAAGAGTGTTAGATTAATCCGTCTTCCATGAGAAAGAGTGCAAGATTCATCTGCCTTTCACGAGAAAGAGTGCTAGATTCATCTGCCTTCCACGGAAAGAGTGCTAGATTAATCTGCCTTCCATGAGAAAGAGTGTTAGTTTAATCTGCCTTCCACGAGAAAGAGTTCTACATTAATCTGCCTTCCACGAGAAAGAGTGCTAGATTAATCTGTCTTCCACGAGAAAGAGTGCTAGATTAATCTGCCTTCCATGAGAAAGAGTGCTAGATTCATCTGTCTTCCATGAGAAAGAGTGCTACATTAATCTGCCTTCCATGAGAAAGAGTGTTAGATTAATCTGTCTTCCATTAGAAAGAGTGCAAGATTCATCTGCCTTCCACGAGAAAGAGTGCTAGATTCATCTGTATTCCACGGGAAAGAATGCTAGTTTAATCTGCCTTCCACGAGAAAGAGTGCTAGATTAATCTGCCTTCCATGAGAAAGAGTGCTAGATTAATCTGCATTCCGTGAGAAAGAGTGTTAGATTAATCTGTCTTCCATGAGAAAGAGTGCAAGATTCATCTGCCTTCCACGAGAAAGAGTGCTAGATTCATCTGCCTTCCACGAGAAAGAGTGCTAGATTAATCTGCCTTCCATGAGAAAGAGTGTTAGATTAATCTGCCTTCCATGAGAAAGAGTGCTAGATTAATCTGTCTTCTATGAGAAAGAGTGCAAGATTCATCTGCCTTCCACGAGAAAGAGTGCTAGATTCATCTGCCTTCCACGAGAAAGAGTGCTAGATTAATCTGCCTTCCATGAGAAAGAGTGCTAGATTCATCTGTCTTCCATGAGAAAGAGTGCTACATTAATCTGCCTTCCATGAGAAAGAGTGTTAGATTAATCTGTCTTCCATGAGAAAGAGTGCAAGATTCATCTGCCTTCCACGAGAAAGAGTGCTAGATTCATCTGCCTTCCACGAGAAAGAGTGCTAGATTAATCTGCCTTCCATGAGAAAGAGTGTTAGTTTAATCTGCCTTCCACGAGAAGGAGTGCTACATTAATCTGCCTTCCACGAGAAAGAGTGCTAGATTAATCTGTCTTCCACGAGAAAGAGTGCTAGATTAATCTGCCTTCCATGAGAAAGAGTGCTAGATTCATCTGTCTTCCATGAGAAAGAGTGCTACATTAATCTGCCTTCCATGAGAAAGAGTGTTAGATTAATCTGTCTTCCATTAGAAAAAGTGCAAGATTCATCTGCCTTCCACGAGAAAGAGTGCTAGATTCATCTGCCTTCCACGAGAAAGAGTGCTAGATTAATCTGTCTTCCATGAGAAAGAGTGCTAGATTCATCTGTCTTCCATGAGAAAGAGTGCTACATTAATCTGCCTTCCACGAGAAAGAGTGCTAGATTAATCTGCCTTCCATGAGAAAGAGTGCTAGATTCATCTGCTTTCCATGAGAAAGAGTGCTAGATTAATCTGCCTTCCATGAAAAATAGTGCTAGATTAATCTGCCTTCCACGAGAAAGAGTGCTAGATTAATCTGTCTTCCATGAAAAAGAGTGCAAGATTCATCTGCCTTCCACGAGAAAGAGTGCTAGATTCATCTGCCTTCCACGAGAATAAGGGGTAGATTAATCTGCCTTCCATGAGAAAGAGTGTTAGATTAATCTGTCTTCCACGAGAAAGAGTGCTAGATTAATCTGCCTTCCACGAGAAAGAGTGCTAGATTCATCTGCCTTCCATGAGAAAGAGTGCTAGATTAATCTGCCTTCCATGAGAAAAAGTGCTAGATTAATCTGTCTTCCATGTGAAAGAGTGCTAGATTAATCTGCCTTCCATGAGAAAGAGTGCTAGATTCATCTGCTTTCCACGAGAAAGTGTGCTAGATTAATCTGCTTCCATGAAAAAGAGTGCTATATTAATCTGCCTTCCACGAGAAAGAGTGCTAGATTCATCTGCCTTCCATGAGAAAGAGTGCTAGATTAATCTTCCTTCCATGAGAAAGAGTGCTAGATTAATCTGTCTTCCATGAGAAAGAGTGCTAGATTCATCTGCCTTCCATGAGAAAGAGTGCTTGATTAATCTGCCTTCCATGAGAAAGAGTGCTAGATTAGTCTGCATTCCATGAGAAAGAGTGCTAGATTAATCTGTCTTCCATGAGAAAGAGTGCTAGATTAATCTGCCTTCCATAAGAAAGAGTGTCACATTCATCTGCCTTCCATTAGAAAGAGTGCTAGATTAATCTGCCTTCCACGAGAAAGAGTGCTAGATTAATCTGCCTTCCACGAGAAAGAGTGCTAGATTCATCTGCCTTCCATGAGAAAGAGTGCTAGATTAATCTGCCTTCCATGAGAAAAAGTGCTAGATTAATCTGTCTTCCATGTGAAAGAGTGCTAGATTAATCTGCCTTCCATGAGAAAGAGTGCTAGATTCATCTGCTTTCCACGAGAAAGAGTGCTAGATTAATCTGCCTTCCACGAGAAAGAGTGCTAGATTAATCTGCCTTCCACGAGAAAGAGTGCTAGATTCATCTGCCTTCCATGAGAAAGAGTGCTAGATTAATCTGCCTTCCATGAGAAAAAGTGCTAGATTAATCTGTCTTCCATGTGAAAGAGTGCTAGATTAATCTGCCTTCCATGAGAAAGAGTGCTAGATTCATCTGCTTTCCACGAGAAAGTGTGCTAGATTAATCTGTCTTCCATGAGACAGAGTGCTAGATTAATCTGCCTTCCATGAGAAAGAGTGTCACATCCATCTGCCTTCCATTAGAAAGAGTGCTAGATTCATCTGCCTTCCACGAGAAAGAGTGCTAGATTAATCTGCCTTCCATGAGAAGGAGTGCTAGATTCATCTGCCTTTCATGAGAAAGAGTGCAAGATGCATCTGCCTTCCACGGGAAAGAGTGCTAGATTAATCTGCCTTCCACGCGAAAGAGTGCTAGATTAATCTGTCTTCCATGAGAAAGAGTGCTATATTAATCTGCCTTCCATGAGAAAGAGTGCTAGATTAATCTGCCTTCCATGAGAAAGAGTGCTAGATTAATCTGCCTTCTATGAGAAAGAGTGCTAGATTAATCTGCCTTCCATGAGAAAAAGTGCTTGATTAATCTGCCTTCCATGAGAAAGAGTGCTAGATGCATCTGCCTTCCACGTGAAAGAGTGCTAGATTAATCTGTCTTCCATGAGAAAGAGTGCTAGTTTAATCTGCCTTCCATGAGAATGAGTGCTAGATTAATCTGCCTTCCACGAGAAAGGGTGCTATGTTAATCTGCCTTCCACGAGAAAGAGTGCTAGATTCATCCGCATTCCATGAGAAAGAGTGCTAGATTAATCTGTCTTCCATGAGAAAGAGTTCTAGATTAATCTGTCTTCCATGAGAAAGAGTGCTAGATTAATCTGCCTTCCATGAGAAAGAGTGCTAGATTAATCTGCTTTCCATGAGAAAGAGTGCTAGATTAATCTGCCTTCCATGAAAAAGAGTGCTAGATTAATCTGCCTTCCACGAGAAAGAGTGCTAGATTCATCTGCATTCCAAGAGAAAGAGTGCAAGATTCATCTGCCTTCCACGAGAAAGAGTGCTACATTCACCTGCCTTCCACGGGAAAGAGTGCTAGATTAATCTGCCTTCCATGAGAAAGAGTGCTAGTATAATCTGCCTTCCACGAGAAAGAGTGCTAGATTAATCTGCCTTCCATGAGAAAGAGTGCTAGATTAATCTGCATTCCGTGAGAAAGAGTGTTAGATTAATCCGTCTTCCATGAGAAAGAGTACAAGATTCATCTGCCTTTCACGAGAAAGAGTGCTAGATTCATCTGCCTTCCACGGGAAAGAGTGCTAGATTAATCTGCCTTCCATGAGAAAGAGTGTTAGTTTAATCTGCCTTCCACGAGAAAGAGTTCTACATTAATCTGCCTTCCACGAGAAAGAGTGCTAGATTAATCTGTCTTCCACGAGAAAGAGTGCTAGATTAATCTGCCTTCCATGAGAAAGAGTGCTAGATTCATCTGTCTTCCATGAGAAAGAGTGCTACATTAATCTGCCTTCCATGAGAAAGAGTGTTAGATTAATCTGTCTTCCATTAGAAAGAGTGCAAGATTCATCTGCCTTCCACGAGAAAGAGTGCTAGATTCATCTGCTTTCCACGGGAAAGAATGCTAGTTTAATCTGCCTTCCACGAGAAAGAGTGCTAGATTAATCTGCCTTCCATGAGAAAGAGTGCTAGATTAATCTGCATTCCGTGAGAAAGAGTGTTAGATTAATCCGTCTTCCATGAGAAAGAGTGCAAGATTCATCTGCCTTTCACGAGAAAGAGTGCTAGATTCATCTGCCTTCCACGGGAAAGAGTGCTAGATTAATCTGCCTTCCATGAGAAAGAGTGTTAGTTTAATCTGCCTTCCACGAGAAAGAGTTCTACATTAATCTGCCTTCCACGAGAAAGAGTGCTAGATTAATCTGTCTTCCACGAGAAAGAGTGCTAGATTAATCTGCCTTCCATGAGAAAGAGTGCTAGATTCATCTGTCTTCCATGAGAAAGAGTGCTACATTAATCTGCCTTCCATGAGAAAGAGTGTTAGATTAATCTGTCTTCCATTAGAAAGAGTGCAAGATTCATCTGCCTTCCACGAGAAAGAGTGCTAGATTCATCTGCTTTCCACGGGAAAGAATGCTAGTTTAATCTGCCTTCCACGAGAAAGAGTGCTAGATTAATCTGCCTTCCATGAGAAAGAGTGCTAGATTAATCTGCATTCCGTGAGAAAGAGTGTTAGATTAATCTGTCTTCCATGAGAAAGAGTGCAAGATTCATCTGCCTTCCACGAGAAAGAGTGCTAGATTCATCTGCCTTCCACGAGAAAGAGTGCTAGATTAATCTGCCTTCCATGAGAAAGAGTGTTAGATTAATCTGCCTTCCATGAGAAAGAGTGCTAGATTAATCTGTCTTCTATGAGAAAGAGTGCAAGATTCATCTGCCTTCCACGAGAAAGAGTGCTAGATTCATCTGCCTTCCACGAGAAAGAGTGCTAGATTAATCTGCCTTCCATGAGAAAGAGTGCTAGATTCATCTGTCTTCCATGAGAAAGAGTGCTACATTAATCTGCCTTCCATGAGAAAGAGTGTTAGATTAATCTGTCTTCCATGAGAAAGAGTGCAAGATTCATCTGCCTTCCACGAGAAAGAGTGCTAGATTCATCTGCCTTCCACGAGAAAGAGTGCTAGATTAATCTGCCTTCCATGAGAAAGAGTGTTAGTTTAATCTGCCTTCCACGAGAAGGAGTGCTACATTAATCTGCCTTCCACGAGAAAGAGTGCTAGATTAATCTGTCTTCCACGAGAAAGAGTGCTAGATTAATCTGCCTTCCATGAGAAAGAGTGCTAGATTCATCTGTCTTCCATGAGAAAGAGTGCTACATTAATCTGCCTTCCATGAGAAAGAGTGTTAGATTAATCTGTCTTCCATTAGAAAAAGTGCAAGATTCATCTGCCTTCCACGAGAAAGAGTGCTAGATTCATCTGCCTTCCACGAGAAAGAGTGCTAGATTAATCTGTCTTCCATGAGAAAGAGTGCTAGATTCATCTGTCTTCCATGAGAAAGAGTGCTACATTAATCTGCCTTCCACGAGAAAGAGTGCTAGATTAATCTGCCTTCCATGAGAAAGAGTGCTAGATTCATCTGCTTTCCATGAGAAAGAGTGCTAGATTAATCTGCCTTCCATGAAAAATAGTGCTAGATTAATCTGCCTTCCACGAGAAAGAGTGCTAGATTAATCTGTCTTCCATGAAAAAGAGTGCAAGATTCATCTGCCTTCCACGAGAAAGAGTGCTAGATTCATCTGCCTTCCACGAGAATAAGGGGTAGATTAATCTGCCTTCCATGAGAAAGAGTGTTAGTTTAATCTGCCTTCCACGAGAAAGAGTGCTAGATTAATCTGCCTTCCACGAGAAAGAGTGCTAGATTCATCTGCCTTCCATGAGAAAGAGTGCTAGATTAATCTGCCTTCCATGAGAAAAAGTGCTAGATTAATCTGTCTTCCATGTGAAAGAGTGCTAGATTAATCTGCCTTCCATGAGAAAGAGTGCTAGATTCATCTGCTTTCCACGAGAAAGTGTGCTAGATTAATCTGCTTCCATGAAAAAGAGTGCTATATTAATCTGCCTTCCACGAGAAAGAGTGCTAGATTCATCTGCCTTCCATGAGAAAGAGTGCTAGATTAATCTTCCTTCCATGAGAAAGAGTGCTAGATTAATCTGTCTTCCATGAGAATGAGTGCTAGATTCATCTGCCTTCCATGAGAAAGAGTGCTTGATTAATCTGCCTTCCATGAGAAAGAGTGCTAGATTAGTCTGCATTCCATGAGAAAGAGTGCTAGATTAATCTGTCTTCCATGAGAAAGAGTGCTAGATTAATCTGCCTTCCATAAGAAAGAGTGTCACATTCATCTGCCTTCCATTAGAAAGAGTGCTAGATTAATCTGCCTTCCACGAGAAAGAGTGCTAGATTAATCTGCCTTCCACGAGAAAGAGTGCTAGATTCATCTGCCTTCCATGAGAAAGAGTGCTAGATTAATCTGCCTTCCATGAGAAAAAGTGCTAGATTAATCTGTCTTCCATGTGAAAGAGTGCTAGATTAATCTGCCTTCCATGAGAAAGAGTGCTAGATTCATCTGCTTTCCACGAGAAAGTGTGCTAGATTAATCTGCTTCCATGAAAAAGAGTGCTATATTAATCTGCCTTCCACGAGAAAGAGTGCTAGATTCATCTGCCTTCCATGAGAAAGAGTGCTAGATTAATCTGCCTTCCATGAGAAAGAGTGCTAGATTAATCTGTCTTCCATGAGAAAGAGTGCTAGATTCATCTGCCTTCCATGAGAAAGAGTGCTTGATTAATCTGCCTTCCATGAGAAAGAGTGCTAGATTAGTCTGCATTCCATGAGAAAGAGTGCTAGATTAATCTGTCTTCCATGAGAAAGAGTGCTAGATTAATCTGCCTTCCATGAGAAAGAGTGTCACATTCATCTGCCTTCCAATAGAAAGAGTGCTAGATTAATCTGCCTTCCACGAGAAAGAGTGCTAGATTAATCTGCCTTCCATGAGAAAGAGTGCTAGATTCATCTGCCTTTCATGAGAAAGAGTGCTAGATGCATCTGCCTTCCACGAGAAAGAGTGCTAGATTAATCTGCCTTCCACGAGAAAGAGTGCTAGATTAATCTGTCTTCCATGAGAAAGAGTGCTATATTAATCTGCCTTCCATGAGAAAGAGTGCTAGATTAATCTGCCTTCCATGAGAAAGAGTGCTAGATTAATCTGCCTTCTATGAGAAAGAGTGCTAGATTAATCTGCCTTCCATGAGAAAAAGTGCTTGATTAATCTTCCTTCCATGAGAAAGAGTGCTAGATGCATCTGCCTTCCACGAGAAAGAGTGCTAGATTAATCTGTCTTCCATGAGATAAAGTGCTAGTTTAATCTGCCTTCCATGAGAAAGAGTGCTAGATTAATCTGCCTTCCATGAGAAAGAGTGCTAGATTAATCTGCCTTCCACGAGAAAGGGTTCTATGTTAATCTGCCTTCCACGAGAAAGAGTGCTAGATTCATCCGCATTCCATGAGAAAGAGTGCTAGATTAATCTGTCTTCCATGAGAAAGAGTTCTAGATTAATCTGTCTTCCATGAGAAAGAGTGTTAGATTAATCTGCCTTCCATGAGAAAGAGTGCTAGATTAATCTGTCTTCTATGAGAAAGAGTGCAAGATTCATCTGCCTTCCACGAGAAAGAGTGCTAGATTCATCTGCCTTCCACGAGAAAGAGTGCTAGATTAATCTGCCTTCCATGAGAAAGAGTGCTAGATTCATCTGTCTTCCATGAGAAAGAGTGCTACATTAATCTGCCTTCCATGAGAAAGAGTGTTAGATTAATCTGTCTTCCATGAGAAAGAGTGCAAGATTAATCTGCCTTCCACGAGAAAGAGTGCTAGATTCATCTGCCTTCAACGAGAAAGAGTCTATCTATTGACCTTTCGAGCCGTAACCGGCCCATAGGGCGTAGACCAAGATACACCTTCTCCTATATGAATTTTTGTTCTAGCAGTTTTCTTTTAAAGATATTTTATCAAATCTCGCCATCTGTCTCTGTTCTGTGCAAGCAGTTCTATCTCATTGAGGGAGCCGATTCCTGCTGCTCTTGCCTCTCTCATCAATGTTCTTCTCAGTGTCTCCCTGGGTCTTCCTCTTTTTCTTTTACCTGTTGTTTCCCATATGAGGGCTTGCTTTGCTATTCGATTATTATCTCTTCTCATCACATGTCCAACGTATGACCATCGTCTTTTCTTTATTACTGAAGATATTAGTGGTTGATTGGCGATTTCTCTAATTTCCTCGTTTGTTTTGAATTCGTTCCATTCTATACCAAGTATTTTCCTTAGACATTTATTTTCGAATGCGTTCAACTTTGTTTCTATATCTCTTGTTGTTTTCCAGCTTTCACACGCATACGTAAGGGTTGATAGTACATTTGATTTGAATAGCCTAAGTTTTGTGTTTGTGCTAATGAGTTCGTTTCATTAACAACATCGTTTTTACGATAGCGGCTTGTTAAACCTCTGATCAACGGTTCTATACCAAGCCGGAGAAAAATAATTCCTCCATTTTGGAAACAACCGGAAACGAGATATCTGCCTTCCATGAGAAAGAGTGTTAGTTTAATCTGTCTTCCACGAGAAAGAGTGCTACATTAATCTGCCTTCCACGAGAAAGAGTGCTAGATTAATCTGTCTTCCACGAGAAAGAGTGCTAGATTCATCTGTCTTCCATGAGAAAGAGTGCTACATTAATCTGCCTTCCATGAGAAAGAGTGTTAGATT
The DNA here is from genome assembly GCA_032433765.1 of Megaustenia siamemsis. Classification (NCBI taxonomy): domain Eukaryota; kingdom Metazoa; phylum Mollusca; class Gastropoda; order Stylommatophora; family Ariophantidae; genus Megaustenia; species Megaustenia siamemsis. The sequence goes on from JAVIAB010000046.1 coordinate 10,437,586, forward strand.
AATCTGTCTTCCATTAGAAAGAGTGCAAGATTCATCTGCCTTCCACGAGAAAGAGTGCTAGATTCATCTGCCTTCCACGAGAAAGAGTGCTAGATTAATCTGTCTTCCATGAGAAAGAGTGCTAGATTCATCTGTCTTCCATGAGAAAGAGTGCTACATTAATCTGCCTTCCACGAGAAAGAGTGCTAGATTAATCTGTCTTCCATGAGAAAGAGTGCTAGATTAATCTGTCTTCCATGAGAAAGAGTGCTAGATTAATCTGCCTTCCATGAGAAAGAGTGCTAGATTCATCTGCTTTCCATGAGAAAGAGTGATAGATTAATCTGCCTTCCATGAAAAATAGTGCTAGATTAATCTGCCTTCCATGAGAAAGAGTGCTAGATTCATCTGTCTTCCATGAAAAAGAGTGCAAGATTCATCTGCCTTCCACGAGAAAGAGTGCTAGATTCATCTGCCTTCCACGAGAAAGAGTGCTAGATTAATCTGCCTTCCATGAGAAAGAGTGTTAGTTTAATCTGCCTTCCACGAGAAAGAGTGCTAGATTAATCTGCCTTCCACGAGAAAGAGTGCTAGATTCATCTGTCTTCCATGAGAAAGAGTGCTACATTAATCTGCCTTCCACGAGAAAGAGTGCTAGATTAATCTGTCTTCCATGAGAAAGAGTGCTAGATTAATCTGCCTTCCATGAGAAAGAGTGCTAGATTCATCTGCTTTCCATGAGAAAGAGTGCTAGATTAATCTGCCTTCCATGAAAAATAGTGCTAGATTAATCTGCCTTCCACGAGAAAGAGTGCTAGATTCATCTGCCTTCCATGAGAAAGAGTGCTAGATTAATCTGCCTTCCATGAGAAAAAGTGCTAGATTAATCTGTCTTTCATGTGAAAGAGTGCTAGATTAATCTGCCTTCCATGAGAAAGAGTGCTAGATTCATCTGCTTTCCATGAGAAAGTGTGCTAGATTAATCTGCTTCCATGAAAAAGAGTGCTATATTAATCTGCCTTCCACGAGAAAGAGTGCTAGATTCATCTGCCTTCCATGAGAAAGAGTGCTAGATTAATCTGCCTTCCATGAGAAAGAGTGCTAGATTAATCTGCCTTCCATGAGAAAGAGTGCTTGATTAATCTGCCTTCCATGAGAAAGAGTGCTAGATTAGTCTGCATTCCATGAGAAAGAGTGCTAGATTAATCTGTCTTCCATGAGAAAGAGTGCTAGATTAATCTGCCTTCCATGAGAAACAGTGTCACATTCATCTGCCTTCCATTAGAAAGAGTGCTAGATTAATCTGCCTTCCACGAGAAAGAGTGCTAGATTAATCTGCCTTCCATGAGAAAGAGTGCTAGATTCATCTGCCTTTCATGAGAAAGAGTGCTAGATGCATCTGCCTTCCACGAGAAAGAGTGCTAGATTAATCTGCCTTCCACGAGAAAGAGTGCTAGATTAATCTGTCTTCCATGAGAAAGAGTGCTATATTAATCTGCCTTCCATGAGAAAGAGTGCTAGATTAATCTGCCTTCCATGAGAAAGAGTGCTAGATTAATCTGCCTTCTATGAGAAAGAGTGCTAGATTAATCTGCCTTCCATGAGAAAAAGTGCTTGATTAATCTTCCTTCCATGAGAAAGAGTGCTAGATGCATCTGCCTTCCACGAGAAAGAGTGCTAGATTAATCTGTCTTCCATGAGAAAGAGTGCTAGATTAATCTGCCTTCCATGAGAAAGAGTGCTAGATTCATCTGCTTTCCATGAGAAAGAGTGCTAGATTAATCTGCCTTCCATGAAAAATAGTGCTAGATTAATCTGCCTTCCACGAGAAAGAGTGCTAGATTAATCTGTCTTCCATGAAAAAGAGTGCAAGATTCATCTGCCTTCCACGAGAAAGAGTGCTAGATTCATCTGCCTTCCACGAGAAAGAGTGCTAGATTAATCTGCCTTCCATGAGAAAGAGTGTTAGTTTAATCTGCCTTCCACGAGAAAGAGTGCTAGATTAATCTGCCTTCCATGAGAAAGAGTGCTAGATTCATCTGTCTTCCATGAGATAGAGTGCTACATTAATCTGCCTTCCACGAGAAAGAGTGCTAGATTAATCTGTCTTCCATGAGAAAGAGTGCTATATTAATCTGCCTTCCATGAGAAAGAGTGCTAGATTAATCTGCCTTCCATGAGAAAGAGTGCTAGATTAATCTGCCTTCTATGAGAAAGAGTGCTAGATTAATCTGCCTTCCATGAGAAAAAGTGCTTGATTAATCTTCCTTCCATGAGAAAGAGTGCTAGATGCATCTGACTTCCACGAGAAAGAGTGCTAGATTAATCTGTCTTCCATGAGAAAGAGTGCTAGATTAATCTGCCTTCCATGAGAAAGAGTGCTAGATTCATCTGCTTTCCATGAGAAAGAGTGCTAGATTCATCTGCTTTCCATGAGAAAGAGTGCTAGATTAATCTGCCTTCCATGAAAAATAGTGCTAGATTAATCTGCCTTCCACGAGAAAGAGTGCTAGATTAATCTGTCTTCCATGAAAAAGAGTGCAAGATTCATCTGCCTTTCACGAGAAAGAGTGCTAGATTCATCTGCCTTCCACGAGAAAGAGTGCTAGATTAATCTGCCTTCCATGAGAAAGAGTGTTAGTTTAATCTGCCTTCCACGAGAAAGAGTGCTAGATTAATCTGCCTTCCATGAGAAAGAGTACTAGATTCATCTGTCTTCCATGAGAAAGAGTGCTACATTAATCTGCCTTCCACGAGAAAGAGTGCTAGATTAATCTGTCTTCCATGAGAAAGAGTGCTAGATTAATCTGCCTTCCATGAGAAAGAGTGCTAGATTAATCTGCCTTCCACGAGAAAGGGTTCTATGTTAATCTGCCTTCCACGAGAAAGAGTGCTAGATTCATCCGCATTCCATGAGAAAGAGTGCTAGATTAATCTGTCTTCCATGAGAAAGAGTTCTAGATTAATCTGTCTTCCATGAGAAAGAGTGCTAGATTAATCTGTCTTCCATGAGAAAGAGTGCTAGATTAATCTGCCTTCCATGAGAAAATATGCTGGATTCATTTGATTTGCTCCACCTCACAAAATTACATGTTGGATGTTCGGGACGGGCAGTCGATATCAACATGGCCCAATCAGCAATAATTTGTCTGAGTATAGCCCATCATCATCAAGTTCCGGGCCTGCTGGTGTAGATGATCATGTATCTCCATAACTTTCGATGTCGACAGTTATTTATCATTTATGTTGTTGACCATCTGTCACAGATACCTGCACAATACAATCTTCATCCCAATGTTGTGCTACCAATGCCAGACCTGGACCCTAGATGCAAGAACAATAAGAAAAATAACCTCTACAGAGATGAAATGTGTTAGACGAATGACAGGAAACAGTCTGAGAGATAAGATCAGAAATGAAGAATTTGGGAAAAAAGCTAGGAATAACCACCGCCATAGAATATTTTAGGAAACAACAGATAAAATGGTTTAGCCACGTGACAAGACAGAAAGAACAAAACACAACACAACGAGCCTTCAACAAACGTTGTGAGAACACCAGACCCAAGGGTCGACCACGAAAAAGATGGGTCGATGGAATCTTAGAAGCACTAGGAAACATAACAGCAGTAGAAGCGAACAGAAAAGCAAAAGACCGCAAATTATATCTCCCCTCGACGCTGAATGGCAGATGATGAAAGAAAGTAGAAGAAGAAGATCTGCCAAGCCATTCTCTTAAGCTGTCTGGTATTTTTTCTCTGTGCTTCCCTCTATCTCTTCGTCCCTCATTTTCCAAGTTGTTACAATATATTCCAGTTGTTCTCTTCTCGTAACATAGCCAAAAAATGATGATTGTTTCTTCCGAATATTGGAAATTAGCGCTCTTTTTGCTTTGTCCTCTTTCAGAACGTTTTCATTACTCTTCTTAGCTGTCCGTGGTATTCTCAACATTCTTCTGTGAAACCTCATTTCTACAGACTCCAGTGATTTTCTTGTCTCTTGCCTATTGTCCATGATTCACATCCATTTGTTAAGACTGGCTCTACATAACATTTAAAAACTCTTTGCATTGGCGGAATTATGTCTTATACCAGCGTCTGTTTTCTCCCGGTAGATAAGCGCCGGATGTCATTTGTCTTCCCTGATCTCACAAGATTGATTACACGATAAGCGTAGCAATAGGCACATATACCTAATTATGTACTTTTGATGCAGGGATGCTTTATCCTTTTGTGATTGCATGTTCTCAGTAATGCCGGGTCACACATGATCCATCGGCCTAGTTGTGACTGCTGGGCTGGTATTTGCACACTCTTGCTCTCTTCAGTATCTCTAGCCTCTTGAGCGACCATGTCCCTTTTTCTGCTTGCTGGGAACTCTTCACCAGCAGCTAGTACCGCTATAGACTAATTCATGCTTTTTTGTTATCTAGTTGATCATCACCTCTCTCTCAGTTTGAGACTTGTGTGTGCCTCATTAACAGCAGTTCGCGCTTGCCACTTTCTGCTTGTATTAACCTGGGCTTCATTCTCTTGTATACTTTATCTGCTGAGTCTTGCAGTAGAACAGCTGGTCTGAGCCTATCGGCGTGTAAAAGTGTCGGCGTGTAAAAGTGTCGGAGTGTAAAAGTGTCGGCGTGTAAAAGTGTCGGAGTGTAAAAGTGTCGGCGTGTAAAAGTGTCGGAGTGTAAAAGTGTCGGCGTGTAAAAGTGTCGGAGTGTAAAAGTGTCGGAGTGTAAAAGTGTCGGCGTGTAAAAGTGTCGGCGTGTAAAAGTGTCGGAGTGTAAAAGTGTCGGCGTGTAAAAGTGTCGGAGTGTAAAAGTGTCGGCGTGTAAAAGTGTCGGCGTGTAAAAGTGTCGGAGTGTAAAAGTGTCGGCGTGTAAAAGTGTCGGCGTGTAAAAGTGTCGGCGTGTGTTTTGAAAGGGCTAATTGGAGCGAGAGAACCGCTTCGCTGTCTTGCAGCACAAAGTTACACCTGTCAACTACAGCAACTATTGCAATGTGCCTGGTGAGTTTGCTGCATTTATCCTCGATAATTTCCACATTACTTGAGCTAAACTCATACACCAGCATAGGCCACAGCTGTTGTGATTTCAGAAACAATTTGAGGCACCAAAACTGTAGACTTGATTAAGATTTGCTCCAGTCGATAACGTTCAGCCCCTGAACTGTCTCTGTCAGTCGACAGCATCAGATGAGCTCACCGAGTGTATCTCGGGCAAGGCTTTCTTCTGATGCTAGAACCGTCCTGTCATCCATGAGCTCACCGAGTGTATCTCGGGCATGGCTTTCTTCTCATGCTAGAACCGTCCTGTCATCCATGAGCTCACCGAGTGTATCTCGGGCATGGCTTTCTTCTCATGCTAGAACCGTCCTGTCATCCATGAGCTCACCGAGTGTATCTCGGGCAAGGCTTTCTTCTCATGCTAGAACCGTCCTGTCATCCATGAGCTCACCGAGTGTATCTCGGGCAAGGCTTTCTTCTGATGCTAGAACCGTCCTGTCATCCATGAGCTCACCGAGTGTATCTCGGGCAAGGCTTTCTTCTGATGCTAGAACCGTCCTGTCATCCATGAACTCACCGAGTGTATCTCGGGCAAGGCTTTCTTCTGATGCTAGAACCGTCCTGTCATCCATGAGCTCACCGAGTGTATCTCGGGCATGGCTTTCTTCTCATGCTAAAACCGTCCTGTCATCCATGAACTCTTTAGTGACAGCCTTTTTCACATTCCTTCCCGAGTTATTTTGTTTCTTTGTAGATCCCACTGTTGTCCTCAAGATTATCTGCAAAGCCATTACAAAAAGTATCGGCAAGTTCATCCCACTGCAATATTTGCTTCCAGATCTATCCGGTATGTTGTGTATTCTCTGGTGTAGATTCACGTTGTGAAACCGGGCAATATATAATTCTCATGTTTTCTTCTTTATCATTGTTTTAATCCTCTGATCTCGAAACACCTACGAGGGATCTCTACCCATTCCGGTTTGGAGCAAGCATGGAAACTCTAGCCAGGACTTGCCAGCGTCTTTCATTTCATCATGTACGGTTCGCAACAATTTCCCTGATGTTCTGTCTCTTCTTTGCTTGTCAGGTGCTGTCCATGTTATGCTCGGTGCAAATGTCTAGTAAGTTCCTTTCGTAGAACTTGGCTTAGACAGTTCTTTCTCATCCATCATCAGGTCACATATTTGCAGAACATTCCATTCACAACAGCCCATCTGAAAGAAAATCTATCTCTAGCAAGATCTCCCACTTCTTCTTTTGTTATTGACAAGGTCTTGTTGATGTATTTAAACGACCTTCTTCTTGGTCTGCCCCTGATTAGTCGAACCATGCATTCCATTATTGTTCTTCCCAGCCGCTGTGTCTTCGACGTGACCATAGTATTGTAATTTCCTCTTTGGAATGATATTTATAAGCCAATTCTTTTTAATGTTTAAATCTTTTAAGATGTTTTCATTGCTCTGTTTTTCATTGTCCAGGGTCATAAGGATTTATCCCTGGAGTTTTTTTTTCCCGAATGAAGCGACTTTCTTCCTTGCAGTTTGTGAGATTGTTCATGATTCAAAACCGCATGTTGCTATCGGGAACATACATGTCCTTAGTAATTTTAATTTTACTGCTAGTATTGCTCAACATGTTTCCGTCTCATTTCACGGTCTCTCCGCAACATGTTTTTCTTTTTTAAGTTGGCCAAAGTATTATCTTTGCGCTTTTCAATCACAGAGCGTCATCTTTAATATATTCAACTGTCCAAGGTATTCCAAAGATTATTTTGTTTCGTTTATGTGGCATCCAATGAGTTGTTTTTTCATGTCCTGTTGTTCTGAGTTTACTTATGTCCTGAGCATATGTCAGAGAGGAAGAAACAATTTTCAATTTAATTAACATACAACTAGAAATAAGTTACAATTGAATATATTTCGTGAAAATCATTTCAAAATTTTTTTATTTAATTAGTAATTGAAAGTGAGCTATGATTTCAAAACTTTTAGTCAAAGTATATATTAATTAAAATATTTAGTGATCGAGTGTTCGTTTCTTTTAATAAATTCGCGAATTAAATTTTCGAAGTGTTGTTTCGTAAAATCTTACATATTTTTAATTCGTAATCATTTTGATATTTCAAAACTTTTGTTGAGGCTAATTTAACTTTTTGCGAGAAGTGATAAATTCGCAGGTTATCGGGAATGCTAAGATATTAATTTTAGTGAGAACAAGAAATGGCAGTTTCAACATGCTTCTCATATTTACTTTCAATCAAGAGCAATCTGAAAAATAAAATTGAAATCAGTTACAATATATAATCAAGCTACATATACACATTATACATTAACTTCTAAGTTACAGCATAAAATATATGTGATATTTAAATATATGATCTTCAAACATTGATATTTACCTTCAAACAAGAGCAATCTGAAAAATAAAATGTAATTTTATATATCGATATATAGACATTATGCAGAACTTAATAAGAACAAGATAAATAAATTATATATTTCATAAATTGTGTATATATATATATATATAAAATTAGATGTGATATATAATTATAGGATTAGATATAAGATGTCCTAAAAGTAAAACATTGAGATGAGAATTAAACTCTAAAAGCGTCACCTTCGGTGCAGAAATAAGAAATGACATGAACTTACGACTATCGGTTTGGTTAATAGAAAATGGAGATAAGAAAGATAAGAAGTCTAACCGCTGTCACATTTCTAAGACATGTGGGCGGGACTTTATTTTGTGAAAACAAACCACCACGTCATCGTGATGAAAATTGCTTCTTCCTCTCTGGCGTGTCAATATAAATGTCGAAAGGGCGTGCGCCTACAACGATGTGATTAGCAGAATGGGCGGGACACATTGTTGTGAAACAGCCAACCAGGTCGGAGACAAATAATAATAAATGAATATTATTAGGAAAAAATATTTCCGAGCTGTGATCGCAGCCTTATGCTATAGTCATAGGAAAGCCTTCGCGAAAGGACTTTGCCTACGAAGCTAATTTTTTAGTTAGCTGAGTGGCAGAGTTCCTAAGCGTTTGGCTTTTCGTGGCAAGGCGCTGTGCCACTGAGTACGGGTTCGATCCTGCGTTGGTCCATATTTTTTCTGTTGTTGATTATTTGTCATTTTTCCGAGTGCTGTAAACATACCTCTTCCTCTGAATTGATTCACTGATTATCGCCTCGGAAGTTTTCCTCTATAATAATATTCATTTATTATTATTTGTCTCCAGTCTAAACCACTGGAAACTACTATTCGTGCTGTTTCGTCCTAAATGTTTGTCTGCAACGCAAGTATTCAGCCCTACCCTATCCGGGAGATACTTGTCTTAACAGGAAAAAATATTTCCGAGCTGTGATCGCAGCCTTATGCTATAGTCATAGGAAAGCCTTCGCGAAAGGACTTTGCCTACGAAGCTAATTTTTTAGTTAGCTGAGTGGCAGAGTTCCTAAGCGTTTGGCTTTTCGTGGCAAGGCGCTGTGCCACTGAGTACGGGTTCGATCCTGCGTTGGTCCATATTTTTTTCTGTTGTTGATTATTTGTCATTTTTCCGAGTGCTGTAAACATACCTCTTCCTCTGAATTTATTCAACCAGGTCGGTTAGGCTAACACAAATGACAACAAGACGTGTGAACCAGCGAAGGGGGCGGGATTTTTGTGGAAAACAGTCAGAACAATTTAATAAAGAGCGTAGGTTGGACTACCAATGATGATATTTATGTGCAAATAGAAAGATCAAAGATCGACGAGATCTTTTCATTCTTTATTTGCCTCATCGTGGTTCAAAGATTATTAATTAAAGAACCGCAAATTATGGCGAAACTATAATATATCGAGGCAACGATTTTTGGTAATAATTAACGCCATTGTGTATTTGTCTTTGTGCAATTCTCATGCGCATTACACTGTTTGTGGATAATAAAGAAGATAATTAAGTGAAAAATCTAGCACTTTTATCTTATTTCATTAGTTAGAAGTGTGTGCGTACAACAAACAAATCATCCGAATCTTTTCATCTCCACAAGCTGTGACTACATCTTCTTTGTTCCTTGTTTCAAGTTCTTATGTCAGCTCATAGTTTGGTTTCTTCTATTATCTATCGCGCATTAAAATCATGATAATCTGCTTTCATCTACGCCATCATCATCGACTGTACTTGGCGAGAAGAAGTATTCATATATTGCATTAATTATGTCTATTATTTATCATTAGTTTCATCGTACAGCTTGATATCTCACTCCGCTCAAAATTATCAAGTATCCACCGATCAATTCTGACCAAGAAATATCCCGAATCTACAGCGGTTTTCAACATTTGTAGACATGACGTTCAACTGTAACACTCTCTACTACAGAGATGTTCAACATTTGTAGACCTGACATTCAACTGTAACACTCTCTACTACAGCGGTTTTTAATATGTGTAGAACTGACATTCAACTGTAACAATTTCTACGACAGCGGTGTTTAACATTTGTAGACCTGACATTCAACTGTAACACTCTCTACTACAGCGGTGATCAACATTTGTAGACCTGACATTCAACTGTATCACGTTTATGGGTGTAGGATCCCCTTGCTCCAAAAAAATTAGTGCATTTAGTTGGAAAAAAACCGACGTTTTCCTACATAAAAGAAAACAATTTATTTGCATTCTGTTCAAGCACATTCGTCTATAGTTCCTATATTTTCTATATTTCACTTCTTGAACCTGTCAGGATGTTGAAGTAGATGCAAAGTTCTAGAATCCTCTCCATAACAATTTATAGGAGTCGCTACTGGAAGCAATGGTTATCAACATAATCGTTGATTCACAACCATACGATGATATCGGAAGGATACATGAACATAGTCATTTCAATTTTAGCGCCTCGTGTTCTTCATTGCGTTAATTTGTGTGCTGGTATTGCTAGTGTTCGTTTCATCGCTTCTGTCTGCCTCCATTGTTTGTGCTGGTATTGCTAGTCTTCGTTTCATCTCTTCTGTCTGCCTCCATTGTTTGTGCTGGTATTGCTAGTGTTCGTTTCATCGCTTCTGTCTGCCTCCATTGTTTGTGCTGGTATTGCTAGTGTTCGTTTCATCGCTTCTGTCTGCCTCCATTGTTTGTGTACTGGTATTGCTAGTGTTCGTTTCATCGCTTCTGTCTGCCTCCATTGTTTGTGCTGGTATTGCTAGTCTTCGTTTCATCTCTTCTGTCTGCCTCCATTGTTTGTGCTGGTATTGCTAGTCTTCGTTTCATCGCTTCTGTCTGCCTCCATTGTTTGTGCTGGTATTGCTAGTCTTCGTTTCATCGCTTCTGTCTGCCTCCATTGTTTGTGCTGGTATTGCTAGTCTTCGTTTCATCGCTTCTGTCTGCCTCCATTGTTTGTGCTGGTATTGCTAGTCTTCGTTTCATCGCTTCTGTCTGCCTCCATTGTTTGTGCTGGTATTGCTAGTCTTCGTTTCATCGCTTCTGTCTGCCTCCATTGTTTGTGCTGGTATTGCTAGTCTTCGTTTCATCTCTTCTGTCTGCCTCCATTGTTTGTAAATTAAAGATCCCATATATTCATAGTTTGTTACAGTTTCTAGTTCTACACTGTTGATGATTATTTTGGGTTGGCTTTTTGTTTTGTCAGTGGACATTATCATATTTGTCTGTATGTTTAGATAAGGGTTTTGTTCTGTGTTTCTTAAAACACTCAATTGTCGCTTTTAATTATTTTTCCACTGTTTGAGAGGAAGAGTGTGTCATCCACGCATCTGCGTTATATTATATCGGTATTTACTATGAAAGGGTCGAACTTCTCAAATCTATCATCGTTTCTGACGTTTCTCATTACGTCCTCATCATAGATATTGAACATGTATGGAGAGATGATGTATCTCTGCCGCAGTCCTTTTTGTACTACAGACCAATTTGATGTTTCGTCCGCTATTCTGAAAGCTGCTTGTTGTTTGTGATTTTGTGGTTCGACAAGTTGAACTAGGTACATCTTTCATGATGTTCATCAATTTCTGTTGTACACAGTCAATGACATTGGTGTAATCTCTGAAGCATGTATGCAGTTCTATGTTGTATTCCCTACACTTCTCAAATGTGCTTCTTGTGTTAAAGATGTGATTCGAGAGCCTCTACTATGGCTGGATCTTGCTTGAAATATATGTCGTCTATTGTAGTTCTTGTTCTTACTTCCGTTCTATCCACTCCATGATGATCTGTAAGATTGTTATGCTGCCATGGTTTAGCAGGACAATAGTTCTGTTATTGGAACACAGCTTTAGATTAATTTTCTTTGGAATTTGACTTTTCACTAATCTCTCCCAGACTTCACTTCTTGCTGACTCCTTCCTCCTCATTTTCTTTTAATTGCGGAACGAACTTTATCAGATATACGCTCTAGTTCTTGTTATTTACTTTTTATAACATATCTGAATGTTGTGAACTTCCTACAACGATGTGCAGTAATCGCTCCATCCTTACAATGTATCCCTGTGTTCTGTTAGTATGTTGCCATTGCGAACATTAATTACTTCAACCGATTGTCTAAAATCGTCAATTATTGTTCCGCTTTCTCAGAAAATTTCTCCGCGTCCCCCTTGTTGATAGAGCTCTTAAAAAATTATGCAACAGGCGTTCATAATATACTTCTTTTTGTTTCTCTTTATCTCTGCTTTTGTGAATTTTCTGTATTCGTTGCTATTCTCACCATCAGATCTTTTAGATTTATATTTTTTTTTTACTTGCCTGAATTCTCGCCAGTCTGCAATCAATAGCTTACCGTTGCTTCCTGGTTGGTTCTGGCCACTTAACACATCTGCTCTCTGTTGTGCCATGAGCCCCATACCAGGCTTCTTCCAGTTGCTGCATTCGAGACCGTGGTTAACTGAAGCGATCCGCTGCAGTTTCTGCCGGAACTGTGTGTATTATAGAAGGGAGACTTCCTTCCTTAACTTGCCTTAGCTGGCCAGTCAAACTGTTGCCCCCAGGAGGTGGCGCTGCCACACACCAGCAGACACTAGGAACCAACGTAATAATTCAAAGCAGAAATAACTAAGGTATTTATTTTACATACATAAACAACAAATACACTGGTTTGCCCATCTATAAAAAAATAATGTGTGACTCCTTATTATATAGAAAGCATATATTAAAAAAAGAGAAGAGCTAGAGACAGATCCAAAGTAAGGTGTTCAGACACCATCAAATAGATGCTACAACATCAATTGACAGTGAGGGGGGCCCCCAAAGGGCGAGAACCAGAACTTTGGATCTCCTTCGACATGCGAACAGGTACAAGAGGAAGTGAAGAAAGAAATGTCAATAAATAGACAGGTAGATATACAGATAGACAGATAAATAGACAGATAGATAGATATATAGATAGATAGATAGATAGATAGACAGACAGACAGGCAGACAGACAGACAGACAGACAGACAGACAGATAGATAGATAGATAGATAGATAGATAGATAGATAGATAGATAGATAGATAGATAGATAGATAGATAGATAGATAGATAGATAGATAGATAGATAGATAGATAGATAGATAGATAGATAGATAGATAGATAGATAGATAGATAGATAGATAGATAGATAGATAGATAGATAGATAGATAGACAGATAGATAGATAAACAGACAGACAGATAGATAGACAGACAGACGGACGAACGGACGGACGGATGGACGGATGGATGGATGGATAGAACGAAAGAATTAATTTCTCGCATTTATTATTTCATCTGACAAAAACCTATAAACATATATCCACCTAGACACTTTTCATCCAAATGATCTAGATTAATAAATAAGAAAGTCAAGATAACCTCTTCTATAATAATTCTCTATTATTATCGTACCGCTATGAAAACACTCTCACTTCAAAGCCAAATAACAACTTGGATATAAAGGAGCCCATCAAGATTGACAATAGTTTCTATTACAGAGCATGTTTTTGCTATCGACAACTGCGCACTTTTGGTTTATCTCCAGAGGGCGCGATAACTTTCACGAGCTGATCACGCGTGGTCTTCATGGATAACGAGCCAATCGTTTGAGTATGTTGGTAATAATGGACGCTCACTGTGTACTGTCTCACGTCGTTTTGTGCAATTGTTCGGTGTATTCAACCATCTGTGGACATTAAAGAAGATAATTAATTGAAGAAGATGACATTTTTAGTTTATTTCGTCAGATAGAAGTCCATGCGTAGGATGTAAACAAATTATCTGGATCGTTTCATCTCCGCAAGCTGTGACTTGGTCTTCTTTGTTCATCGCTTCCAGCTCTTTTGTCAGCGCATATTTTAGCTCCTTTTATTTTTATAGCGCACTGTAATCATGATAATCTGCCTTCATCGACGCCATCGTCATCGACAAGACTCGGTGATAAGTATTCATGCATGTTATGTTTTGTGTCTATTATTTGTCATTTGTTACATCGCGCTGTATGATAATATGATGAAGATTATCAAGTCTCCACGTATTGATCACAGCCAAGAAATGATCTCCACTCCGACTCTATCACAGCGGTGTTCAACATTTAAGAGCTAACGGTCACTTGTATCACATTATGAGTGTTGCATTCCTTTTCTCTCCAGATAATACTGGAATTAAGACAAAGACAATATTTACAATCGGTTACAAAACAACTGGAGTCATTACATTCATATTAATTACCTCCGTTATTCCTGATGCTAATCAACTAGTAGAACTGGATTACAAAAGACAAGAGGTAGGGTTCGATCCCAACCGACGGCTTCCAGATTCACCCAGCCTTTAATGGGTACAGGATTTTTTTTATGGGAAAGTAAAGCGGCACGGGCGTAATACCGATCACATTACCCCAAAAATCATGTGCCGAAGGTCGGTAAAATGTGTGGTCCCTAACACCATATTCCCGATATGCCACTTGGCGTGACGAGATCATTTTCATTTTTTTTTTAAATTCAACTAGTAGGTATTTACTATCAAATACTTATAAAACCCATTAATTTGTTCTTTGTATCATGTGTTGATTGTGCACACTTGTCATAGTTTCTACTGTCAATCTCTTGATTTGTTCTCACTCCACTTTTGCCTTTGGTTCTTTTTCACTCACCTTTGATTCCTCTCCTCTCAAAGATGGCATTGATTTATATAACTAATTCTTTTTTTAAAATATTAATTTGTAAGCAATTAAAATTGATACTAACAAAATATAGATGATTAATAATAAAACTGATAGAAAAGAACATACCAAGCATCAGAATTGATTGCAGATGTACAAATAAATATCAAAGTTGAAGTAATACATATAGAGACAGTTCAGAGCTACAACTAGCGGGGATATACTATAACCAGTGATGGAAAATGTATAGCTGAAACAAGCAAATGAATAGGTATGGCAAAAAGTAATTTTAATGCCGTTAAAAATATACTAACATCAAAACAAATAACACCAGGGCTAAGAATAGCAAAATGTTACTTCTTCTCAGTAGTCCTGTATGGTGCAGAAACATGGGCATGAGACAAGAAAACAGAACATAAAATTTAAGCCTTTGAAATGTAGGTTTATATAAGAATATGTAGAATTGGATGGAAAGAAAAGAAAACAAACGATGAAGTTTTAAAACAACTAAAAATGAAAAGACAACTACTAAACACAATTAGAACAAGACAAATGAAATTTTTGGGGCATGTTAAAAGACACAACAGCCTAATTAAAGTAATATTGGAAAGGAAAATACAAGGTAAAAGAGGTAGAGGCAGACCGAAACTAACATGGACGAATAGCATCAAAAGATGGACAAGTCAACCTATGATAATCTGCACCATCAAAGCAAGAGACAGCGTGGAATGGCGTTCCATGGTAGCCAACATTCGATGCGGAGACGGCACTCAATGATAATGAAATGATGATGATGACAGAATTATTTTAGAAATGAGTCTTAAGAAAATGTAGTATATATTATTTTAAATAATTTAGTTTAGCTTAGTTTAGTGGATGGATTATCCTCAATGTACAATGAACATCTTGTCCATAAGTACTTAGACAAACTCCTCAGCTAATAACGATTCAGAAATACAAGAAATATCCTGCACCAGCTGTGACTTTCTTCAGTTTAGACAATATCTCACTTTACTCCAAGATCCAACAGTCGAACCAAGCCTGTAGATTAATCACGAACATCATCAGAATCTTCATCTCGTCCTTTGTATTTTAGAAATATTATATTCATCGCAAAGCTACATATTCGGTGATGACGTAGTACTCACAACGTCTGTAAACAATAGATGCACCCATAACGCTTGATTCACTGAAAAGACAACAGCCAGGTGCACGAACACCGTCGCACCGGAACATAATCTTTAAAGTGAAATCTTTAGTCGACATGTCGTAGAAATCCACATGAGAGAGCTGGACAATCCAAAAACAAAATAATAATCTAAACTGGTTTATAAAGTTAAACTATAATGCATGTCTTGCTAGAAATAGACACTAACTAATTCAAGCTATTAATAGTCTGCGGTTTGCCCATGAAAGGCATCAGTGGTTTAGCAGGAACATAACCAGAACTGACACACATTTCGCAACGACAAAGCATCCGACGCACATGATATGGAGATTAATGCTGAAATGATAAACTGATGGCCAATAACCCTACAGACGTTGCTAGAAAAAAAAGAAACATAACAAAAGAAAATGAACTAGAGCGATTTGACAAATGAAATTACTTAGCATCAATTGTCAGTGATGAATGCTCTACACCTGAATATCGACTAAAGACAAGAAGACAGAGATTATCATCATCCAATAGAAGACAGAGATTATCATCATCCAATAGAAGACATAGATTATCGTCATCCAATAGAAGACAGAGATTATCATCATCCAATAGAAGACAGAGATTATCATCATCCAATAGAAGACAGAGATTATCATCATCCAATAGAAGACATAGATTATCATCATCCAAGAGAAGACAGAGATTATCATCATCCAATATAGACAGAGATTATCATCATCCAAGAGAAGACAGAGATTATCATCATCCAAGAGATGACATAGATTATCATCATCCAAGAGAAGACAGAGATTATCATCATCCAAGAGTAGACAGAGATTATCATCATCCAAGAGTAGACAGAGATTATCATCATCCAATAGAAGACAGAGATTATCATCATCCAATAGAAGACAGAGATTATCATCATCCAAGAGTAGACAGAGATTATCATCATCCAAGAGTAGACAGAGATTATCATCATCCAAGAGAAGACAGAGAATATCATCATCAAAGGGAAGACAGAGATTATCATCATCAAAGGGAAGACAGAGATTATCATCATCCAAGAGAAGACAGAGAATATCATCATCTAAGGGAAGATAGAGATTATCATCATCCAAGAGATGACATAGATTATCATCATCCAAGAGAAGACAGAGATTATCATCATCCAAGAGATAAAAGAGAATATCATCATCAAAGGGAAGACAGAGATTATCATCATCCAAGAGATGATATAGATTATCATCATCAAAGGGAAGACAGAGATTATCATCATCCAAGAGATGACAGAGATTATCATCATCTAAGAGAGGACAGAGATTATCATCATCCAAGAGATGGCAGAGATTATCATCATCTAAGAGAGGACATATATTATCATCATCCAAGAGATGACAGAGATTATTATCATCTATGAGAGGACATATATTATCATCATCCAAGAGATGACAGAGATTATCATCATCCAAGAGATGACAGAGAATATCATCACCAAGAGAAGACAGAGATTATCATCATGCACGAGAGAACAGAGATTATCATCATCCAAGAGATAAAAGAGAATATCATCACCAAAAGATGACAGAGATTATCATCATCCAAGAGATGACAGAGATTATCATCATCCAAGAGATGACAGAGATTATCATCATCCAAGAGATAAAAGAGAATATCATCACCAAGAGAAGACAGAGATTATCATCATCCAAGAGATGACAGAGATTATCATCATCCAAGAGAAGACAGAGATTATCATCATGCACGAGAGAACAGAGATTATTATCATCCAAGAGAAGACAGAGATTATCATCATCCAAGAGTAGACAGAGATTATCATCATCCAAGAGTAGACAGAGATTATCATCATCCAATAGAAGACAGAGATTATCATCATCCAATAGAAGACAGAGATTATCATCATCCAAGAGTAGACAGAGATTATCATCATCCAAGAGTAGACAGAGATTATCATCATCCAAGAGAAGACAGAGAATATCATCATCAAAGGGAAGACAGAGATTATCATCATCCAAGAGAAGACAGAGAATATCATCATCTAAGGGAAGATAGAGATTATCATCATCCAAGAGATGACATAGATTATCATCATCCAAGAGAAGACAGAGATTATCATCATCCAAGAGAAGACAGAGAATATCATCATCAAAGGGAAGACAGAGATTATCATCATCCAAGAGATGATATAGATTATCATCATCAAAGGGAAGACAGAGATTATCATCATCAAAGGGAAGACAGATTTTCATCATCAAAGGGAAGACAGAGATTATCATCATAAAAGGGAAGACAGAGATTATCATCATCCAAGAGATGACAGAGATTATCATCATCTAAGAGAGGACAGAGATTATCATCATCCAAGAGATGGCAGAGATTATCATCATCTAAGAGAGGACATATATTCTCATCATCCAAGAGATGACAGAGATTATTATCATCTATGAGAGGACATATATTATCATCATCCAAGAGATGACAGAGATTATCATCATCCAAGAGATGACAGAGAATATCATCACCAAGAGAAGACAGAGATTATCATCATGCTCGAGAGAACAGAGATTATCATCATCCAAGAGATAAAAGAGAATATCATCACCAAAAGATGACAGAGATTATCATCATCCAAGAGATGACAGAGATTATCATCATCCAAGAGATGACAGAGATTATCATCATCCAAGAGATAAAAGAGAATATCATCACCAAGAGAAGACAGAGATTATCATCATCCAAGAGATGACAGAGATTATCATCATCCAAGAGAAGTCAGAGATTATCATCATGCACGAGAGAACAGAGATTATCATCATCCAAGAGATAAAAGAGAATATCATCACCAAAAGATGACATAGATTATCATCATCCAAGAGATGACAGAGATTATCATCATCCAAGAGATGACAGAGATTATCATCATCCAAGAGAAGACAGAGATTATCATCATCCAAGAGATAAAAGAGAATATCATCACCAAAAGATGACAGAGATTATCATCATCCAGGAGAAAACAGAGATCACACGTAGAGAAAGATTAAACAGCTCACTAACTACACGCTTTCCTGACTGGTCTTTTCAATTTCCCAGTTCTACTCGTGCCACGCCTGACATCTCACACTGTCCCTCTTTTCAATCGTCGGTCGTTGTACAACCCTTAGTTAGGATTTTATAGAAATCTAATAGGGCCCTTCTACTCTTGTAACCAAGTATCATCAACCTCAGGTTGAACTATTTCAACATGACGTCACATTAGTGACCTAACCTTCTTTGAAAACGTAGTATGTAGTGTCGTAGTTTACATACGAACTACTTATGTCGTAGTTTACATACGAACTACTTATGTCGTAGTTTACATACGAACTACTTATGTTGTAGTTTGCATACGAACTACTTATGTCGTGGTTTACATACGACCTACTTATGTCGTAGTTTACATACGAACTACTTATGTCGTAGTTTACATACGAACTACTTATGTCGTAGTTTACATACGAACTACTTATGTCGTAGTTTACATACGAACTACTTATGTCGTAGTTTACATACGAACTACTTATGTCGTAGTTTACATACGAACTACTTATGTCGTAGTTTACATACGAACTACTTATGTCGTAGTTTACATACGAACTACTTATGTCGTAGTTTACATACGAACTACTTATGTCGTGGTTTACATACGAACTACTTATGTCGTAGTTTACATACGAACTACTTATGTCGTGGTTTACATACGAACTACTTATGTCGTGGTTTACATGTCGAAGTTATATGCGAACTACTTATGTCGAAGTTTACATACGAACTGAAATATTTGTCGCCTTTTGTCCAGCATACAAAGTTTATATTGAGGGTCGCTATAATAAAAGAGACAAGAAGATTCTAGAAAAATTGATATTTCCTAGTGTCGAATCAGCTCTTAACAGAGCATTGAATTTAGACCATTCTAAACAAGGAAATTAGAGGTCCACTGGTCCCTGCTGTCCACGATAGTGGTGGGGATTTTAATCTCTAGTCACTAATTGGAGCTGTCGCAGTAAAGACCAACATCCATTGTTACGGAAAATTACAAGCTGCTCCTTGGAAACACATAAACTAGGAATCAGGGACGTCAAAGAAATAATTTTGAAAACCTCTGGAATAAAATATCAGGATAAGGACAAGGAGCGGTTATATTATTTCATGTATCCTAAAGAGAAATCCGATAACCGATGATATTGAGCCGCGTCAGCGAAACGTATTGATCGGAAAGGAAATCTAAGCGTTTATGACGTGAGAATAAACAAATATATTGCATCAGATTTTAGAAAATAGACAGGAGTCGGACCAGCGATAAGGAAAACATAATTTGCGAGAAAGTTAGAGAAAAAATCTGTGGAGATAATATCGTCGATGAAGAAATGAGATTGCTTGACTCTTTTATGTGACAATCAAGAAACATTCAGTCGCAGGACATCAAAGTGGAAATCTGTTGCAGCAATAATTGGTTTCTTTGTTCCCTTTAATTAAACGTTATTTAGAAGCTGCAGAAAGTGTATATAACGAGACCCTGGCGAGGTGTTAATTAAATCGTTCTCAGTGTTTCACTCCTGAACTTCACAGCTCTACACCAAGTCTCAACTCACGTCCACGTAAGTTATAAGTGTTCTTTGTCTTTGCTGCTTGTAGGCGGCTCAGTTAACATGTTTGTTCTTGCTGGTTGTAGGCGGCTCAGTGTAAGTGTTGTTTGTTCTTGCTGGTTGTAGGTGGCTCAGTGTAAGTGTTGTTTGTTCTTGCTGGTTGTCGGCGGCTCAGTATAAGTGTTGTTTGTTGTTGCTGCTTGTAGGCGGCTCATTGTAAGTGTTGTTTGTTCTTGCTGGTTGTAGGCGGCTCAGTGTAAGTGTTGTTTGTTCTTGCTGGTTGTAGGCGGCTCAGTGTAAGTGTTGTTTGTTGTTGCTGGTTGTAGGCGGCTCAGTGTAAGTGTTGTTTGTTGTTGCTGCTTGTAGGCGGCTCAGTGTAAGTGTTGTTTGTTGTTGCTGCTTGTAGGCGGCTCAGTGTAAGTGTTGTTTGTTGTTGCTGGTTGTAGGTGGCTCAGTATAAGTGTTGTTTGTTGTTGCTGCTTGTAGGCGGCTCAGTGTAAGTGTTGTTTGTTGTTGCTGGTTGTAGGCGGCTCAGTGTAAGTGTTGTTTGTTGTTGCTGCTTGTAGGCGGCTCAGTGTAAGTGTTGTTTGTTCTTG
Source organism: Megaustenia siamemsis (assembly GCA_032433765.1). Taxonomy (NCBI): domain Eukaryota; kingdom Metazoa; phylum Mollusca; class Gastropoda; order Stylommatophora; family Ariophantidae; genus Megaustenia; species Megaustenia siamemsis. The sequence goes on from JAVIAB010000046.1 coordinate 10,458,068, forward strand.
CTGGTTGTAGGCGGCTCAGTGTAAGTATTGTTTGTTGTTGCTGCTTGTAGGCGGCTCAGTGTAAGTGTTGTTTGTTGTTGCTGGTTGTAGGTGGCTCAGTGTAAGTGTTGTTTGTTCTTGCTGCTTGTAGGCGGCTCATTGTAAGTATTGTTTGTTGTTGCTGCTTGTAGGCGGCTCAGTGTAAGTGTTGTTTGTTGTTGCTGGTTGTAGGCGGCTCAGTGTAAGTATTGTTTGTTGTTGCTGCTTGTAGGCGGCTCATTGTAAGTATTGTTTGTTGTTGCTGGTTGTAGGCGGCTCAGTGTAAGTGTTGTTTGTTCTTGCTGGTTGTAGGCGGCTCAGTGTAAGCGTTGTTTGTTGTTGCTGCTTGTAGGCAGCTCAGTGTAAGTGTTGTTTGTTGTTGCTGGTTGTAGGCGGCTCAGTGTAAGTATTGTTTGTTGTTGCTGGTTGTAGGTGGCTCAGTGTAAGTATTGTTTGTTGTTGCTGGTTGTAGGCGGCTCAGTGTAAGTGTTGTTTGTTGTTGCTGCTTGTAGGCGGCTCAGTGTAAGTGTTGTTTGTTCTTGCTGCTTGTAGGCGGCTCATTGTAAGTATTGTTTGATGTTGCTGCTTGTAGGCGGCTCAGTGTAAGTGTTGTTTGTTGTTGCTGGTTGTAGGCGGCTCAGTGTAAGTATTGTTTGTTGTTGCTGCTTGTAGGCGGCTCAGTGTAAGTGTTGTTTGTTGTTGCTGGTTGTAGGTGGCTCAGTGTAAGTATTGTTTGTTGTTGCTGGTTGTAGGTGGCTCAGTGTAAGTATTGTTTGTTGTTGCTGCTTGTAGGCGGCTCAGTGTAAGTATTGTTTGTTCTTGCTGGTTGTCGGCGGCTCAGTATAAGTGTTGTTTGTTGTTGCTGCTTGTAGGCGGCTCATTGTAAGTGTTGTTTGTTGTTGCTGGTTGTAGGCGGCTCAGTGTAAGTGTTGTTTGTTCTTGCTGGTTGTAGGCGGCTCAGTGTAAGTGTTGTTTGTTGTTGCTGGTTGTAGGTGGCTCAGTGTAAGTGTTGTTTGTTCTTGCTGGTTGTAGGTGGCTCAGTGTAAGTGTTGTTTGTTGTTGCTGGTTGTAGGTATCTCAGTGTAAGTGTTGTTTGTTGTTGCTGCTTGTAGGCGGCTCAGTATAATTGATGTTTGTTCTTGCTGCTTAAAGGCGGCTCAGTTAACATGCTGTTTTCCTGTGCAGGTAATATGCTGCTCACCTGGCGTGTTTGTTTTTTGTTTGATTGCGGTTCAGTAAACTCACTACTTTTCTTTTGGATTTGCAGAATGAGTCTACGTGCTGTTTATATTTGCTGTCTGTAGATCTCTTGCTTTTCGTACCTCTAGTGTAAACTGCTTTTCCAATTAGAACGGATTTTAAATTTATTTTACGTACATTTATACTTGACAACTGTTTGGTGTAGCGTTTCAATTATCATTTTACAATCTTCATCAGACCACAGACTGACACGTCTGTTTGACGTCTTGTATGACAAGCACAAAGTTCTTCCACTTTCTGTGTTCCGTCGCCACCTTTTCTCAGAGTACATTAGGTGCTCCCTAAGATATTTAACTGTTTCTACTAGCTGTCCTTCATGTTCTTGTTCTATCATTCACATTTCCTACTGTTATCACTGCTGGACAGTTGCTATAATTTCTCCCGAATCTCCTCAGATCTCACGAGAGGCTGCGGGAACAGAGTGGCTCGATTTTTCTCTATAGTTTAGGAGAATCAGGTTTTAAATTCAAAATATTTTATATTTAATTGTCGGACTGTTATATGCCACTTAGAGGTTTAAACAACATTCTAGAATTAGTACCAGATCATTTGTCATGGAGAACTATTCAACTTGCCTGATATTTATCATATCGACCATGAATAGTCACGTACATACCTCTATTAGCCCGTACTGTAAATAGCCCGTACTGTAAAATAAGTAATACTATTCTCTTTTTCCACGACATGGAACGTGTGTATCGTGCATGTCGGCCTGCTTTTAATGTCTGCATATTCCCATAGTGGCATCCCTTGATGTAAGCAATTCTTGATTGCTTATTTTAGAAGACCAAATATTTACTGTCATATGGAGCCAAGACGTTCGATAGCACTTTGGTCAGTGACTCATAACTGACATTTTTAGTCAAAATCATGAGAAACTGCTATTGTTCCTAGAACTCATCCTCGCTATATCTTAGAAATATAACTAACCAGTCTAGCGATGTTGTAAGAATTTGAAAGAACCAACACCAACATTATCATGCTGACTCTGGTATGTCGGGTTGAAAGACGCCAAATTTCTTTCAAAATGAGAGCGAAGATGAGTAGTCGACGAGCGAATGGAGAAATATTTAGTGATTTTGGAATAGAAATAATAACACAAATATTGGATGATATCTACAACAGCGGATATATACCAGACGACATGCTCAAATCAATATTCATAGCCCTACAAAAAAAATCGGGTGCGATTGAATGCGATGATCATCGCACAATAAGCCTTATGAGTCATATGACTAAGATATTACTAAGAATCATCATGCGTAGAGTGCGAAACAAAAGCAGCCCAGAAATTAGCGATGAACAGTGTGGTTTTGTTAGAGATAAAGGAACAAGCAATGCAATTTATATCATAAGATCTTTAGAAAAAAGAGCCATAGAGGTGAAAACAGATCTATACCTATGTTTCATAGATTACACCAAGGCATTTGACAAAGTAAAGCACCAAGAAATAATCAAAATTTTAGAAAGCATAAACGTAGACAGCAAAGATCTAAGAATAATAAAGAACATGTACTGGCAACAAACATAGGCCATAAGAAATGAAAACCAATTGGGAATGTTTCAACAAATAAAACAGGGTGTTAGACAGGGGTGTGTGCTGTCACCAGATTTGTTTAATATTTATAGTGGGATTATTTTAAGATCCATAAGGGACATGCCTGGAATAACAATTGGAGGTCATAATATAAATAATCTAAGGTATGCTGATGATACAGTATTAATCACTAAGAGTGAAAATGAGTTACAAGAAATGTTGGACATTATAGTGAAGGAAAGCAAAAATAAAGGACTCAGCCTTAATAGCAAAAAGACAGAGGTAATGGTAACAACAAAGAAAAAGACACCACCTCAGTGCAGAATAAAGACAAGTGGAACAATATTAAAACAGGTAAATGAATTTAAATATTTGGGAACTTTGTTAACCTCAGACGGAAGATGTACAAAAGAGGAGAGATGCAGAATGGCTCAGGCAAAAGCAGCTTTCCAAAAAAATGAGGAAGATACAATGCAATCCATTTTTGACAATAGAAAAAAGAAAAAGAGTTCTTAAATGTTATGTAGAGCCAGTCTTAACATATGGATGCGAATCATGGACAATAGGACAACAGACAAGTAAATCACTGGAGTCTGTAGAAATGTGGTTTTACAGAAGAATGTTGAGAGTACCATGGACAGCTAAGAAGAGTAATGAAAACGTTCTGAAAGAGGTCAAAGCAAAAAGAGAATTAATTTTCAATATTAGAAAGAGACAATCATCATTTTTTGGCCATGTAATGAGAAGAGAACAATTGGAATATATTGTAACAACTGGAAGAATTGAGGTACGAAGAGATAGAGGGAAGCAAAGAGAAAAAATAACAGACAGCTTAAGAGAATGGCTTGGCAGAAGGTCAACAACAGAAATGATAAATAGCTGCCGAGATCGAAAATTGTGGAGAGACATGATCACCTACGCCAGTAGGCACGGTATTTGATGATGATATATATATATGACCTACTGAGTCTTGACTAACGCCAGTTGAACCCGCTAACTTTGGATAGACAGATCAGAAAGCAGAATGAGGAAGAATCATTGTATGTGTTTGACATCATTTCCTTTCTCCTGAGTTTGTTATCTTCTGATTTTGACATTATAGCTCCCTTGATTGTCACTGTGCCGGTTTTTTTTGTTCTCCATGTGCTACAATCTGACGCCTGACTTTCCCAGTATCTTTTCTGGTAGAACAAATCTTTAAAGGAAGCCCTGTATACACTCTTCTATCTCAGCAAATGTCTGAATAGAGTTGTACTATGCACACAACATTGATAATGTATAATCCTAGTTTTGAGTCTACGCAAAAAGGCAGCTCCTAAAAAACATCAGAAAGAAACAATCAACATTTTTTGGGTACATCATGAGAAGAGGAAAGTTGGAATACTTGGTTACAACTGGCAAAATAGAAGGAAAGAGAGATCGCGGACGACAAAGAGAGAAAATATTGGATAGCTTGGTGTAATGGCATGGAAAACAGTCAACAACAGAACTGATACGTTGCACTGTGAATATAAGATTGTGGAAGGAGATGATCGCCTACGCCAACCGGTATGGCACATGATGATGATGAGTGTTAGTCTTCTGTTGGCTAATGCCCTTTCTTCAAGTTTACCAAATGTCAAAGCCACCTTTCCGAATCGGGTATTTATCTCTTCATCAAGTGTGAAGGTGGTTGTGACCATAGAGCCGAGGTAAACTGTTGCACAGATGCAAGGTGTGTGTTATTTAATGTTATAGTTGCGGGTATGGCTGCACTCTTACTTGATGTAAAAGTACATAGAGGAGCAGATGTGGCTTTAGATCACCATCTTCTGTTAGTCAAACACAAGCTTAAACCGAAAAGTTATACTACAACACATTAAAGTAGAAAGTATTTCAATGTAGGGCTTCTTAAAGAGCAAGGAAGTAAAGATAAAATTGAAGTCACAATATCAAACAGATACCAAGTTGTCCAACATCTAGAAAATACAATAATTATTGAAGACCATTGGAAACAGGTAAAGGATATATGGGAGGAGACATGTGAAGATGCTCTGGGAAAAAGAGAAAACCAGAATAAGGCACTGTTGATAGCAGAGACAATAGGGACAATTAAAGAAAGAAATAACAAAAAAGCAGACACAAATAGAAGCAAAACGGTAAGTGTACAGGCCAATGCACAGAGAATTTACACAGAGGTGAACAAAGAAGTGAGGAAATGTATTAAAAGAAATAAGAGGAAATATATAGATGAACTAGCTAAAAAGACAGAGAAGGCGGCAAACAAAGAAAATATGAAAGAACTGTACAGCATAAAAAGGAAAGTAAGCGGAATGTGTGAACATATCAATGCCTTTGTTAAAGATAAGAAATGAAAGTTGCTTAGTAATATAAGGGAACAAATGAAGAGATGAAAAGAGCAATTAAGAGAACTCTTGAAATGGACAGGCCCAAATAAACCTCCAGATATACTACCAGCAGAGAAGTTCCATGTTAACTGTGGAAAGCCAAGCAAGAGGGAAATAATGAAAGCCATCAATCCATTAAAAGTGGTAAAGCTACAGGAGCAGATGACATTCCTTCAGAAGACATCAAAGCAGATATTAACACGTCTACCAAGATGTTACATAATCTAGTAGATAAAAGAGAGGGCAGAAATACCTACAGACTGGAAAGAAGGTTATATGATCAAATTACCAAAGAAAGGAAGTTTACAGCAGTGCAAAAATTATAGGGGAATTATGCTACGACCAGTGCCAGGAAAAATATTTAGCAGAATCATTCTGTAGGGACTAAAAGAATAAACAGAACATTTCAGAGATGAACAATCAGGTTTTAGGAAAACCAGATCATGCGCTGATCAAATAACTACCTTACGTATAATAGTTGAACAAAGCTTGAAACTATAGTCTCCACTTTATATCGAGTTAATAGATTAGGAAAATGCACTTTTTAGAAAGAGGAATCTTTTGAAAGTTACTGAGTCATTACGGTATCCCCATACAGTTTATTAACCTGATAAGAAGAATGTATAAAGGAAATAAATGTAGTGTTGGGCACGAAGGTCACCTTACAGAAGCATTTGAAATAAGAACAGGAGTAAAGCAGAGATGCCTTCTATCTCCATTTCTCTTTTTACTGGCCATAGATCAGATTATGAAAATAACTCAGAACATCAGAAATGGAATCCAGTGGCCACTGACCAAGCAATTTGATGACTTAGACTGTTGATGACAAACCTCTCCTATCACATAACCATTAATCGTTGTAAAACAAAAGGAGCATACTTGATGAGGGACCACAACAGCTGGGACTAAAAGTAAATAGAGAGTTATGAAAAATTATGAGATTGAATGCAGTTGACAATAATAAAAAAAATAGTAGAAATACTTATTCTAGACGGACGATGTTACATATATATGTGCAGTAATATATACAGCGTAAGAGTGGGGGAGGGGGAGAGAATGATATGGAAATAAGGATACAAAAAGCAAGAGGAGTCTTCGTTGCACTAGAGAAACCTGGATATTCAAACAAAATAGATTAAATACAAAAATAACGATTTTCAACTCCAATGTCCTGTCAGTCCTATTATATGGTTGTGAAACAAAGGGTACAACATCAAGAATACCTTCATTAATGGATGTTTCACCAGAATAAAAAGTGGAAATGGCAATTTTGGTCAAAAATCACCAAGGTAGAATTATGGAAAAGTATCAGGCAATTACAATTAGCAATTGGAGGTCATAATATAAATAAATCTGAGGTATGCTGATGGTACAGTATTAATCGCTAAGAGCGAAAATGAATTACAAGAAATGTTAGACATTATAGTGAAGGAAAGCAAAAAAAAAAAAAAGACTCAGCTTTATTAACAAAAATGCAAGTAATGGAAGCAGCAAAGAAAAACCGCTATGCACAATAAGGACAAGTAGAACTATATTAAAACAGGTAAATTAATTTAAATATCTGGGGACAATGTTAACCTCAGATAGTAGATGTACAACAGAGGTGAGGTACTGAACGGCCCAGGCAAAAGAAGCTTTCCAAAAAAAAAAAAAAAAAAAAATTAGGACACAGTGCAATCCATTTATCACAAAGGACACAAGAAAAAGAGTTCTTAAATGTTATGTAGAGCCAGTCTTAACAAATAGATGTGAATCACGGACAATAGGACAACAGACAAGAAAATAACTGGAGTCTGTAGAAACGTGGCTTTACAGAACAACGTTGAGTGTTTGGTTATTTGGTTATGGAAGGCCCCGGTATCACTGCAAACGAATTAAAATCCATAATTGCTCAACCGTCTGTGCCAGTGGAATCATCCGAATTACTAACTCATCTTCCAACAAAGAAAGGCAGCCGTAGTCCCCATCATAGCAGTCTCAGCACAAGCCAAAGGACATAAGGCGAAACCTCGGAATGTTGAGTGTACCGTGGACAGCTAAGAAGAGTAATGGAAGCGTTATGAAAGAGGCCAAAGCAAAGAGAGAGCTAATTTCCAATATCAGGAAGAAACAATGATACTTTTTTAGCCATGTAGTTTGCAATTTTGTGACAACTGGGAAAACAGAGGGAGAAAAAGAAAGGAAAAAAAAAGCAAAGAGAAAAAATACCAAACAGCTCAAGAGAATGGCTTGGCAGAAGGTCAATAACAGAATTTATGAATAACTGTTGAGATCGAAAGTTGTGGAGAGACATGACTACTTATGCCAGCATGCATGGTACTTGATGATGATGATACCCAGACAAATACCAGTGGACAAATAGATACAACGAAGACGATGACGCTGGGTAGGACACTCATTGCGGAAGCCAACAGAGAGTATTGCACGACAGGCTTTTGTTTTGGAATTCCTGGGGGAAGAGACAAAGAGGAAGGCCCAAATATTTTTGAAAAAGATAGGTGGAAGCTGAGATAAAAGATAATGGGGAAGACACAGAATGATTCTAAAAGAATGCATGGAACATAGCGGCATGGAAAGTGTTTGTTGAAGACCTATGCTCCACTGGGAGTTGAAAGGTAAAAGATGTTCTCACGCTGTAGAAGTGCCACAGTCTTCTGGACACTTACAGAGAAAAAGAATAAAACACATGATAAAACAAGATCGTCGAATTATGACTGGAGGACAGTTTAATCGTGAACAAAGTGCTGAGATGACAATGGAACAGTGTAAATCCCAAGAAGTAACTATTATATTAGGGGATTTAAATGCAAAGGTAGGAACAGCTAAAATACAAAATATGACTGGGTGACATGGCCTTGGAGAGACGAATGACAGAGGGGATATATTGATAGACTGGCAAAGGCATTTGAAATGATTATAGGTAACATCTGGTTCAAACAACACACTAGGCGACTATGGACATGGTAAAGCCCAGACAAAAAAGTACACAATCAAATTGATTTTATACTGGTACAGAGAAGATTCAGGAACGGGCTAACATCAATTAAAACAAGACCAGGAGCAGATTGCAATAGTGACCATGTACCAGTGGTTGGAAAGATGAGAATACAACTCCGGAAGACACAGAAATCCCCAAGAAATATAAAATTAGAACTATATATGCTTAGAGTAGATATACAGATGAGTGATAAGTACAGAACGATAGTTCAACATAGATATAATGCTATTGAGAAAATACAGGACACACGGAACAGTGGGAAATGCTCAAACAATAATTTCAACAAACATCAAAAGTAGTAATACCAGTGACTAAAAGAATCGACAAAAAGAAATGGATGACAGAAGAAATATTAGAAATAATAGACAAAAGACGAAAACATAAGAAAGAAGAACGGACATATTAAATATTGTTCAAAGAGATCCAGAACAAATGCAGAGATGCAAAGGAAGAATGATTAAAGCAGAAATGTGCAGAAATGGAAAAACAACAAAAGAAAGACTCAAAATGTATACATAATAAATTAAATGGATTAACAGGAAGAAAAGAAGTCAAAGTTGCAGATTGTGTGAAATCAAAGAAAGGAAATATAATAAAGGGACAGGAGAAGACAATGGAAAGATGGACAGAATATATCAACCAACACTATGATGATGAAAGACCAGAGCTTTACAATTCCAACAAAGCCACAGGACCACCAATAATGCAGAGTGAAGTGGAGGTGGCAATTCAACATATGAAAAGAGGCAAAGCTACAGGTCCCGACAATATAACAATCGAAGAGATAAATGCATTAGGAGAGCTTGGAGTACAAGTCATAGCAAAACTACTCAATGACATATATAACACTGGACACATACCTGAAGATCTACTAAAATCTATCTTTGTAGCCATAACAAAGAAGTCAGGTGCCACTTATTGTGAGGGCCATCGGATTATTCAATTCATATCAATCATCAAAATAATGAAGATTTATGGCACGATTAAATAAGAATCATTAAAAAAAAAACATGTACTGGCAACAAACAGCAGATATACGAATCAGCATCTAAACATGACAATTCCAATATATAAAACAAGGAGTGAGACAAGTCTGTGTTCTCTAGCCGGATTTGTTTTCACTTTACATCGAAAATAGTATGAGATCAATAGTAGACAAAAAAGGAATTAAAGTCAATGGTCACAGCATAAATAATTTGCGATATGCGGATGACACAGTTTTAATAGCAGAGGCATAGAATGAGCTACAAGAAATGATAGACATAATAGTAAAAGAAAGCAACAAAGGTATCAGTCTGAATAGTAAGAAAACAGAAGTAATGGTCATACCAAAGAAACAATCATCACCAGCATGCAGTATAGAATTATACAGGACAAATCTGAAACAAGTGTAACGCGCCAAATACTTGGGGACAATAATAACATCAGATGGAAGATGCCCCAAATAAATAAACAGCAGAATAAACAGGCCAAAATAGCCATTTCAGAAAATAAACAATATTGTATGCAATAAATCTATAGTAATTTCATAGAAGTGAGAAAGAGAGTTCATCGGTGCTATATAGAACCAATTTTGACATATGGAAACGAACCATAGACAGTAGACAAACAAATGAAAAGACGATTAGAAGCCACGCCACAGAGATGGGATTTCTCAGAAGAATGTTGAAAGTTTCCTGGACCACTAAAAAGACCAATTGGAAAATTCTCAAAGAGGCCAACACAAAATGGAACTCCTAAAAAATATCAGAAAGAAACAATCAACATTTTATGGCCACATCATGAGAAGAGGATAGTTGGAATACTTGGTTACAACTGACAAAATAAAAGGAAAGAGAAATCGCGGATGACAAAGAAAGAAAATACTGGATAGCTTGGTGTCATGGCATGGAAAACCATCAACACCAGAACTGATACGATGAACTGTAGATAGAAGATTGTGGAAGGACATGATCGCCTACGAAACCGGTGTGGCATTTGATGACGATGATGTATAGACCCGCTCTGTCCACGGTGTTAAAAACCGTTTTAAAATCTACGAAGAAAATAGAAAAAAGTGTTTTGTTTTTTCCTTGCACTGTTTGCAATTGGCGGAGAGTAAAAATCATATCGATGGTTGACTGCTAAGCTGTGAAACAGCCCTGGGTCTTTTGAATGATGCGTTCTGCCACTTGGTGTAGGCGCTTCAAAATAGTTCTTGGGAATTATTTTCTATTTATACTCAGAAGGGAAATACCTTGTATTTGTTACAATCACAATTGTCACATTTATTCTTGTTTACCGTCACGATTTTGACATCATGTCCTGGGATATATCTCCACATTTCTAACATCGAAAAAGTAGCTTGTAGAGTGGGGGAAGGAATGTTTTGAGGTTTTGTTGAGTACTTCGGTGGGAATGTTGTTTCTAGAGCCTAACGATTGAGAGGTCATTGTGGCATCATGAAGGTCCTTTTCAGTGGGTTCATTGTCCAGTTTAGCCAGCTGGTTTGGATATTTTGGGACCAGCTGGTCTATAAATAAATTTGCTAGACTGTCTTGAGGGTAGTGTCTTGTGTAATGTTACACTCACATTTCCAGCTGTTTAGGTTTGTCACTGCTCTCCGTTTACTGAACTATCTGAGAGTAGTGTCTTGTGTAATGTTACACCCACATTTCCAGCTGTTTAGTTTTATCACTGCCCCCCCTCCCCGTTTACTGGACTATCTGAGTGTAGTGTCTTGTGTAATGTTACACCCACATTTCCAGCTGTTTAGTTTTATCACTGCCCCCCCTCCCCGTTTACTGGACTATCTGAGTGTAGTGTCTTGTGTAATGTTACACCCACATTTCCAGCTATTTAGTTTTATCACTGCTCTCCGTTTACTGGACTATCTGAGAGTAGTGTCTTCTATAATTTTAAACCCACATTTCCAGCTGTTTAGTTTTGTCACTGCTCTCCGTTTGCGTCTTTTAAGTGAGTATTTTCTCAGATGTTTGTGTCCAGAACAACTTTTATTTTGCTGTTGAATCACCAGCTCAGTAGCTTTCTAGATCACAGATGAGATATTTGTTCAGTGCTCGTTCGCTTATCACCTTTGTTTTTCATTGCACTTCTGTCTTTGCTTGTTTTAACTGATCTTTTTACGTTCTGGCATGGATGATTCTTTAAGGTTAAGAGAGCCTTATTTTTCTTCTCTAGAAGTGAAATGGGTTTCATCGAGTTTTCGACCCAGTCCTTGTTGGAGTATTCTTTTGAACAAAGGAAGGCATAACTAAGTAAAAGATGTATGATTTCAGATGGTCGCAGGGAGAGTTCCACATTTTCTAGATCTTTTGCTTTCTCCAATCATTTCTAATAGGCATTGCAGAATAGAGCTTGGTTGTCGGGTATTTTCTTTACAATGATGCTTATCTTCAGCATGGATGGCTCTCTAAATTTATATATCTTTTAATGGCTCCTTCACTTTAATTACATGTACATGGTCTATGCCACAATCTGCACTATGATACGGTTATTGTGACATTATTCAAGCTGTGTCTGCGAGCTAAGACAATGACCTGCTGGTGCCAATGACCAGATCTTGTGTGACGTCGTTTTGCCTCCATCGATTTTTTACTTTAAAGAAAGTGTTGGTAGCGCACATGTTGTATGGGAACAACATTCTAGAAGTCTGAATATTTTCATTAATTTTACCAATAACATGATGACCTAGGTGTAGTTTAGTTTTGTAGACAGATCATACTCATTGTACATTAGGCACGTTCATAAGTACTCCCTCAGGGTTTGGAGATATGCCATTGGTTAGATTCAATGTGTGCTTTTTAGTTAATATCATCGTCATCAAGTACCGGCCTGCTGGCGTAGGTGATCATTTCTGTTGTTGACCTTCTGCCAAGCCATTCTCTTAAGCTGTCTGCTATTTTTTATCTTTGCTTCCCTCTATCTCTTGCCAGGTATTTTTTCTTTGTTGATGTGTCCTTCGAGGATGGGACTAACACTTCCATGTATTTACTGTGCCTGGACGAATACCGTTGAGTTGTCAGGGCACGCCAGAAGATTGATAATACACCACTAATGGCCTTAGGGTCCCTCCCTCTGGACAATATTCTGAATTTACTCCCGTAATGTTGGAATTCTTCCGACTCTTATTTGAAGGTAGTGAACTAGCTAGACAAGATAGCCACTGTCGGTACCCGCCAGTGCGACACTAACATAAAAATCTCACCATCCACCAACCAGTCAGAAGATAAATAACTACAACAGACAAGATAAAAAAAAAAAAACTATTCCAGGTAGTTCACCGCGTGCAACCGATGTCTGTCCACACACGGACGTTAAGGAAATATCAATAAAGGCAGCTAAAATACATAACTCATAACTAAATGTTATAATTGTAAAGTGATGCGTTTACATCAGAGTACGGGGGACTGGTTGGTCTCAAGGCAAGACGCCGGCCTCGAGACAGAGAGGTTGTGGGTTCAAATTCTGGCTGCACCAGTTGGGATTTTTATCTAAGATTTCTCTCTGCGGTAACAACCCCTGGTCTCAGCAGCGAGACCCGGCATGAAATGTCATTTACTCATCGACGGAAAAAATATGAGTACCTCCGAAGACAGAGTTATTTGTATACACCGGCGAGGGACCGCTGTGCACACGGCTGCCAGGGAAAAATGGATTAACACGCAAAATTCAGTTCCTAGTCTCTAGGGACTTCGTCAGAGGTAAAAAGCTGACGGACAAAAAAAAACCCCAAAAAACATCAGAGTACTTGATCCTATGATCATAGCGACTTATTATCTACGCCAGTTTGGCTACCGAGACCCTGCCTACGGTTAAGGGAGAAAATAATAGAGCTACTGTGACCTGTCACGTTATTTCGTAAAAGGTGACTGAGGAGGTTGGGGTCAGAGTCTTTACCGGTGTTATGGAGTTCGTGCATCTGAGCTGAAGCCATCTTCAGTGTTTACGCTGGGGTGTGGTGAGCAGGCTTTACACAAGGTAATGTGCTGGGGAGGGCATCTGAGCTGAGGCCATCTTCAGTGTTTATGCTGGAGTGTGGTGGGAAGGCTCTATACAGGGGAACGTGCTGGGGAGGGCATAGGAGCTGAAGCCACCTACAGTTTTTACGCTGGATTGTGGGCAGGCTTCATACAATGTATCGCGCTTGGGGTGGGAGGGGGGTGGGGGAGGGCGGGGTGGGCATTTGAACAACACCATGGAATCGTCCTTTGTGCCGTGAAGATGATCTGTCAAGTAAAATACAATTGTAGAACAGGCGATCAATATTGTAAAAGTGTCCATTATTTGAATGTGAGGGTGTCAGTCATTTGCCACACTTTCCTAAACGTTTGTGAAAATTGTTATCGCAGCGCTAAATAAATTGTCTGCCACAAAACAGCTCCCCAAATCATTATAGACTCTCAACAAAAGATCTTTAATGAATCTGATTTTTTATCTAAAAGACAGACTAATTAACAAACATATGTATGTTTTAGATACAATGTTAATTCGCGACAATTCACTTCTCTTGTATTTGAATTATTATCTTTGACTCAAGATTGCACCTGTAGCAAACAAAGAAATTACAGGAGTACAAAGAGCAGAATAGATTCTAGAATTTAAAATAAAAAACATGCTCTATAAAAAAAAGAAGGGCCGCGTATCAATTCAAATTAGGGTCAACTTTTTATTTCTGCTTTTTTTCGACTGGATTAAAAAAATAAAAAACTTGACCAAAAATCTCCTTGTGTCTACACTGAGCATACGACCTTTATTCGGTCCCCATAGAATACGCGACAAATTGAAACATATTGGGAGCAAATTTGATCGATATACATATATATTTGATGTTTAGTCTAGTTTATCAAAAACTTGCAATAGTGGCAATAAAAGCGTTCTCCCGATGAACTCTCTTCCTCACTTCTATTGACATAGACTAGTTGCACAAAACGTTTTTCATTTTCTGAAATGCTTTTTCGGCCTGAGCTATTCTACTTTACATTTTTCTAGTAAATCTCCTGTCTGATGTTATTATTGTACCAAAGTATTTTACTCTTGCTTTAGATTTGTCCCGTTCATTTTTATGCTGGATGATGGTGATAATTGTTTCTTCGACATGACCACTGCTTCTGATTTCTTACTATTCAGACTGAGACCTTTCTTGTTGCTTTCCTTCACTACTATATCGTTCATTTCTTGTTGCTTTCCTTCACTACTATATCGTTCATTTCTTGTTGCTTTCCTTCACTCCTATATCGTTCATTTCTTGTTGCTTTCCTTCACTACTATATCGTTCATTTCTTGTTGCTTTCCTTCACTACTATATCTTTCATTTCTTGTTGCTTTCCTTCACTACTACATCGTTCATTTCTTGTTGCTTTCCTTCACTACTATATCTTTCATTTCTTGTTGCTTTCCTTCACTACTATATCGTTCATTTCTTGTTGCTTTCCTTCACTACTATATCGTTCATTTCTTGTTGCTTTCCTTCACTACTATATCTTTCATTTCTTGTTGTTCATTCTCTGTCTCTGCTAATAAGACTGTGCCATCCGCATATCGCAAATTGTTTGTGTTATGACCATTGACTTCAATTCCCTTTTGGTATAATATTGATCTCATCGTATTTTCGCTGAAAAGTGAGAACGCATTCGACGACAGAACACAACTTTGTCTGACAACTTATTTTATATTTGAAAACTGTCATGTTTGGTTGCTAATTCATATGGCTGTTGTTTATTACAAATACATGTTTTTTTTAATGATTCTCATATCCTTGCAGCCAATGTTTAATTTCTCCAACATATCGATTATTTTCACACGGTTTATTTTGTCAAATGTTTTTGTGTAGCTATGCAGTAAATGCATATTTTTTTTAAAACCTCTACAACTCTTTCTAATGTTCTCAGGATGTATTGCATTATTGATTCTTTCTCCTTCCACAAATTCACACTTTCCTCACTTACTTTTTGCTTTATTTTGTTTCTCACACGGCTCATGATGATTCTTAGTAATATTTTTGATTATGTCACTCTTGAAAATACTAGTGAGTCTTCGCAATCAGTGGCTCTTGATTTCTTTGGGATGACTACAAAGATAGGTTCTAGTAGGTCAACGAGCATGTGCCCACTGTTATATATTGTCTTTGAGTAATTTGGTTATTAACTGTACTCCCAGCTTCCCTAAAGCATCTACGTTTTCGATTGTTATATTAAAAAAAAAAATATCTCTTGACACTAGTTACTCTACTTCCGCTATCTAAGTTTCACCTTATTGGTATAATTGAGACGCCACTGAAAGACATGGCCTGTTTGGTTTGGTCACTTCTTGATTGTATCGAATCTCTCTCTGTTTGGTTTGGTCACTTCTTGATTGTATCGAATCTCTCTCTGTTTGGTTTGGTCACTTCTTGATTGTATCGAATCTCTCTCTGTTTGGTTTGGTCACTTCTTGATTGTATCGAATCTCTCTCTGTTTGGTTTGGTCACTTCTTGATTGTATCGAATCTCTCTCTGTTTGGTTTGGTCACTTCTTGATTGTATCGAATCTCTCTCTGTTTGGTTTGGTCACTTCTTGATTGTATCGAATCTCTCTCTGTTTGGTTTGGTCACTTCTTGATTGTATCGAATCTCTCTCTGTTTGGTTTGGTCACTTCTTGATTGTATCGAATCTCTCTCTGTTTGGTTTGGTCACTTCTTGATTGTATCGAATCTCTCTCTGTTTTAGAAGGATCTCCCCCACAAACACAAAATATTTGACTAATTCGTTCTTGAATCTTCTAGAACATTTAAATATGTCACCCATTTGGCGAGATTGCTAGAGTCAACTCTAGACGGCATGACGTCAGAAAGTTTGAAAACAATTTGTTATTTTGGTTAAATGTTTGGCCCCATTTATCTCAACGCTAACTCACGACAGCAACTTCTTTCTCTTATTTCGTCACTTACTCTTGTTCCCATTCCGATGCCGAGGGAGATACAAAGTTCTTGTTCTGACCACGTGACTGATTATAAAACACGGGCTAGTATATACTTCCTCTGGCATTTGACTGCCATCTCTAACCGGGAACAGACGAATCCTTCCTACAAGCAAAGTCTCATGTTTATATATTATCATTTCTCTAGATACACGTATACTTCCATACTTCCACTGTTCACTTATCCTTCAACATGTAGTAGATATATATCTCTCATTTCATCATCTCATCTCTTATCCCTCCGTTCAATTCTCCCTTACTTACGTGTCCCAATCATCCTAGATGTAGTAATCTTTATCTGTGCCTCATCGTGTATTGTCGTTTCGTTTCCTGTGAGTTACACCTCAATACTTGCTTCTTGTTCTGATCATTTTGGCGGCTTGAAACATTGTTGATTTATGTTTTCACAGCGTTTCTTTGATGTTGTCTGTACATCTTACTTTTGGTTTGCTTGTTATTCTTCTATTTTCTCCTCTTTTAATATATGTTTTATATGGTAAGGAATTGAATGGCATTTTTTCCAGATAGGTACACTAATTTACTTGTTGTTTCTCTATGTTGCTCACCATAGTTCAATGTACACTCTTTTTCATATAACATGATTTCTGAATCTCTCTTTCCTGGCAACACTCCATGCGCATTTCTCAGACATCTCATCCTGTAGTGACATGCTTTCTTGCATGCTTAGATATAAGTGACCATGTTTGGCATTAATGGCACAATGTGGACATGGATATATTCAGTATAAGATATTTCTCGTTGGTTATAAGTATTGCTTTGTATTGACGTATAGGGGATATCTATCTAATGTCATTTGGAGCCAAAGACGGCACATGGGGCATCAATTCTATACTCTCTTAGACTGACGACGATCTTTGTTTTCATACCCTGCCCAGGACCCGTATTGTATCTCGCCACACACCTATGTGCTGGTCTAGTTGATAGAGCTTATGCCTAATGTTGTTGCCTCTCGCCTCAGTGATTGACGTCATTTTTTTACCCTTTAGCTCCCATTTGAGGGCTTCCTTTATAAGATTATCTTGTATTCTTCCTCATCATATGACCACCATATGATAACCTTCTTCTCTTGATTATAGACGATATTTTTAGCTACTTTGTCATTTCTGTATTGTTGTACTAGTATTAAATTCATTCCAATGTATATGACGTATTTACTTGAGTTATATGTTTTAAACAGCATCCAATTTATTTTCTATTGCCTTTAGTTGTTTGCCAGCTCTCACTGGCATATGTAAGTGTTGATAAAACATTTGAATTGAAAATCCTGTGCTTTATTTTATTGCTTAGTAATTATGATTTCCATATTATATCAAGGTTACTGAAAGTCAATGCTACTTATGCTTTTTTTTCCTGTTTATAGCGGATATTTGTCCCGATATTTGGTTTGCTTTGCTTGTTACATCGGATGCCTATTTCTTTATGGGTTTTACCGTGTTCAAAGAATATTGTTCCCAGATAATTAACATGTGTTACTTGATTTATAACTTGGTGTTCTATAGCTATGTTTAATGTCTTCTTTTATCTTCCTATTTATATAACTTCTATTTCTTTTAGTACTTATTTTCACTTTATTCTTTATGCATTTATTTTTTTTAGGAACAACATATGTTGTTGAAGTTATGGTTCTATGAAAGCTAATAGGAACGGTTCGTCAGCCAAAAATATTTGGTTTATTTCTTTAATTTGTAATTTGGCATCCTTGCATATTTTTTCGAGGCAAGTGACAAACAAGAGTGGTGACTATACACACACTTGTCTAACTCCAGATGTTACTGCGAATGTTTTTTAAATCCCTTTATTCGATCTAATTATACATCTGCAATTACTATATAAGCTCATGTAACATCTAATACGGTGGTCTGTAACGAGCCAATGTTTGCCATTATACATTTCTATCCACCCTATATAGACATTTTCTTAGCGAACAAAATCTTGCTATAAAACGATTCTTGTTGTATTCTATGTTCATCTCTACTAGCTGCTTGCAATTACATATTTCATCTGTGCAGCTTCTATTGTTCATCAAACCCATTTATTCTTCTGTCAACTTGGGCTCATAATTGGTCTTAACCTTGTGTCTATAATTTTGGCACGCACTTTGCTTATATGACGTAACAGTGATATGCTACGGTATGAGATAATTCTCTCTTGTTTCATTGTTTCTTCCAAAGGAAATTATTATTGCTAGTTGCTAATCAGTAGATGTTTGTTGTTGTACACATGCTGCATTGAACATTCTATTCAACCATCTAGTGCTAAACTCTCCTGCTGCTTGGATTATTTCCCATGATAATCTATCTGATCCTGGCGATTTGCATTTCAGCGACTTTTTAACCAGCTTTTCTTGACATAATTTCTGGATCTCTTAATCATCATCATCATTGAGTGCCGTCACCGCATCGAATGTTGGATACCATGAAGCGCCATTCCGCTCTGTCTCTTGATTTGTTGGTGCAGTTTGTTATAGGCTGACTTGTCCATCTTTTGATGCTACTCGTCCATGTTTATTTGGGTCTTTCTCTGCCTCTTTTACCTTGTAGTTTTTCCTCCAAGATTACTTTTAGTAGGCTGTTGTGTCTTTTACCATGTCCCAAAAATCTCATTTGTGCTGTTTGAATTTTATTTAGTAGTTCTCTTTTCATGTTTAGTTGTCTTAAGACTTCATCGTTTGTTTTCTTCTCTTTCCATCCAATTCTACATATTCTTCTATGTATCCACATTTCAAAGGCTTCAATTATCTGCTATGTTTTCTTATCTAATACCCATGTTTCTGCACCACACAGGAATGTTGAGAAGATGTAACATTTTGTTATTCTTAGTTTTAGCCCTTGTGTTATTTGTTTTGATGTTAGTATATTTTTCATGGCATTAACATTACTTTTGTCATTACTATTTTTTTGTTTATTTCAATTGTACATTTTTCATCACCAGTTATAGTATGTCCAAAGTAGTTGTAGCTCTGAATTGTCTACAGGTCTATTCCTTCAATTTTAATATCCACTTTTAGGTTTTGAACATTATCTCATAGCTATGATCATAGTTTTAGTCTTATTGATATTCAAATCTAATCGATATTTGTTCTTGTCATGTTTATGTCATTAAGTAACTGTTGTAGATCTGTAGGATTTTCTGCTAGTAATACAGTGTCATCAGCATATCTTAGACTATTTATTACCTTTCTATCAATGTTTAGACCTGTACTACAATGATCTAACCCCGAAAGTCTGTTTTGTTCACTATCGTTCTAGACAACTAGTCTGTTTGCTCATCATCAAAAAGTAGCCAGTCTGTCTGTTTTGTTCACTATCGTTCTAGACAACTAGTCTGTTAGCTCATCATCAAAAAGTAGTCAGTCTGTCTGTTTTGTTCACTATCGTTCTAGACAACTAGTCTGTTAGCTCATCATCAAAAAGTAGCCAGTCTGTCTGTTTTGTTCACTATCGTTCTAGACAACTAGTCTGTTAGCTCATCATCAAAAAGTAGCCAGTCTGTCTGTTTTGTTCACTATCGTTCTAGACAACTAGTCTGTTAGCTCATCATCAAAAAGTAGCCAGTCTGTCTGTTTTGTTCACTATCGTTCTAGACAACTAGTCTGTTAGCTCATCATCAAAAAGTAGCCAGTCTGTCTGTTTTGTTCACTATCGTTCTAGACAACTAGTCTGTTAGCTCATCATCAAAAAGTAGCCAGTCTGTCTGTTTTGTTCACTATCGTTCTAGACAACTAGTCTGTTAGCTCATCATCAAAAAGTAGTCAGTCTGTCTGTTTTGTTCACTATCGTTCTAGACAACTAGTCTGTTAGCTCATCATCAAAAAGTAGCCAGTCTGTCTGTTTTGTTCACTATCGTTCTAGACAACTAGTCTGTTAGCTAATTATCAAAAAGTAGTCAGTCTGTCTGTTTTGTTCACTATCGTTCTAGACAACTAGTCTGTTAGCTCATCATCAAAAAGCAGCCAGTCTGTCTGTTTTGTTCACTATCGTTCTAGACAACTAGTCTGTTAGCTCATCATCAAAAAGTAGCCAGTCTGTCTGTTTTGTTCACTATCATTCTAGACAACTAGTCTGTTAGCTCATCATCAAAAAGTAGCCAGTCTGTCTGTTTTGTTCACTATCATTCTAGACAACTAGTCTGTTTACTCCTCATCAAAAAGCAGACAGTCTGTCTGTTTTATTAACTATCTTTCTAGACAACTAGTCTTTTAGCCCATTATCAATCTTCTTCTTCTTCTTTTCTTTCTCATTTCCCTTTCAGCGTCGAGGGAATATATAATTTGCCGTCTTTCCCTCTTCTGTTCGCTTCTGACGCTGTTATGTTTCCTAGTGTTTCAAATATTCCATTTTCTGTTTCGTGGTCGGCCATTGGATCAGGTGCTCCCGCAACGTTTATTGACGGCTCGTTGTTTTGTACTTTGATCACTCTGCCTTGTCACGTGCCCAAACCAATTTATTTGTTATGTTTTAATATATTCTTTAAATTTATTCCTAGCTTTTTTCTCAGTTCTTCATTTTCTATCTTATCTCTCAGACTGTTTCCTGTCATTCGTCTAACACATTTCATCTCCATAGAGGTTATTCTTATATTTGTTCTTGCATCTGGAGTCCAAGACTGGCATTGGTAGCACAACATCGGGATGAAGATTATATTGTAGAGTGCCCGTTATATCTTTAAAGTTATTTCCTTCCTGGACAATAATGGTGATAGATGTCCAATAATATGACAAGCTTTGCTACATATTGAGTCTATTTATGCTGTTTGTGAATTGTCGTTTGTCACAGACTTCCAAAGATTTAAATTCCACTACTTGTTCTGTCTGCCGTCTATAGTTATATTGATGGTTTGTTTCTCTTTTGCGATATTCATGATTTATCTTTTATTGATGTTGATTTTCATGTTAAATTATGTGTTTGTGCTATTGAGTCTATTTAAATGTTATTATAGGTCTTCTATTTTCCATGTATTAGTGCCTGATCGTATGCGAGTAGAAGCTCCTGACCTTCTCTGTCTCCGTTGTGTTGACTAACTTGCATATATAGTCTGTGTGTGTAATACACAGTAGGGGAGATAGTACGCATCCCTGTCTTACACCTGACCTAACTTGAAGTGGTCTCTGTAAATTGCAGCTATTCGGACTGTGCAGCTGCTGTTGATGTAGAATCGTTTAATTAGATGGATTTGTTGTTAGTTTACTCCGTATGTTGTTATTATCTCCCATAGTTGTTCTCTGCTTGTCGATTTTTTTTTTTTTTTTTTTTTTTTTTTTTTTTTTTGGTAATGAAAGCTTTGTACAAACTCTGATTGTGTTCTGACGTCTTTTCTGCAAGCTATTTTAAGGTAAATAGACCCACCAGTACATGCTCGGTTTTTCTGGGAGCTCCCCGTTTGAGGATCGCTTAACTGTAGCTCTATTACTGGTATCAGCAGTTTTTCCAAAATTTTGGCGTATAACTTTCCTACATTGCTGAGTAGCGATATACCTTTATTTCTTCGGTTTCTCTTTTATGATGTTGGGTTCAGTGTTTGTGCCTTTTTGCGTTTGTTTGTTTGTTTGTTTGTGTTATTGATAGTTGATATCATGTTTAGTAGGTCTTCAAAATATTCCTTCCATCTCTGTTGCATATGTTGGTTATTTGATATTAGATGTCAGTCTATGTCGAATATGTGCTCAGTAGAATCGTCGTTTTCTTTTCTCGCTCTTGTTGCTTTTGCAGATTTTTAGAAATCTCTTATGGCTGTCCTGATGTACCTGCTCGTTTTTTTGTCCGCATTATGTCCATTTGTTTTGCTTAGCTTCTTTGATCAAATTTGTAAATAGTTTCTCCTTTTCTTTAATTGCTTCTCTGATTTCTTTGTTAAACCACATGTTTTCTCTTTGCATCTTCTGTTTGTTTGCATATTTTTTCTTTCTTTTTGACTTAGTGTCATCATAACCATTTTATGATCCGTTTCGTCTGTGATATTAGGGATAACTCTGCTGTCGGTTGCTCTTTGCTGGTTATGTTTTCTTGTTCATCATCTACCTTTTAGTCCCCAGTGGAGCATAGGTCTTCAACAAACACTTTCCAAGTCGTTCTGTTTTTTGCAAGTCTTTTAAGATCATTCCATGTCTCCCCCATCATCTTAATCTCTGCTTCGATCTTTCTTCTCCAAGAATTCCTTGGGCTTCCTCTTTGTCTTTTCCCCTGGGGATTCCAAAAAAGGGCCTGTTGTGTAATACTCTCAGTTGGCGTCCGTAGTGTGTGTCCTATCCATCGCCATCGTCTTCGCTGTATCTCTTTATCCACTGGTATTTGACTGGTACATTTCCATAATTCTATGTTAGTGACTTTGTCATGCCATTTCCATCCTTTTATTCTGCGTAAGCATCCATTAATGAAAGTCTGTACCTTCATGATTGTCAATTTTGTTATTCTCCATGTTTCACAGCCATATAATAGGATCGACTTAACATTTGAATTGAAAATTTTTATTTTTGTATTTAGCCTAATTTCTTTGGATTTCCATATGTTTCCCAGTGCAATGAAAGCTCCTCTTGCTTTTGATATCCTTATTTTGGTATCATTTTCTGTTCCTCCCTCTTTATCTATATTACTGCCCAGATATATGTAAGATTGTACATCTAATAGAGCTATTTCTCCTAGTTTTATTCGGTTATTGGCAACTGAATTAATTCTCATAATGTTGGTCTTATCTCTATTAATCTTTAGTCCTAGCTGCTGTGATCTCTCATCTAATATACTCATTTTATCCTGCATCTGTTGATGGCTGTGTGATAGGAGAGCTATGTCTTCAGCAAAGTCTAAATCATCAAGTTGTTTGGTCAGTGACCACTGGATCCCATTTCTGTTGTTTTGAGTTATTTTCATAATCCAATCTATGGCCAGTAGAAAGAGAAATGGGGACAGAAGGCATCCCTGCCTTACTCCTGTTCTTATTTCAAATGCTTCTGTAAGCTGTCCTTCATGCACCACACTACATTTTGTTCCTTCATACATTGTTTTTATCAGGTTAATAAACTTTATGGAGATTCCGTAATGACTCAGCAACTTCCAAAGCATTCTTCTGTCTAAACTATCAAATGCCTTTTCGTATTCTATAAATCCAATATAAAGTGGGGATTTTAGTTATAAACTTTGTTCAACTATTATGCGTAGAGTAGTTATTTGATCAGCACATGATCTCTTCTTCCTAAAACGTGCTTGTTCATCTCTCAAGTGTTTCTCTATGGCCTCTTTTAGTCTCTCCAGAATGATTCTGCCTAATATTTTTCCTGGCACTGATAGTAGCATAATTCCCCTATAATTTGTGCACTCCTGTAAACTTCCTTTCTTTGGTAGTTTGATCATATAACCTTCTCTCTAGTCTTTAGGTATTTCTTCCCTCTCCCAAATTTTATCTAATAGATTATGTAACATCTTGGTAGAGGTGTTAATATCTGCTTTGATGACTTCCGAAGGAATTTCATCTTGTCCTGTGGCGTTACCATTTTTTTATAATTTGACGGCTTTCATTATTTCTTCTTTGCTTGGTTTTCCACAGTTAACGCTTAACTCTTCTTCTGCTGGTAGTATATCTGGAGGATTATTTGAGTTCGGTCTGTTCAAAAGTTCTTCAAAGTGCTCTTTCCATCTCTCCATTTGTTCCCTTATATTACTAAGCAGATTTCCTTTCTTATCTTTGATAAAGGCGTTGATCTGTTTGTATTTTCCACCTAATTTCTTTGTGCTGTTGTACAGTTCTTTCATATTCCCTTTATTTGCTGCTGCTTCTGCCTCTTTAGCTAGTTCATCTATATATTTCCTCTTATCCCTTTTAATGCATCTTCTCACTTCTTTGTTCACATCTTTGTAAGCTTCCTGTGTCTTGGCTTTATTACTTCTCGTTTTGCTTTTATTTATGTCTGCTTTCTTGTTCTTTCTTTCTTTAATTTTATCCAGGGTCTCTGCTGTCTTCCATGCCTTATCCTGGTGTTCTCTTTTCCCCAGTGTTTCTTCGCATGTCTCTTTCCATATATTTTTTACCTGTATCAAATGATGTTCTATATTTATTGTATTTTCTAGTTGTTGGAGAACATGGTATTTGTTTGATATTGTGCCTTCGAATTTATCTTTAATTCCTTGTTCTTTAAGAAACCCTGCATTGAAATACTTTCTACCCTTATTCATTGTAGTATACCTTTTCAGTTTAATTTTAAGTTTGGCTAACAGAAGATGATGATCAGAAGCTACATCTGCCCCACTATATACTTTTACATCCTGTAAGGATGACTTAAACTTATTATTAATACATATGTGATCATTTTGATTTTCCGTTCTATGATCTGGTGACACCCATGTAGCTTTGTGTATTCTTTTATGTTGGAATATTGTTCCCCCCAGGCTCATTTGATTAAGGGCGCAGAAATTCACAAATATCTCTCCATTCTCGTTTATATCTTCAAGTCCATGTTTCCCCATAATCTCTTCACAGCCTCTGTTGTCTGATCCTACCTTAGCATTTAGATCTCCCATCAAGATTATAATATCCTTGGCTCGTCTTACATCCATCTGACATTGTAGCTGTTTATAGAAATCATCTTTAACTGAATCATCCTTATCGTTGGTTGGTGCATAGCATTGTATAATGTGTAATTTTATTTTGTTTTTGGTTGTTTTAAATGTTTTGCTCTCACCAGTCTTGGTCCCACTGCCTCCCATTTCCACCTGCTCCAGTTCTATAATTGCGACTATCTGTGTTCGAAGAATGTGCTGGTGATAAACAAATGATTTTGGTAACGTAGTTCCAGCAGTCTGCTTCTATTTTAATTTATTTCAGTTGTCTTACCAGAAAATGTTCCCAGGATATACTTCTCACTGTTGCGTTTCCCAATGCCATCTATTAAAATCTTCTATCACTAACATGTCGTCACTTGCATCATTCTTTTTGACAATTTCATTTAGTGTCTCATATAATTCTTCGCTGTCTTTTCATTGTTGTTATGTGGTACATAAATATGTATGTAAGTTACTTTTTGGTTGTCTTTTAGTAGTCTGGTTGTGGTTATTATTTCTGAGTAGTATTTTATTTCTAGAATATTCTTTGCCTACTCTGGGTATATGATAGAGCCTCCTTCATGTGTTGCTCTTTCTGTTTTATCGACTACTGAGAATATTATCCTGCAGTTCATGTGTGTTTTCTTTATATGTTGTCCTTTCACTCTGGTGTCTTTATTCCTAGTATTTTAAATTTCCTCTTTGTCATTTTTCGCATTTGTGCAAATTATAATTTTTTCATTCCGCATTTATTGATAGTTTCTAATGTATATTTGTTGCATATCTCAATTTTTATGTGATTTCTTTGAGCATAAAACGTTTATCCTTTACCAACCTGCTGTGTCGGTCGTAAGTTAAGGGTTTAACTTAAAAACGCACATTAAGTGTGTCCGGAGATGTTTTCCCACAAGTTAGATCACTAAGTGTCACATGCGATGTTTTACGGTCTAACTATACACTTTCAGACGGTTGCATTATAAAGTAGTTATCTAATCTTGCCATAATCCTTGAATAGAATACTTTACACAAATTTTGAAAAATATATCCATTTATCATCACCATTATGTGTCATGCCGGTTATAGTAGGCGACCATGTCCTTCCACAACCTTCTATTCATCGTATATCGTATCAATTATGTTGCCGATTGCTCACCATGCCACGACAGAAAGCTATCTATCTAGTATTTTCTCTCTTTATCGTCCGCGATCTCGCTTTCCTTGTATTTTGCCAGTGGTAACCAAGTATTCTAACTTTACTCTTCTCATGATGTTTCCGAATGATGTTGATTGTTTCTTTCTGATGTTTCTTAGGAGATAATTTGTTGTGTTGGCCTCTTTGAGAATTTCCTCGTTGTTCTTTTTAGCTGTCCAAGGAACATTCTAAATTTTTCTGAGTAATCCCTTCTCTGTCGCCTCTAATCGACTTTTGATTTGTTTGTTTGCTGTCCACGATTCGCTTCCATAAGTCAGAATTGACTCTATGTAGTACCGCTGACCTTTCTTTCTCACTTCTATTGACAAAGATTTCTTGCCTGAGACGTTTTCCTTCTTCTGAAATGCTACTTGGGCCTGAACTATTCTGTTTTATTTCTGTAGTGTATCTTCCATCTGATGTTATTATTTTTGCCCAACTATTTGACGCGTTGCACCTGTTTCAGATTTGTCCTGTTTATTTGTATGCTGCATGATGGTGATGATTGTTTCTTTGATATGACTATTACTTCTGTTTTCTTATTAATCAGACTGAGACCTTTCTTGTTGCTTTCTTTTACTATTATGTCTATCATTTCTTGTAGTTCTGTCTCTGTCTCTGCTATTAAGACTGTGTCATCCGTATAACACAGCCTTGTCGGATTAATTGTTATATATATAGTAGAACTGTTCTGTTTTACTGCTAATTCTTATTGCTGCTGTTTGTAGCAAATCCTTGTCAGCAAAGTTTAATTTCTCCAGCATATTGATTATTTCATCATGCTCTACGTTGTCAAATGCTTTTGTGTGGTCTATAATTCATATTTATATATATATATATATATATATATATCTTTCTGTAGCTCTCTCTATCAATATTCTCAGGATGTATATTGCATTTTTGGTGCCCATTCCTTCCACAAATTCACAGTGTTCCTCATTTATTTCTGGTTTAAATGTATTCCTTACACGTCTCATGATGATTTTTAGTAATATTTTCCTCATGTTGCTCATGAGACTAATATTGCGATGGTATTCCCAATCAGTGGCGCCTGACTTCTTCAATATGGCTACAAAGATACATTTTAGTAGATCTTCGGGTATGTGTCCAGTGTTATGTGATTGAGTAGTTTTGTTATGAATAAACTTATCCGTTAGAAACACGTTTTCGGTAACTTTTATCACATAATACACACTCAGAAATTAAAACAAACCTTAATGGTGGACAACCGGAAACCTCTAAATCATCAGTAAACACAATAAACTGGGAATCACATGAAACAGTTCAACCACTTCACATATCCGGGGCTCTAAAGCCGCCAGCGAAGGATCACAAACAGACGCACTAGTCCAGGCATTGGGAGCCCAGATAAAATGAAACTTTATTTGGATAACAAAATCATATCGGTAAGAAGGTGAATCAAACAATTATGAGCAATATCTTCCTCTTTCTTTTCTTTTCCTTCTTCTTATTTACTTTCTCATTTTCCTTTCAGCGCCGGGAGGAGATATTACTTACGTTCTTTTGCTCTTCATTACACCCATGCTGCTATTGTTTCCTAGTGTTTCTAATATTCCGTCAATCCAGATTTTTTCGTTTTTGGCCCTTGGGTAAGGTGTTCTCGCAACGTTTGTTGAAATTTTGTTGTGTTGTGTTTTAATCTTTCTACCTTATCATGTTACCAAACCATTTGATTTGTTTTTCTTTATATATTATATTTTGTGGGGATTATTCCAAGTTTGTTTCACAGTTCTTCATTTCTGATCAGGAAGCAGAATAACCATGCCAGGAAACAATTCAAGAAAGTTAAGTAAGCAGAGAACCAATCATTACATCAGGTGTGGCAGCACCTACAATCCAAACATAAGACGCTGTGTAAATAAAAAAGGCTATATCGGAAAATGAAGGCAACTAAGATGGCTAGAGAAACGTTCTCTGGGGATCCGTTCGCCTTTGAGAAGGAACTGTTTGAACCACCAAGATCTGGAACATTGACAGCCCCTGGTCTACAAAAGATGCCCAGAGGTACTGAAGCGACTACACTCTGTCTAAAGAAAAGTGTCTCCCACTTTTGTTATCAAATTCAAGGTCTCTTATAGATTTGAATACTTGTTTTAAATGACATTGTGTATCTTTTAAAATGTTCGGATTGTCATTATTGATGGTTGTGTTCTTTATTTTCAGTTGCCAATGATAAGTAAGTAGTTAACTAAATTCATTAAACAACTTTGATTCAAACAAATAAATCATCATCATTATGTGCCGTACCGGTTGGCGTAGGTGATCATATCCTTCCACAATCTTCTATCTACAGTGCATTGTATCAGGTCTGTTGTTGACTGTTTTCCATGCCATGACACCGAGATATCCAGTATTGTCTCTCTTTGTCGTCCGCGATATCTCTTTCCTTTTATTTTGCCAGTTGTAACCAAGTATTCCAAACTTTCCTCTTCTCATGATGTGCCTGAAAAATGTTGATTGTTTCTTTCTTGTGTTTTTTACGTGTTCCCTTTTTGTGTTGGCCTCTTTAAGAATTTCTTCATTGGTCTTTTTTGCTGTCCAGGGAACTTTCAACATTCTTCTGAGAAATGCCATCTCTGTGGCCTCTAATTGTCTTTTCATTTGTTTGTCTACTGTCAATGATTCACTTCCATAGGTCAGAATTGGTTCTATATAGCACCGGTGAAATCTCTTTCTCACTTCTATTGATATAGATTTGTTGCAAAAGATATTTTTTATTTTCTGAAATGCTGTTTTCTGCTTTTTATTTCTGTGGTGCATCTTCCATCTGATGTTATTATTGTGCCTATGTATTTGATGCATTGCCCATGTTTCAGATTTGTCCTTTTTATTTGTATGCTGCATGATGGTGATAATTGTTTCTGTAATATGACCATAACTTCTGGTTTCTTACTATTCAGACTTAGACTTTTTTGTTCGCTTTCTTGTACTATTATGTCCATCATTTCCTGTAGTTCATTCTCTGTCTCTGCTATTAAGACTGAGTCATCCGCATATCGCAAATTATTTATGTTGTAACCGTTGACTTTAATTCCTTTTTTGTCTACTATTGATCTCATATGTTCGCTGTAAAGTGAAAACAGATGCGGCGACAGAACACAACCTTGTCTGACTCCCTGTTTTATGTATTGGAACTATCTTGTTTTTTTTGCTAATTCTTATGGCTGCTGTTTGATGCCAGCACATGCTTTTTTTATTATTTTGATTCGGAGACCTTTGCCATCAATATTTAATTTCTCCAGCATTTTTATTATTTCCACAAGATTTACTTTGTCAAATTCATTTGTGTAGTCTATAAAGCACATATATAGATCTTTCTTTACCTCTATAGATCTTTACCTCTATAGATCTTTACCTCTATAGATCTTTATACTCGTTTTTTTTTCTATAGATGATCTATGTGCATTGAATACATCTCAGATTGTTTATATTCTGTTGGTTGACTGATATTCTCTACGGATCTTATGTTAATCGCATCATACAGATTAAATACTTCTTGTGACAATACAGAACCGTGCCAAACTGCTTATTTGATTTGTTGGAACATTCCAACTTGATTTCATCATCTTGATGAGGACACGATGATAATTACCGGTAGGACAAGATAATGTAGGACACGATTGTATGTAGGCGTTATGACCAGATGATTTGTAGCTGTAGGACACGATAATATGTAGGCGTTATGACAAGAGGATTTGTAGCTGTAGGACACGATAATATGTAGGCGTTATGACGAGATTATTTGTAGCTGT
Organism: Megaustenia siamemsis; assembly: GCA_032433765.1. Lineage (NCBI taxonomy): Eukaryota > Metazoa > Mollusca > Gastropoda > Stylommatophora > Ariophantidae > Megaustenia > Megaustenia siamemsis. Next base: position 10,487,739 of record JAVIAB010000046.1, read on the forward strand.
AGGACACGATAATATGTAGGCGTTATGACGAGATGATTTGTAGCTGTAGGACACGATAATATGTAGGCGTTATGACAAGAGGATTTGTAGCTGTAGGACACGATAATATGTTGGCGTTATGACCAGATGATTTGTAGCTGTAGGACACGATAATATGTAGGCGTTATGACAAGAGGATTTGTAGCTGTAGGACACGATAATATGTAGGCGTTATGACCAGATGATTTGTAGCTGTAGGACACGATCATATGTTGGCGTTATGACGAGATTATTTGTAGCTGTAGGACACGATAATATGTAGGCGTTATGACGAGATGATTTGTAGCTGCAGGACACGATGATAAGTAAATGTAGGATTGGATTGGATTGGTTTAGTAGCCGTATGACAAGTTAATACATAGCGTTATGACAAGATGATACTTAGTTGTAAGACATGATGATAAGTAGCTGTAGGACACGATGTTAAGTAGCTGTGGAACAAGATGGTAATTAGTTGTAGTATACGATGATAAATAGCTGAAGGACACGGTAATAAGTAACTGTATGACATAGTGATAAATCGATGTAGGCCACGATTATAAGTAACTGTGGGACACGATGATAAGTAGTTGTAGGACACGGTGATAAGTCGATGTAGGACACGATGATAATTAGCTCTAGGACACGATGATAATTAGTTGTAGGACACGATAATAGGTAGTTGTAGGACACGATAATAATTAGTCGTAGGACACAATGATAAGCAGCTGTATAACACAATAATAAGTACTTGTAGAATACAATGATAAGTACGTGTAGAACACAATGATAAGTAGCTGTAGGACACGGTGATAAGTCGATGTAGACACGGTGATAATTCGCTGTAGGACACGGTGATAATTCGCTGTAGGATACGGTGATAATTCGCTCTTGGACACGGTGATAGGTAGTTGTAGGACACCAAAATAAGTAGATGTAGGACTCGTTAATAAGTAGCTGTAGGACACGATGATAAGCATTAAACTCGTGAGACCTTGATCCTGCATTGACTTTCAATGGGGATGAACATACAAAAATGGTCAAGGCCTGAAAAGGGACACAGAACAAATGTTTAAGTAGAATAAGGCAGTCAAGACCCTCCAAACATAAACACAGAACAAATGTTTAAGTAGAATAAGGCAGTCAAGACCCTCCAAACATAAACACAGAACAAATGTTTAAGAAGAATAAGGCAGAGCAAGACCCTCCAAACATAAACACAGAACAAATGTTTAAGAAGAATAAGGCAGTCAAGACCCTCCAAACATAAACACAGAACAAATGTACAAGAAGAATAAGGCAGAGCAAGACCCTCCAAACATAAACACAGAACAAATGTTTAAGAAGAATAAGGCAGATCAAGACCCTCTAAACATAAACACAGAAAAAGTAGAATCCACCCAGGGAATAGGGAACCAGTCTCAAAACAATATTGACTGAAAACATTAATTATTCCGATAAGAGCCAAATATAGTGCAGCGAAAGAAAGCATGTAATCGTGAAAGCAAAAGGAGAAAAGAAATCACTTATTGTTTATTTATTTATTCGATTTGTTTGTCATCGGAAAAAGGCAAATCGGTAGATCTAAACTATGATATAGAGATATTTGTAAATCATCTCTGAATGACTTCTCTATCTGTGAAAATGACTGGGAACATCTTGCAAGTGATCGCACGTCATGGAGAGCCTGTATAAAAAATGACATAACATCACTTGAGGCTGTACTATGGCAAAGCAATGAAGAAAATAAGACTTGAAAAACATGAAAAACCATGTTTATCAGGGGGTCTGACTTGTTCAATCTGTAGCCGAGTGTTTTTATCAAACATTGATAGAATCAGCCAAAGGAGAAGCTGTTCGACAAAACCAAAACCTCAAAAAAAAAATACACAATGGCCTCCACTAAACCGTCTGACAAGATGAAAAGGGCCATATATATGTCTATCATTAATCTTAGATATGATGGTAACGCATTACTATACACATACTGGGTGGCAAGCTAAAGTAATGAAACAATTGCTCGACGTGCTCTCCGCTGGTAATTAGATTGCTTGAATGCAAGATGTTGTCAACCTGTATACATGAAAGCCAAACTAAGGATAAAATCAAGACGTGAACAATGCATTCTTATACGTGTGAACAGGACAATGAAAAAAACCAAGTGATAGGGTTATTATCATTTGATTAAAGCAAACCGCAGAAAATTGTCGGGAATATTTTGATGGGAAGATATCAGTCTACAGATTGAGAAAAGAACCTTCACCAACATGATACAAACGCAGTGATAATATGCAACTGTAGAATGTGATAGGTCCATTACTAAGAAGATTTCAGAAAAAAATAATTACTGTACAACGTAGTTAATACATGTCCTCTTCAGAAAATCAATATATCTTAGGTATATGTTTTAAAGTGTCCGGTTAGCGCAATCGATAGGCGGTTGGCTTACCACTGCAACAGCCGGGGTTCGTACCCTGGCGAGGACACCTGGGTTTTACTAATTCCCTAAAAATTAGTAGGAGCCAAGATAGCTCAGTGGTTAGTGAACTGGACTACTACGGACAAGGGGTAGGGTTCGATCCCAACCGACGGCTCCGGGTTCACCCAGCCTTAAATGGGTACCGGATTTTTTCTGGGAAAGTAAAAGCAGCACGGGCGTAATACCGACCACATTACCCCAAAAATCATGTGCTGAAGGTCTGTAAAATATAGGGTCACTAACACCATATTTTCCAATACGCCACTTGGCGTGACGGGGGGGGGGGGGTACTTTACTTTTTTTTTTACTATATGTTTTAAATATATGAAGATATAGACAAAACATGTAAAATAAATGATATAACAACCACCACGCTTATGCTCAACTCTAATTTTAATTGTCCAATATGTGACATGCATTGTTTATTTGTACAAGAAGTGGAATAAAAGAAATGAGAAGGTTATAGTAACGGTTTGAAATACATTTCGCTTTTTGCATTCTTAAAATATACAAATTACGAACAATGATATCAAATGCATTGTTTTTTTCAGATGTGGGGTCGATGCCGAGTAAGTTGTTAATTAAACATCATAGCCACTTAATTTATCAACTTAGCCATCAACAAATAAACATAAATGGTGAATGAGCTACATGAGAATGTACACAAGTTTATCGACCAGAAAATTTTGTTCAAGGTTCATCATTTAATTTTTAAGGCGTCGTGGTAAATTGAACGACTAGCACTGCGCGCTTCGGACAACTGAAGGCACGGGTGAAACCAAGAGTCGAAAAGACAGTATCACAGAAATGCTACAGTTACAACAGATCAACAACAACCAGCACGACATATTTATTCGGTAAAATTAGAAACTGTAGCTTCACACAATGTTCTAGGTGAAAAGTTGTATAGAGTCTGATAGCAGGACACGTAGCTGTAAATGAAGCTGACAGAGTTGAGAAAAGTTGAAGTGGGACAAAGATGACTAAATGCAGCTGGACAAGGTAACATAAAGGGACTATACGTTGGAGTTGTATTAACTATCTAATAATATCAGACGTGTAGAAATGGTAAGGCTAGAAGACAGACTGACGAGAAAGTTGCCCTGTCAAAATGTCTGAGAACAGACACAGATTTATACAATACGCACATGTGAAATATGAAGTGTTTTCAAGAACTAGGGTACTAGTTCCAAATAAATGCTTCCTAAAATCGGATATATTAGGTGGCAACATAAAAATAGTGCATCGTGGTCATGACAAAGTAAGTGAAGGAGAAGACGATACGTTTACTCAAAGTTCATTCGTTCAACTTGTCTATATTACAAGAACATTAGATTACAGATGGCGGTGAAACGTTATCAAACTGATAGACTATACATGACAATAAATACGTTGTATAATTTTGATCCTGTTAATTCATTACCAAATTCAATGACCACACAAATGCAATAACACATTAGCCCACTCATTGACAAGAAATAAAGATAACACATTACAACCCGCACAGATAAGTAAAGACATCAATGATTAACATTTGTTACATCCACGCAAAGCACAATATCCTAAGCAGCAGTAAGACAAGATCACAAATATTGGTAAACAAATTGGCAAGTAATGATAAACAAGATGACAAATATTGGTAAACAATATGACAGGTATTGGTAAACAAGATGACAGGTATTGGTAAACAAGATGACAAGTATTGGTAAACAATATGACAGGTATTGGTAAACAAGATGACAGGTATTGGTAAACAAGATGACAAGTATTGGTAAACAATATGACAGGTATTGGTAAACAAGATGACTGGTATTGGTAAACAAGATGACAAGTATTGGGAAACAAATTGGCAAGTATTGGTAAACAAGATGACTGGTATTGGTAAACAAGATGACAAGTATTTGTTAAACAAGATGACAGGTATTGGTAAACAAGATGACAAGTATTGGTAAACAAGATGACAGGTATTGGTAAACAATATGACAGGTATTGGTAAACAAGATGACAAGTATTGGTAAACAAGATGACAGGTATTGGTAAACAATATGACAGGTATTGGTAAACAAGATGACAAGTATTGGTAAACAAGATGACAGGTATTGGTAAACAATATGACAGGTATTGGTAAACAAGATGACAAAAATTGGTAAACAAGATGATAGGTACTGGTTAACTAGATGACAGATATTATTGAAACATGATGACAAGTATTGATCAAACAGGATGACAAGTATATGAACACAAAATGACAAGTATTGATACACTTGATGACAAGTATTGGTAAAACAGAATGACAAATATTGATAAGAAAGACAAGCATTTGTAAAACCTGATGACAGTGATTGGTGAAAGAAAATAACAAGCATTGGTAAAACAAGAAGACAAATATTGATAACATAGGATGATAAGTATTGGTAAAACAAGAAGACAAATATTGATAACATAGGATGATAAGTATTGGTAAAAAAAGTTGACAAGTACTGTTGTTAAAACAAGATGACTGGTTGTTGTAAGACAAGATGACACGTTGTTGTAAGACACGATGAGAAATTGTTGTAAGACAAGATGGCACGTTGTTGTATGAAACGATGACAAGATGTTGTAAGACAAGATGCCAAGTTGTTGTAAGACAAGATGACAAGTTGTTGTAAGACAATATGACAAGTTATTGTAAGACAAGATAACAAGTTGTTTTAAGACAAGATGACAAGTTGTTGTAAGACAAGATGACAAGTTGTTGTAAGACAAGATGCCAAGTTGTTGTAAAACAAGATGTCAAGTTGTTGTAAGACAAGATGACAAGTTGCTGTAAGACAATATGATAAGTTATTGTAAGACAAGATGACAAGTTGTTGTAGGACAAGATGCTAAGCTGTTGTAAGACAAGAGAACAAGTTGCTGTAAGAGAATATGAAAAGTTATTGTAAGACAAGATGACAAGTTGCTGTAAGACAATATGAAAAGTTTTTGTAAGACAAGATGACAAGTTGTTGTAAGACAAGATGCTAAGCTGTTGTAAGACAAGATGACACGTTGTTGTAAGACAAGATGCTAAGCTGTTGTAAGACAAAAGAACAAGTTGTTGTAAGACAATATGAAAAGTTATTGTAAGACAAGATGACAAGTTATTGTAAGACAAGATGACAATATATTATAAGACAAGATGACAAGTTGTTGTAAGACAATACGACAAGTTATTGTAAGGCAAGATGACAATTTGTTGTAAGACAAGATGGCAAGTTATTGTAAGACAAGATGACAAGTTGCTGTAAGACAAGATGACAAATTGTTGTAAGACAAGATGACAAGTTGTTTTAAGACAAGACAACAAGTTGTTGTAAGACAAAATGACAAGTTATTTTAAGACAATATGACAAGTTATTGTAAAAAAAGATGACAAGTTGTTGTAAGACAAAATGACACTTTGTTGTAAGAAAAGATGACATGTTGTTGTAAGACAAAATGACAAGTTGTTGTAAGACAATATGACAAGTTATTGTAAGACAAGAAGACAAGTTGTTGCAAGACAAGATGACAAGTTGTTGTAAGACATGATGACAAGTTGTTGTAAGACAAGTTGACAAGTTATTGTAAGACAAGATGACAAGTTGTTGTAAGACAAGATGGCAAGATGTTGTAAGACAAGATGACAAGTTGTTGTAAGACAATATGACAAATTATTGTAAGACAAGATGACAAGTTGTTGTAAGACAAGATGACAAGTTATTGTAAGACAAGATGACAAGTTGTTGTAAGACAAGACGACAAGTTGTTGTAAGACAATATGACAAGTTATTGTAAGACAATATCACAAGTTATTGTAAAACAAGATGACAAGTTGTTGTAAGACAAAATGACACTTTGTTGTAAGAAAAGATGACCTGTTGTTGTAAGACAAAATGACAAGTTTTTGTAAGACAATATGACAAGTTATTGTAAGACAAGAAGACAAGTTGTTGCAAGACAAGATGGCAAGTTGTTGTAAGACAAGATGACAAGTTGTTGTAAGACAAGTTGACAAGTTATTGTAAGACAAGATGACAAGTTGTTGTAAGACAAGATGACATGTTGTTGTAAAACAAGATGACAAGTTGCTGTAAGACAAGATGACAAGTTGTTGTAAAACAAGATGACAAGTTGCTGTAAGACAAGATGCCAAGTTGTTATCAGACAAGATGGCAAGTTGTTGTAAGACAAGATGCCAAGTTATTGTAAGACAAGATGACAAGTTGTTGTAAGACAAGATGACAAGTTATTGTAAGACAAGATGATATGTTGTTGTAAGACAATATGACAAGTTATTGTAAGACAAGTTGTTGTAAGATAATATGACAAGTTATTGTAAGACAAGATGACAAGTTGTTGTAAGACAATATGACAAGTTTTTTAAAGACAAGATGCCAAGTTGTTATAAGACAAGATGACAAGTTATTGTAAAACAAGATGACAAGTTGTTGTAAGACACGATGACATGTTGTTGTAAAACAAGATGACAAGTTGCTGTAAGACAAGATGACAAGTTGCTGTAAGACACGATGACAAGTTGTTGTAAAACAAGATGACAAGTTGTTGTAAGACAAGATGACAAGTTGTTGTAAAACAAGATGACAAGTTGTTGTAAGACAAGATGACAAGTTGTTGTAAGACAAGATGCCAAGTTATTGTAAGACAAGATGACAAGTTGTTGTAAGACAAGATGACAAGTTATTGTAAGACAAAATGATATGTTATTGTAAGACAATATGACAAGTTATTGTAAGACAAGTTGTTGTAAGACAAGATGACAAGTTGTTGTAAGACAATATGACAAGTTTTTTTAAAGACAAGATGACAAATTGTTTTAAGACAAGATGCCAAGTTGTTGTAAGACAAGATGACAAATTGTTGTAAGACAAGATGACAAGTTTTTGTAAGACAAGATGACAAGTTGTTGTAAGACAAGATGACAAATTGTTGTAAGACAAGTTAGCAAGCAACAAAAACAGTAGCTGATGGATGTGTATTGACTTTTTAATGGTGACAGATGTTCGGAACTTGCAAAATGATAGGCTTAAATGGGAGAGGGAGTGAAAGGTGCTATGTCCCACCGATGTTTCTCAAACAAAACAAAATTCATGCAATTGTTTCATGTTTTTCTATATACATGACGGAAGTGGGGATTTCATCTGCACCTACAAGTCTTGGCACCAATAGCCACTACATCCACATTTACGTTATCAATATTGCTTCCAATTTAATTTGCCAACGTTAGAAAGAGATACTAGTCAATGTTACCTGACCGTAATGATGCCTTAATGCCAGACCCACCTTATTTACGGGACCAGTTGACCCACAAGCATTCCGCATTTCAATGTTGTTCTGTATTGATGGTTAACCTGGCTCAGACCGTGAGCAGTAGTAACCAGCGCCAGGTAGCGGTTGGTCAGATAGTGTGGGATAAAGTCGTTGGTGAGGACTTCATTAACTTGAGAGAGACACGTCTATAATGTAAAGGGCATCAATCACGTTGCTCCATGACGAATATATATCAATATCAATAAACTACTCAGTTGTTCATGAGAATATCAACATCTGTTACCGACTAACATAACCAGAACTCATCTAATTATATTATTCATAATCCAGAATACAAGAATGTCCTTGAGTCTCTACATGTTCACTTTGTATGATCATTATCTTCGCTAAATAAATGTTGTCCAATTAAAAAAAAAACTGAAGTTATTATCTCATTGATCAAGGTTAGTTGTAGTCATTCCTCTTATACTTTGTCTATCAACATAACCACTCGAACACATCGTCTTCACACAACCAGTTATAATCATCTTGTGTACATTGAACCTTATTGCAACCGTTGTTCCAATAATCAAGATTAGTCAAATAATCAATACAGAAATTCTCTGTCTGTCAATGTAATCGCTGTCTCGAGATATTTACAGCCACTTTCCAAATGTATTATGTTCGATAAACATTTAATCTATCAATAGTCTAAATTCTTTTATCTACTATTTCTCTAACATTATCATCGTCATCATTAAGTACCGTGCCTGCTGGCGTAGGTGACCATGTTTCTCAACAACTTTTTTTAATCTGGACAGTTATTTATCATTTCAGTTGTTGGCCAAGCCATTCTCTTAAACTGTCTTAATCTTTTTTTACTATAAACGAGACAAAATTTACAAGTAGGCACTTTCTTTCTTCTTCTGCCCAGTTCCAGCGCCTGCATAGTATTAATCTCCACTTTTCTTCCTCATTAATTCGTTCACGTTTTCAATTTAAACTGTTCGTCACTACTAATGTATGAAAACCGTTTCTATGTCTAATTAGGTAAACATTAGGTACCCAGTAACTATCGTAGGAAATTCAATTCATGATAAAAGGAAAACAGCGAGTGATTTACAGTTGAATATCTCAGTTGTGGATTTCTAAGTTCCTTTTCACATCAAATATTGTGTTACCTCCTTCACCACCGCAGGCAGCTGTCATTTTTCAACTTAATTCTTATTGATGGTATAACCTCAAATAACTTTGAAACAAAGACAATGGCCTATCTTCTATCTCTCTGATCACGTTAAAGTGTCTCATTCACATTGGCTGATGAAGATCACGAATTCAGTCTGAGAAACTCTTGAAGTCGTTATTAGTGAAGTGCATACTCTAACGTTTTCTCTAAATATAGACTTGTGCCATTGATTAAGTTTAGTCGTAGAGTTAGCCATTACATCCTGCAGTAGCTTCACTCGTCTGTAACATTGGTCGACATACAAGAAAGGATAAACTGAATTGACGAACTTCTAACTTGCATGCAATAGCCCCTCTCACCGGAAACAGAAATATGATATGGCAAGGTATAGAGGAAACAAGCTTGTTGGTTATGCATATTAACTATCTGTTCTCTTATCGCCCTTGTCATTATTGATATTCTTTCTGGCACTCACTAGACCACCACTCCTATTCATCTTTCACTCTACGAATGACGTTAACTGGGCGTAATAAAATCTTATATCCCCCTCAGTAGTATTCACACAATAAATTTATGTTCATTGCTACCCTGTATCACAACGGCTTTCAATCTTATTCTAATACAAACGTTCTTGTTCCAAAGTTACCTTTCTCTGTAACACTCACTAAACCTTTCACTTCATCTTCTGATTTAAGAATCACACCAAACTAGTTGACCGTCTATTATCTAGGTTGACCTCACTCGACCCCGCCTTTCTCTGTAACACTCACTAAACCTTTCATTTCATCTTCTGATTTAAGAATCACACCAAACTAGTTGACCGTCTATTATCTAGGTTGACCTCACTCGACCCCGCCTTTCTCTGTAACACTCACTAAACCTTTCATTTCATCTTCTGATTTAAGAATCACACCAAAATAGTTGACCGTCTATTATCTAGGTTGACCTCACTCGACCCCGCCTTTCTCTGTAACACTCACTAAACCTTTCATTTCATCTTCTGATTTAAGAATCACACCAAACTAGTTGACCGTCTATTATCTAGGTTGACCTCACTCGACCCCGCCTTTCTCTGTAACACTCACTAAACCTTTCATTTCATCTTCTGATATAAGAATCACACCAAACTAGTTGACCGTCTATTATCTAGGTTGACCTCACTCGACCCCGCCTTTCTCAGTTCAATTTTCGCCTGCCTGTCCCTACTCACGTGATAGTGGCTAATCATTGAATCGTTTGTTTTTATGCCCGTTTAAATTGTCCCACTTAACTTTGGCTCCTTTATTTACCATCAAGTTGCTCTTTGTTGTTGTCATATCCGTTTTATCTTTATGTGTGTAGATTGGAGAATGTCAACTTTCCTGTAAGACTTTACAACCTGTAAAACAATTTGCGTGAAGGAAAACGAAATAGAATCAAGGATCAGATCACAGCCCCATACAACTGCTTGCTCATTATGGATGTACTGGAGCGTAAACTACACAAGATTGTGCAGCTGGGACATGACAACGTTAACGACGGGGATAAAAGAAAGGCACAACTTTGTTCTGTTATTGCGAGTGTTTAACTACCTGGTTTCTACAAAATAGTTGATAATACTTCATTTTTGAACTCACAGATTTTGTTAGGTAACTACAAAAAAAGACTACTATTGTTTTAACTTAATGATTTTGTAATAACAAAATACTCTAATTCGTTGTTGTCAACATCTTATGCTATTTGTGTTTTGATACTTGTATAGAGGAATATTATAGAGTTTATTAGTCGAATGCAACAACCTAATTGTGTTACCTAATCCACTCAATGTAATTTTATTTTCCTCTTTTTTCACGTTTCTTCTTGTCATTACACACAATCAGTCAGTTATAAAAGCGACTGTGTTAGAGTAAAGCCCCATTAAAGGTTTCCACTTTCAAGCCGCCCCCTGGCCTCCTGTTTACCCCTAACTATTAACCTCATCTGTCACTGTCTTCCATTCTCTTTGCTCTGCACCTCAGACACTTATTAGATAACAGTTTGTGGAATTGTTTCTAGACTTATTATAGAGACCCGTCCAGCTCCACCGTCTGCCAGTTATCATTGAGTTCATGACGTGTTGCTTCCATGTTTTGTGTAGCTCTTTGTTGCTGATTTTGTTTGTGCAAAATATTCTGACAATTGTCCTTACGAAGGTTGGTTGTGTGAAGGGAAGACATACTTCATTCAGGAGGTTGTGTGAAGGGACGGCAGACTCCATTCAGGAGGTTGTGTGAAGGGAAGGCTGACTCCATTCAGGAAGTTGTGTGAAGGGAAGGCTGACTCCATTCAGGAGGTTGTGTGAAGGGAAGACTGACTCCATTCAGGAGGTTGTGTGAAGAAATGGCAGACTCCATTCAGGAGGTTGTGTGAAGGGAAGGCTGACTCCATTCAGGAAGTTGTGTGAAGGGAAGGCTGACTCCATTCAGGAGGTTGTGTGAAGGGAAGGCAGACTCCATTCTGGAGGTTGTGTGAGGGGAAGGCTGACTCCATTCAGGAGGTTGTGTGAAGGGAAGACAGACCTCATCCAAGGAGACTGTTAAAGGGAAGCAGACTTCATTGAAGGAGATTGCGTGAAGGGAAGACAGACTTCACATTTCCTTTTTATTTCCTCACTAGTACGCAGATCGATATAAAATCTCATAAAATATAGGGCATTAAAATACACTTAGTTTAGTTTTCTTTTTTTCCTGTACTGCGTTATCTATGTCTTCATCCTCCTCTTAACAAATTATTATGCTTTAAATAACAATGGACACATTTTTTCTAAATTTTAAAATGTAATAATTACGATTATTGAACTTGCATATATTTATTTTTTTAGATTGAAAGAAATCGAAAGAAAGTAAGTTGTTTACTGTAATCTATAAGTAGCACAGCTGGAAACAATTAAACATAAATTGTGAATGATCTGACATTTGAATGTAAATAGCCTAATTGTTGGCCTTAATATATGCATTACCGCCCCTCGCCTCTCTGTTAATATAAACAGGTATGGGAAAAGTTGCAACTATTTGTGGTGAATATATTTGAAGCTCAGTTTTCTGACTTCAAGGTTCGAGAATGATCAAGAGCCAAAGTGATTGTATCACATTAATGAAACAAAGTATTGAAAAGTAACAGCTACCAGTGTGACATACTTCTAGCTGCAACGTTCCATTGACACATCTATGTGGTAAGACAAGATGGCAAAATGATAATACAAAAAGAAGGGTAAGACGAAATGACAAGTAGCGGAAATACAAGATGTCAAGTGGCGACAAGACAAAATGATAGTTAGGGATAAGACAAGAAGACAAGTAGCGGTAAGACAAGATGATAGTTAGGGGTAAGACAAGATGACAAGTAGCGGTCGGACAAGATGATAGTTAGGGGTAACACAAGATGGCAAGTAGCGGTAGGACAAGATGATAGTTAGTGGTAAGACAAGATGACAAGTAGCGGTAGGACAAGATGATAGTTAGGGGTAACACAAGATGGCAAGTAGCGGTAGGACAAGATGATAGTTAGTGGTAAGACAAGATGACAAGTAGCGGTAGGACAAGATGATAGTTAGGGGAAAGACAAGATGACAAGTAGCGGTAGGACAAGATGATAGTTAGGGGAAAGACAAGATGACAAGTAGCGGTAGGACAAGATGATAGTTAGGGGAAAGACAAGATGACAAGTAGCGGTAGGACAAGATGATAGTTAGTGGTAAGACAAGATGACAAGTAGCGGTAGGACAAGATGATAGTTAGGGGAAAGACAAGATGGCAAGTAGCGTTAGGACAAGATGATATTTAGGGGTAAGACAAGATGACAAGTAGCGGTAGGACAAGATGATATTTAGGGGTAAGACAAGATGGCAAGTAGCGGTAGGACAAGATGATAGGGGAAAGACAAGATGACAAGTAGCGGTAGGACAAGATGGTAGTTAGGGGAAAGACAAGATGGCAAGTGCGCGGTAGGACAAGATGATAGTTAGGGGAAAGACAAGATGGCAAGTGCGCGGTAGGACAAGATGATAGTTAGGGGAAAGACAAGATGGCAAGTGCGCGGTAGGACAAGATGATAGTTAGGGGAAAGACAAGATGGCAAGTGCGCGGTAGGACAAGATGATAGTTAGGGGAAAGAGAAGATGGCAAGTAGCGGTAGGACAAGATGATAGTTAGTGGTAAGACAAGATAAGAAGTAGCGGTAGGACAAGATGATAGTTAGTGGTAAGACAAGATAACAAGTAGCGGTAGGACAAGATGATAGTTAGTGGTAAGACAAGATGACAAGTAGCGGTAGGACAAGATGATAGTTAGGGGTAAGACAAGATGACAAGTAGCGGTCGGACAAGATGATAGTTAGGGGTAACACAAGATGGCAAGTAGCGGTAGGACAAGATGATAGTTAGTGGTAAGACAAGATGACAAGTAGCGGTAGGACAAGATGATAGTTAGGGGAAAGACAAGATGACAAGTAGCGGTCGGACAAGATGATAGTTAGTGGTAAGACAAGATGACAAGTAGCGGTAGGACAAGATGATAGTTAGGGGAAAGACAAGATGACAAGTAGCGGTAGGACAAGATGATAGTTAGGGGAAAGACAAGATGACAAGTAGCGGTAGGACAAGATGATAGTTAGGGGAAAGACAAGATGACAAGTAGCGGTAGGACAAGATGATAGTTAGTGGTAAGACAAGATGACAAGTAGCGGTAGGACAAGATGATAGGGGAAAGACAAGATGGCAAGTGGCGTTAGGACAAGATGATATTTAGGGGTAAGACAAGATGACAAGTAGCGGTAGGACAAGATGATATTTAGGGGTAAGACAAGATGGCAAGTAGCGGTAGGACAAGATGATAGGGGAAAGACAAGATGACAAGTAGCGGTAGGACAAGATGGTAGTTAGGGGAAAGACAAGATGGCAAGTGCGCGGTAGGACAAGATGATAGTTAGGGGAAAGACAAGATGGCAAGTGCGCGGTAGGACAAGATGATAGTTAGGGGAAAGACAAGATGGCAAGTGCGCGGTAGGACAAGATGATAGTTAGGGGAAAGACAAGATGGCAAGTGCGCGGTAGGACAAGATGATAGTTAGGGGAAAGAGAAGATGGCAAGTAGCGGTAGGACAAGATGATAGTTAGTGGTAAGACAAGATAAGAAGTAGCGGTAGGACAAGATGATAGTTAGTGGTAAGACAAGATAACAAGTAGCGGTAGGACAAGATGATAGTTAGTGGTAAGACAAGATAACAAGTAGCGGTAGGACAAGATGGTAGTTAGGGGAAAGACAAGATGGCAAGTGCGCGGTAGGACAAGATGATAGTTAGGGAAAGACAAGATGGCAAGTGCGCGGTAGGACAAGATGATAGTTAGGGGAAAGACAAGATGGCAAGTGCGCGGTAGGACAAGATGATAGTTAGGGGAAAGACAAGATGGCAAGTGCGCGGTAGGACAAGATGATAGTTAGGGGAAAGAGAAGATGGCAAGTAGCGGTAGGACAAGATGATAGTTAGTGGTAAGACAAGATAAGAAGTAGCGGTAGGACAAGATGATAGTTAGTGGTAAGACAAGATAACAAGTAGCGGTAGGACAAGATGATAGTTAGGGGAAAGACAAGATGATAGTTAGCTGTCAGGCAGATCGTAATTAGCAAATGCATGAGATTATCTGTACGTGGCTTATATTAATGAAATAAAATAGAGGGAGATAAAAACGACTCGTTGAATGGTCTGCGATCAACATGAGATCTTGATCATGAAACGAGAAAAATGCAAAATCTATCTATCTGTCTGTCTGTCTGTCTGTCTGTCTGTCTGTCTGTCTGTCTGTCTGTCAGTCTGTCTGTCTGTCTGTCTGTCTGTCTGTCTGTCTGTCTGTCTGTCTGTCTGTCTGTCTGCCTGTCTGTCTGTCTGCCTGTCTGTCTGTCTGTCTGTCTGTCTGTCTGTCAGTCTGTCTGTCTGTCTGTCTGTCTGTCTGTCTGTCTGTCTGTCTGTCTGTCTGTCTGTCTGTCTGTCTGTCTATCTGTCTGTCTGTCTGTCTGCCTGTCTGTCTGTCTGTCTGTCTGTCTGCCTGTCTGTCTGCCTGTCTGTCTGTCTGTCTATATATCTATCTAATATATATATATATATTGACCTTCCGAGAAGTAGCCAGCCCATAGAGCGTAGATCCAGATACTCTTTCTCTTATCTATATTTTTATTCTATCAGTTTTCAAACCTTGTAAAGATCTTTTATGAAATTTCTTCGCCATTTGTCTCTGTTCTGTGCAAGCAACTATATCTCATTGCGGGAGCCAATTCCTGCTGCTCTTGCCTCTCTGATCAATGTTTTTCTCAGTGTCTCTCTAGGTCGGCCTCTTTTCCTGCTACCTGTTGTTTCCCACATGAAGGCTTGCTTTATCATTCAGTTATTATCTTTCCTCATCACATGTCCAACATATGACCATCGTCTTTTCTTGATTACTGAAGACATTAGTGGTTGATTGGCGATTTCTCTAATTCTTCGTTTGTTTGAATTCGTTCCAGGCTATACCAAGTATTTTCCTTAGACTTTTATTTTCGAAGGAGTTCAACTTTTTTCCTTGTCTCTTGTTGTTTTCCAGCTCTCACATGTATACGTAAGGGTTGATAGTACGTAAAGGCAAATTATTTCAAGTAAAAATGAGTAGTTCCGAAAAAATTCTTACTAAAAGCGATTGCGTTGGACAACAAATTATAAAATGTAATGTAGCGTAGTGCTGCAAATGTGAACGAAGTGATAAGTTTCCCAAATAGGCTACCGAGGCCCCAAAAGAAATATATTTTTAAAACAAGATTTAACCATAAAAATAATTGACTGATAAATACCATTCTACAAAGGGAATGAACAAAAAAAACTATGGAAACGTCAAAAGACAAAGCGGGGTTGAAAGAACAATAACGGAAGGCATGGTTCCTTGACAGACCAAGAAGAAGGTGGTTTCATGACATCAAGGAGGCCTTGAAGATGACAATAGAAAAAGTGGGAGAACTGACTAAGACATAGATTCTTTTAAACGTGCAGTGATGAATGCTACGTTCTGTAAAGGAATTTCGACCTGATGATGATGGCATCGAGATTTGGTTCATGTGCAGAAGAATAATACATCGTCCGTTAATCTGATGAAACACTGAAAAGCATAATTTCTGGTCCAGTTCTTAATGTTAACAGTCCATTCTACTCCTTGTTATAATTTCTATTTTGGCAACAGATCAAACAACCATTAGTTAGTAACACTAGAGGCACATGTAGAGCAGAAATAAAGCTGTACTTTCATGTCGTGTTACTTCATGTCAGCCCCACACTGTTAATCTCAACTGTAATTATATTCCTTTATCTTTGATCTGCGTCTCACTTGCCTCTCATCTGTAATCCAATAGATAATAGTTCTTGGGACTCTTTGCTGAATCCCTTCTGAGTTTGTAACCTATCCACTTTCACAGCGTTCCTCTTATCACGCTGTTCGTAACACGCTGATTGTAACTTTTATGCTGCTATTAGTTAACGAATTATTTTGTGTAAAATAGTCTGACAATTCATCTCTGTCAGGTTTTGTGAAATGATGGCATTCTACACATGTATTTTTTCAATGATCTCAATTATTCACACTTATTAAAGGCTACTAAAAATGTACTGCTTTTTATATTATGATACTTTTCCATTCAACCGACTATTCCTTGTCTACATCTGGTAGCAGTATTCTCCTTTCTATCAAAGTTAATATGATTTTAACATTATGTCGTGTCTGAGATATTACATTTACATTTCTCGACTTGTGGTGAATGATTGTCTCCTTATTTTGAGTTCATTCAACACCTCCAGTCATGTTTTCTCCTCAACGCTGCTGTTGGATTCACATTTTCTAAGAATTAACGTGTAGAAGAGGTTCATTACAGTGCATGAAGGAAAAACGATGCTTAAAATAAGACTAATTAACAGTCAAAAATCCATTAGATCAACTCAGATCATAATTACTGTGATATAAAAAGCCTCGTGTTTGCAAAAAAGTAAAGTAAATGTAACCAACTTTTGTTCCTGAACCATGGTCCAACCGTGAAAACAAAATTAAAATAGACTTGGATGTTCCAGGAACGGTCTCAACGAACGAGCAAAGTGAGACAGAAATGAGAGCCCTGTCAGACAACATACGCCGGGAAAAATACCCCAGAAATATGTTGACACGAGTATTCACATATGGAACCGCAACTGAAGCATGAATGCAGGAGGCAGGGACATATATATACCCTCCCTATGATGAAAGACAGAAACATACTCTCTTCCATCCCGACAAAGGTATTCACATTTTAAAGCAGAGGCAATGACACTCCACACAGCCATAGAAACTCTCAACACACAAGAGGTCCTAGTTGAAAAAATCATCATCCTTCGTGACTTAAGGTCAGCCATACAAGCTTAAGCAGAATACAAGAGTGGAAATGGCAGGACAAAATCACTATTGAGTTATTGAGTTCTTTGTGGGTCATCATCATTGCACTCGGAACATGTCCATAGGTGCTCGGATCCCCACCTCAGCAATTCCCTCAGTGTCCAGCGACTGACGACTCCAGTTCAATGTTGGTTGATACGTCTTCTTACAGGCCACTAAATTTCTCATTTCTGGCTGTGCCCATCTTAACTCCCATTTACATCATCCGAAGAAGTGATGTGGATCTGTGTTTGTCGAAGTCATGTGCTCTTCCACATCTCGGGGGGCATTGATGATGTCCGCCCGATCCATTGATTGCCCGTCCTCAACGACAGCGCAGCTAGCCAACCTGTCCGCTCTTTCATTTCCCCGTACTCCCGCATGTCCAGGGACATAGACAAAGGTGACCTTACGTATTTTGGATTTCTGCAACGACTCTACCCATTGCATGCGTACAGAGCCCGCCTCCACTTTTTTAATCATGCTCATCGAATCACTCAGTATACATGTGTGGGTGTAGTCTTGTGACTCTAACCATTTGAATGCCTTGGTCACTGCCATCCCCTCCATTGTCATGCTACTCGTGGTCTTGACGTATGCACCACTGTCTTCCTTGACTATTCTGCCTGCCGAGCGTGCTGTAAATGCCTATGCTGCACTTCTTTGGTGTTATATTACAGAACCGTCTTTATAGATGACTGCATCTTTCTCATCGGTGTTATCGCAGATGAGACAGTTGACCTCGGCATTAACCACGACCGGGTTCTGTTCCCTACTTTTTATGTCGGGTGTGACAATACACGAGAAAGTCCCCTTGAATGACGTAGGCACCGGTATCCACTCCTCACCAACGCTGATATTGGTAAGCCCACAGACCTGTTTGATGACATCTTCTGCTCGACCCACCCATGATTTGCCTCTTTTTAGCCTGGCACCTTTCACTGTGTTGAGCACGTGGTGAAAAGGATGCTCTGTATCTGTACTAATCTTCAGGTATGCTCGTGCTCTCTAGATCATCCATGGTTGGAAAGTCAAGAAGATACCTCATTTCTACACAGGGAGTGTCCCTCGTACATCCCAGGATAATGCGCATGGCTTCATTTTGTATTTTCTCCAGCCTATCAATTTGAGTCGTACTGACAGTAAGAATGGCCAGGGCATACTCGATTGGTGCGAGGACTAATCCCTGGAACAGAAGAGTAAGTAACACAATCACTAACATACAATTATGGAAATGTACCAGTCAAATACCTGTGGACAAAGAGGTACAGCGAAGACGATGGCGCTGGATAGGACATACACTGGGGAAGCCAACTGAAAGTATTACACAACAGACCCTTTTTAGAATCCCCAGGGGAAAAGACAAAGATGAAGACCAAGAAATTCTTGGAGAAGACAGATGGAAGCAAAGATGAAGATTATGGGGAAAATGTGAAATCGCCTTATGTCTTTTGGCGTGTGCTGAGACTGCTATGATGGGGACTACAGTTACTTTTCTTTGTTTGGGAGATGAGATTCGGATGATTACGCTGGCACGGGCATTTGAGCAATTATGGATTTTAATTCGTTTGCAGTGATACCGGGGCCTTCCATAACCAAATAACCAACGTGGAATGATCTTAAAAGAATGACAAGAAACAGAACGGCTTGGAAAGTGTTTGTTGAAGACATTTGCTCCACAGGGAGCTGAAAGGTAGATGAAGAAGAAGCAGAAACACACGATGTCCAGCATGAAAGAGTACATAGTCATTTAAGGAGTAAAGAAAGCAATATGTTCGCTGTCAGAATAAAAGAGAAATAGTCCTGCAGTGGATTCATCTCAATGTGGTATCCCTGGAAACAAGAAAGCAGATGAGCTCGCAAGTGCTGGTGGAAGTTTACAACAGTCCAACCGACTCTAGAGCCACAAAGATGTAACGATAATCCTGAAAAAAGCTAGGAAAAGAGAATGAAGAGAGTCATATATATAACTATATGAGACCGAACAAAACAGCTTAAACTTATTCAGCAGACATGAGCCGACGAAGACGTTTAGACATAAGACAGGTTACTGTAGTCTCATAGCACATCTACACAGGAAAAGACTCAGTGACTATGCAACATGCGATTGTGAAACATCGAGACTCCACAGCACAGCCTACAGGACTGCATGACTCCCTGAGAACACACATCTGGCAACAGAAACAACCTGCTTCCCAAGTTATGGGCAATTAATAATGACCTCTATTGCTGGTCACAATGTCCAAACACATTGCCTTAGCTGATCGCCGAAGAAGCTGAAGAAGAACCAGAAGAAGGAATAATAATTTTAAAAAGATTTTAAAGATGATATTCAGCATTTTTCAAAAGTTTCTTTCTCCAGGTGTGGACATTATCTTAATGACAATTGCTTTTTTTTTTTTAGATTGAATGATGTGTAAGTAGACAACTTGGTTTTACTAAGTAACTTAGCTCCAAACATAAACTGTGAATGAGATTTCTTCAGAAGGTAGATAACTCAGACGTTTTGACTGTGAAATATATAATAACGTGCCCACCTCAGCATTCATTAGCGTGTGTGTGGAAAAACAAACAACCATTAAAGCACTCTTTGATCAGTCCATTATTTCTCTCTCTCTCTCTCCGCGATCAAGACTCAATCAGAGTAGGATTACAGACTCTCTCATGATGTTTAAGATTCGATGATTTTAATACAGCGCTGCGTCTTTTGAAGCAATTACAACAGTTTTTTTTCAATGTAATGCTCTAAAAGCGTATATCTGGACCACATTATTAATCTTCATTGTCTCTTTATTTCCTTGTCATTGGTCTTCCTCTCGTTTTCATTTCCACAGCATTTTTGTGCACGCTAGTTCTTTTAAATTCTCATGATGTGCTCGAAAAATGTTGATCGTTTCTTTCAGACGTTTTTTAGGTCCTCCCTTTTTATGTTTGCCTCTTTGAGAATATCTTTATAGGTCTTTATAGCTGTCCACGGAACTTTCAACATTCTTCTGAGAAATCTAATCTCTGTGGCCTCTAATCGTCTTTTCATTTGCTTGTCTACTGTCCATGATTCACTTCCATAGGTCAGAATTTGTTCTATTTAACACCGATAAACTATCTTTCTCACTTCTGTTGACATCGATTTGTTGCATAAGATATTTTTTTATTTTTCTGAAATGCTATTTTGGCCTGAGCTATTCTGCTTTTCATTTCTGTGGTGCATCTTCCATCTGATGTTATTATTGTGCCCAAGTATTTGACGCGTTGCACTTGTTTCAGATTTGTCCTGTTTATCTGTATGTTGCATGCTGGTGATGATTGTTTCTTTGATATATCAATTAATTCTGTTTTCTTACTATTCAGACTAAGACCTTTCTTTGATTTAGGTTGTTTGAAAACATCATGCATTGATTTCTTCGTTTCATTGTATATCTAAATCAACATGTTGAGGGCATGTCTACCAAAGCCTGAATGAAGCGCACTACCAGAAGCGATATTAGAAGCTATACATTTATGACTATATTTCTCTTCATAAATATGCCACCTATGATATGAAACGTTTCAATTAAGATTATGATTTCTTTTGTGCCGTTTTTCAAATAAATAAATTACCGCCATTGAGATTGTATGTGCTTTTTATATCATGATATTTTTTCCATTCAACCGACTACTCCCTGTCTACATCTGGTAACGGTATTCTCCTTTTGTTTCATGTTTATATGATTTTAACACTATGTCATGCCTGAGACATTATATTTACATTTCTCGACCTGTGTTGAAGGATTGCTCCTTATTTTGAGTTCATTTAACACCTCCAGGCATGTTTTCTCCTCAACGCTGCTGTTGGATTCACATTTTCTAAGAATCAGCGTATAAGAGGTTTATAACAGAACATGAAGGAAAAGCTATGCTTAAAATAAGACTACTTAACAGTTACATTCCATTAGATCAACTCAGATCATAATTACTGTGATATTAAAAGCCTCGTGGTTGCAAAAAGTAAAGCAAATGTAAACAGTTTTTGTTCCTGAACCAAGGTCCAACCGAGAAAACAAAATTAAAATAATCTTATATGTTCCAGGAATGGTCTCAAAGAACGAGCAACCCGAGACAGAAATGAAAGCCCTGTCACTCAATATACGCCGGGAAAAGTACCCTATATTTATGTGGACATGAATATTCACATATCGGACTGCAACTGAAGCATGAATGCAGGAGGCAGGGACAACTATATACTCTACATAAGTGGAAAGACAGAAACATACTCTCTTCCATCCGGAGAAAGGTATTCACATTTTAAAGCACAGGCAATGACACTCCACACAGCCATAGAAACTCTCAACACACAAGAGGTCCTAGGTCCACAAATTATCATCCTTAGTGATTGAAGGTCAGCCAAACAAGCTTAAGCAAAATAAAAGAATGGAAATGGCAGGAAAAAATCACTAACATAGAATTATGGAAATGTACCAGTCAAATACCAGTGGATGAAGAGATGCAGCGAAGACGATGGCTCTGGATAGGACACACACTGCGGAAGCCAGCTGAGAGTATTACACAACAGGCATTTTTTGGAATCCCCAGGGAAAAAGGCAAAGAGGAAGTCCAAGGAATTCTTGGAGAAGACAGATGAAAGCAGAGATGAAAATATTTGGGAAGACATGGAATGATCTTAAATGAATGGCAAGCAACAGAACGGCTTGGCAAGTGTTTGTTGAAGACATTTGCTCCACAGGGAGTTGAATGGTAGATGAAGAAGAAGCAGAAACACACGATGTCCAGCATGAAAGAGTACATGGTCATTTAAGGAGTAAAGAAAGCCATATGTTCGCTGTCAGAATAAAAGAGAAATAGTCCAGCAGTGGATTCCAGCACAATGTGGTATCCATGGAAAAAAGAAATCAGATGAGCTCGCAAGTGCAGGTGTTAGTTTACAACAGTCCAACCGGCTCTAGAGCCTCAAAGAAGTAACGACAATCCTGAAAAAAAGCTAGGAAAAGAGAATGAAGAGAGTCATATAGATAGATATATGAGACCGAACAAAACAGCTTAAACGTATTCAACAGACATGAGCCGACGAAGACGTTTGGACATAGGACAGGTTACTGTAGTCTCATAGCACATCTACACAGGAAAAGACTCAGCGACTATGCAACATGCGATTGTGAAACATCGAGACTCCACAGCACAGCCTACAGGACTGCATGACTCCCTGAGAACACACATCTGGCAACAGAAACAACCTGCTTCCCAAGTTATGGGCAATTAATAATGAACTCTATTGCTGGTCACAATGTCCAAACACAAGATCATTAGCTGATCGCGGGAGAAGCAGAAGAAGAGGGAGCTGAAGAAGAAAAGAAGCAGAAGATAAAGAAGGAACACAAGTTTTATAAGATTTTAAAGAAGATATTCAGCAATTTTCAAAAAATGTCTTTTTCCAATGTTGAAAATGATCTTAATGGCAATTGTTTTTTTTTTCTTTGTTTCAGTGAGAAGAAGTAAGTAGACAACTTTGTTTCCCTAAGTAACTTAGCACCAAACATAAACTGTGAATGAGATTTCTTCTGAATGTAGATAAATGAGATGTTGATTATGAAATATTTCTTATCGTGCCCAGCCCATATTTCATTAGCGCGTGTGTGGAGAAACAAACAACCACCAAAGTAGTCTTTAATCAATCGATGATTTGAATTCAAGGCTCGAGAAATATGGAGGAACAAAGCGACGGAATCATATAAATACAACCGAGAAGCAGGGAAGCAACGTACTTGTTTCAGAACATTAATCTGTAGCTTCTAGAAACGTTTATAGTGACACATCTACACAAAAGGACACAAGACATGTTTCTGTAGTAGAAGACAACGAGGAGAGGTAAGACAATTTGACAAATAGTGGTAAGACAATTAACTGTCTCATACATGGAGGTTTTCTGATGATCACAGACAGCGAACACTGAAAGAAGAGAAAATAGTACAAGGATGTCCTGTCGAAATGTGTGCTAGCAGAGCACCAAGGAAAAAGGGAAAGAGACAAGGAGTCAAGACCTGGAAAACGGTTCTAAATGAATGTTTGCTAGAATCGGATTGTTTGAACCGAAAAGTGTAATCTATAGTGCAGTCATGTAAACGTAAGATAATGAGACGAGAATATATGCAAATGTTAACTAAGAACTCAGAACATTTCTATAACTCGTTGATGTTGTTGAACTGATAGACTATTGATGGGTAATAGCACGTTATCGCCGTCATAGAATATAAAAGGTAATAACAGACAGGAATGTCACTGTTTTGTCAGCTCAAAAATGTTGTAACAAAACACTCTCTCTCTCATCAATATCATCATTTGCTATTCCCGCTTCGAGTTTCGATTCCCATGTGACAGAACTAACCTCCCCTTAGTCTCATGTAACAATCATCGTCTGTTTTATTAGTCCTCATGTGGATGATATCAGCCACTTTACTCATTGCCATCTCCTTCTTCCTTGGTCTCAGACAGACAAAACCATAGTTGGCCATAACGCGGCCTCGTTTGAAGCAATTACAAGTTTTCTAATTTAATGCTCTAAAAGAGTATATCTGGACTACATTATTAATCTTCATTCTCGAATGAATTTCTTTCATTGTCGTTGGAATTCCTCTCTTTTTCATTTCTACAGGATTCTAGTGTACACCATTTCTTGTGATTGCTTATACATTTTGTTTAAGCATGTGACCCATTTAGTTCCACAGTATGACTGTTATCACTGTGTTCATATCTTGTTATCGTTGTGTTCATATCTGGTTATCGATGTGTTCATATCTTGGTATCACTGTGTTCATATCTTGTTTTCACTGTGTTAATATCTTGTTATCGTTATGTTCATATCATGTTATCGCTGTGTTCATATCTTGTTTGTTAAATGCATCTTTTGTATAGCATTAGTTGGCAGTTTTGTTTGTTCAAAATATTTGAAGAATTTTTTCATGAAAGATAATGTGAAATAATGACAGTTTCCACATGACTTTCCTTACCAGTACTCACGTCAATAAAAAGTACTGTTAAAACTCTCTTTCTGACATCCTTTGTTCAGTTTTCTGTTATAATGTGCCCA
This sequence comes from Megaustenia siamemsis, assembly GCA_032433765.1. Classification (NCBI taxonomy): domain Eukaryota; kingdom Metazoa; phylum Mollusca; class Gastropoda; order Stylommatophora; family Ariophantidae; genus Megaustenia; species Megaustenia siamemsis. The sequence goes on from JAVIAB010000046.1 coordinate 10,512,205, forward strand.
TATTTTATTCTCGAATTTCCAGCCTGAATGGATTTTAGTTTTCTGTTGAGTCTATAAAATATTTAATTAAATTTGTCGAATTGAATGTACTTGTCTTTTTCTTACATTTCCTGTAAACATCATGCATTGATTTCTTCTCTTCCTTTCTTATATAAATCAACATGTTGAAGGCATGTCTACCACGACCCGAATGAACCGCACCCCCAGAAGTAATATTAAAACCATTACATTTATGGCCAGATTTGGTCACAAATATACCACCTATGATATGAAACGTTTAAATTAAGAGTATGATTTCTTTTGTGTCGTTTTTCAAATAAACAAATTACTGCCATTGAGATTGTATGTGTTAATTTTAGATGCCCTGATTCCGAGAAAGTGTAAGTTGTTAACTAGACTTCATAAACATCTTATATATATATAAAATACACGGCGTGATTAAGCTTATATATGAGTTGGGATTTGATGAGAGAACAGCGATTATAAAAATATGAAAAGTGGTGGAAAGATGTGACAAGTGGTGGTAATATGTATCATGTGGTAGTACGATGTGACAAGTGGTGATGCGATGTGACAAGTGGTGGTACGATGTGATAATTGGTGATATGATGTGACAAGTGGTGGTAAGATGTTGACAAGTGGCTGTAAAAAACGATCACAGTTACCAGCAGACAAGATAACATGTAGCAACATGCATAAGATGGTGAAGATTGGATAAACTCCTAATGACAGCGGAACAAATTTTGAAGGAAGAAAGAAAAAGCGTGGGAAGAAGTTTAGTCTAAATGTTTGCCCAAAACAAATCCTTTGTAACGTCCCCTTGCACTTTCTTCGGTCGTTATCTAATCTGTCAATAGTGGTCCACTGTGTTAGGTTTAGTGTTTAGAATACCTAACAAAACCTTGTTGGAAAAATACAATTAAATACGCAAACACTGCAAAAAATTGATTCATCCAAGGACGTGCGGTCAATCAGGGGATAATACTCATTTATTAGAAATAAGAGTTTCGATGCTAAACTAGTAAATTACATGACTTGACAATAAACTTGACTTGACAAAATGGATACAAGAAAATGAAATTCAATGAGAGGGTAAAGTCTACACATGGTAATGGACAATCAGCAGCTAAAAATAGAAAGCGGTAGGACAAATAGACACAGGCAAACATTGCTAGAAACCCACTCTAGTGGATCTCGGGCCCTGCAACGAACTTCCTGCACGTAAGTCAGCGCCGCTCTACTCGGACACATTCAGTATTTGGAGAAGATCGGAGAAATAGAGTTCGGAATGAAGTGATGATGAACTTAACATAAAAGAATAACAATTAAAATAACAGCTAACATATATCCTTAGTTTCATTCCTCTCTTGTGCTGGTACTCCTTGCAAATCTCTGAAACATGAACACTATTTTTTCATTTTAGGATACTTTTTCATTGTGTTGTTTATTTTGATTTTTCCGACTACAGCTGTATTTAATGGACATTTCTTTCTAACCTAATTATTTATTTTCATATCAAGACAGCTAATGTTTCATTTCTAATGGATTCTATCAAAACATTTCTAGCAGACATGGTAAAGCTATATCCACCCTTAAGTTCTGATCAAAGTTGCCCCCTTGTGTCATGGAATGCCAATTATCTTAGTAAATAGAGCAACATAGAAAGAAGATGGGGATATAAGAAATCAAATACTCGAGGTGAAGACGTGGAAGAATGGGAAATAGACAATAACCTATTCCTCATAAACTCTAGAGAGAACTCCCACCCCTCCCCCAACCTTCTACTCAAGTAGATGGAAAACAACGTCAACTCCCGACCTAGCATTCGCAACAGGAGACATATGCAACAAAATAGCCAGAATAGTACTGACCCAACGTGACGACAGTGACCACAGACCAGTCAAACTTGCAGGAGATCTTGCTCACAAACAGGAGATGAAAATACTACTTCCCAGCAGGAACTACAAGAGAGCAGAATGGGAAAAGTTTGCCAAGCTCACAGATGCTTACACCGCGCCTATCAATACCCATGAAAAGAAAGTCAATAATATGATAGAGGAGTTAACAAAGGGAATCCTGAGAGCTGCTAAAGAATCCATTCCTAGAGGAGCAAGAAGAAACTACAAGCCATACTGGAGCAAGGAAATACAAAGACTAGAAGAGGAACTGGACTCTGCCAGAGAACTAGCTGATACATCACACAGCACAGAGAGCAACATTGCCTACAAAGCAGCCTCTGCCAAATACAGTGAGAGGTCATTATATCAGCAAGACAGAGCTGGAAAGACAAAACAGAGAGCCTCAATCTAAACAAAAATGGACACAAACTCTGGAAACTTGCGAAAACTCTGAGCGATGAAAACAACTGCCGACCTTCAATAACATTAGCACACAATCAGAACATCCACACAGGCAAAAGGGCAACAAACATACATAAACTTACAAAAACCTAAGTAGAATAAACATTCCAAAAGACCAACAGAAAGCAGCAAGAAAGGAAAACCGAGATGCAAAACACATGCCTTTAGCACCAGAAGAACACCAGACGACCATCTTTACACCAACAGAACTAGATGTAGCCCTCAAAGGATTGAAACTCAAGAGTTCCCCTGGGAAAGATGGATTCACCAACGAAATGCTCATAAAACTGGAACAGAAAGCCAAGGGGCAGCTTCTAAGGATAATAAGTGCCAACCGGAAGAGAGGTCAAATGCCAGCAACATGGAAAGAGGCCATTATGGTGCCCATCCTCAAACATGAAAAAGACCCACTAGACCCAAGTAGCTACAGATCAATTAGCTCACTGAGCTGCCTGAGCAAACTCATGGAAAGGCTGGTCGACAGAAGATTTATGTGGCATTTGGAGACAAAACAACAAATCGTACCACAACAAAGTGGTTTCATCAGCACAGATCAACTGAAGACCTGATCACCTACAATGCACAGGAAATCGCTCTACAAGAAAAGAAACACACTGACAGTGTGGGTCGACATGGAGAAGGCTTTTGATAGGGTATGGAGAGAATGATTAAGAAACAACCTTCTCATACATGGCATCTAAGGCTGTTTATTAAATTGGATATCTCAAAACCTACAAGACAGAACGGTCAGAGTACAAGTACATGGATAACTAAGTAAGAAGGTCAGAGTACAAGTACATGGACAACTAAGTAAGAAGGTGAGAGTACAAGTACATGGACAACTAAGTAAGAAGGTCAGAGTACAAGTACATGGACAACTAAGTAAGAAGGTCAGAGTACAAGTACATGGATAACTAAGTAAGAAGGTCAGAGTACAAGTACATGGACAACTAAGTAAGAAGGTCAGAGTACAAGTACATGGACAACTAAGTAAGAAGGTCAGAGTACAAGTACAGGACAACGTACAAGTACAGACAATAAGGAACTAACAAGGTGGAGTCTCGGCTCATTTTAATTTTCATAAATGACACCGTTGTGGACATTCCACCCAGAGTACACTCAACAATGTACGCAGAAGACCTGGCGATATGGGCACGTGAAGAACCTATGTCAGCGGCTAGCTCCAGAATGCAAGATGCCCTAGAAAAACTTGAAAAATGGGCGAACACCTGGCTACCTCCAATTAACGAAAAAAAACAAAACTACATACACTATTTTCAGCCTATCAAGAAACACACTCTCTGCTAAATTGAAGATAAAAGACCATGCACTTCCTATTGACCAAAACCCAACATATCTTGGCGTCACTATGGATCGCAGAATGACTTGGATAAATCAGATAGACAAATCAAACAAAAGAGTCAGAAAACGAACATATATTATGAAGAAATTGGCAGGAACGGACTGGGGAGCAGACAGCAATATCTTGAAACGACTATATGTAGGAAGAGTAAGACCAGTCCTAGAGAATGGAGTCACAGCCTGGGCTACAGCTTCCAAATCACAGCTTAGCAAAGTTAACAGAACACAAAACCAGGCTGCCTGTATCATCACTGGTACTATGAAATCTACACCTATCGAGACTTTAGAAACAGTAACATGTTTACAGCCCTTAAAAGACAGACGGAAAACTAAAGTAATGCAACAAGCAGAAAAATATAAAAGGATCCCTAACCACCCCATGCACCAAAGAATAACTGGTTTCGGAAAAGGTAGACTAAAGAGGAGCAGCTTCACTTCAAGCTCTAAAGAACTGGCAACTAGTGACCCAGTATTGTCCCAAACAATGCCGAAACCGATAAGTCCATCTGATATGACTATTCATGGGAAACACAAAATACCAGAACTTAAGGAAGACATAATAGGAATCAAGAACAAAGGCACCCAAACAGTAAGAAAACACATAGAAGAAAAAACACATACGACAACTACCCACACGACTCCTGGTCACGCATATACACAGATGGCTCTGCTACAAATGCCACCAGAAATGGAGGAGGAGGTGTGTTCTTGAGGCTAAATAACTAGGAAGAGAACACCAAGTCAATAGCTACTGGACAATTATCAAACAACTTTAAAGCAAAAACTGAAGCCCTCAAAGACGCTGCAAAACTGGCTATCCAACACAAAAATAACATGCACCAGAGAGTGGTGATACTGACTGATGCACTATCAGTCCTAATAGCTCTAAAAACCAACAGGAACAGTAACCTAGATGACTTTAGAAAAACCATAGACCAACTGTGCAATAACTTCCAGAGAGTGGTCATCCAGTGGTGGATACCATCACACTAATATACAGGGAAACGAATGCGCAGACAAATTAGCTAAAGAAGAAGGGAGATTACCACAATAAACCATCTGGCCAGCTACGATGAAGCCAAATCCATCATCAAAGGCCAGTCTCATGAAAAATGGAAACAAGGACACCCAAAGTATAACGAGAGGGATGGATACCTCCAACTATCAAGGAGGGATCAAGTCATCATACTTCGCCTACGCACTGACCACAATAGAATCAGAAACCATATGTGCACCAAACTCAACATAGGAACTACCAGTACACTGTACACTGGATAACATGACATCAAAACATGTTCTACAGGATTGCCCCCAGTAGACACACCTATGAAGGGCAATGTGGTCAACACCCACCTCCCTGGAAGAGAAACTATACGGGGCAACCGAATCACTTAAACAGACAGCTGCCTTCATAAGAAAGTCCGGAATACTAGTCTGAATGAGCCATGATCGCAGAAGAGGAAGAAAGAATATTTTTTCTTTCAAAAGACATAGGTGAGCATTGTTTATATTTTAGAAATGAGCAAAATGCTGCCATTTTTGCATATGTTGGTTTCTTTTTATTCTATAGTGTGGAATCCCTTAAACAACAGTAAGTTGCAAACTAGAATTCATAATTACGCAACTTATTTCAAAACAAACAAATATAAACAGTGAATGAGCAAACATATGTATGTGTGCACCTGAGATGTTAACTAGGAAATGTTTTGACGTGTCTTGTCTTCTGTTTATGAGAGGATTGGGGGAGGTTCTGTTTGGGAGAAATGGCACGAATGGGGATTTGACTTGAAGGGTAGTAAAAGATCAATAAATAAATGGACAGGCAGGAATATACGATCTATTTTGTATGCAAGTAACAACTAACAGTGGGACATACTTGTTCCGGAATATGTAGCTTCCCACGCTTTTAACATGACAACGTGTATACGGTAAGAAAATATTATAAGTAGCTTTGAGGTTGACAAGTAGCATGACACAAGAACAATTACATCCGTTATGCAAAACTATAAGTAGAGGAAAAAGAATATGACGATTAACAGTTAGACAAGATTTTAAATATCGGTAATAGAAGATGATAAATAACAGTTAGACAAGATAAAAAATAGCGGTGATAGAAAGTGACAATTAACACTTAGACATGAACACACATTGCGGCAATAGAAGATGACAAATAACAGTTAGACAAATTCAAATGTTGCGGTAATAGAAGGTGATACATAACAGTTAGACAAGAACAAAAGTTGCGGCAATAGAAGATGACGATTAACAGTTAGACATGATAAAATAAGCGGTATTAGAAGGTGGCAAATAACAATTGGGCAGGTTTAAAAGTAGTAGCAAGAGAAAGTGACAAATAACAGTTAGACATGATAAAATAAGTGGTATTAGATAGTAAAATAACAGTAAAGTGCCCCCGACGCGCCAAGTGGCTTATAGGGAATATGGTGTTAGTGACCATAAATTTTACAGACCTTCGGCACATAATTTTTGGCGTAATGTGGTCGGTATTACTCCCGTGCCGCTTTACTTTACCAGAAAAAAAACCGGTACCCATTAAAGGCTGGGTGAACCTGGAAGCCGTCGATTGGGATCGAACCCTAGCTCTTGTCCTTTGTAGTCCAGTTCACTAACCACTGAGCTATCGCGGTTGGTATTAGAAGAATAATTTGTTTCAACTTTTATTATTCTTTTAATCTTCATTTATATTCTCAACAATTTTCTGTCAAACTTCATCTCTCTGACCTACAACAAATTTCTTTCCCTTTGTCCGACCGACCAGGAACCTCATCACTATGTCCAGGCTAGTCCAACTTAACACGGAAGAACCATTTTCTCCTTCATTTGAGCGACGATAATAGTTTAGTTTACATGTAATTTTACTTTTAAAATGCAGCCCTTATCTGAACAGCACCTGCCTTTCTGATATCCGAGGTTAACATCATTCTTAGGTTTTTTTTTATTTCATTGATCTGTCTTAATACAGTCCTATTATTTTCATTGTGCTTTAATCTGGTGATATTGCACACCTTTACCTAATACATTGTTTTATTGCCTGAAACATTACCATTTCCTGCTTTGGCTTCTTGCAGTTGTTAGTTGTGTTGTTATTCTTAGAATTTATACTGATAACATTTATATTGTTTACATTATAATGGCAAAACAAAGACAGACGAACTCAAACCTCTCCAGTAAGAGCCGGGAATGTCAAGAAAGCCATTACAACCCGCCACATCTAATCGAGTCAAAGAGCAGCAGCTCGTATCAACTCGTGGCAATCTCGTTATCAACTCGTGGATAATAATAATAATAATAATCAAAATAATGACAATGACTGCACACACACACACAAAGTGGAACCAATTCTGTTTACTGGTATCTGAACTTTGCCACGCCCCAGAAGACTCACACCATTCGAATTTATCATCAAGCTAGCACTATGATTCGGGTAAAGAATGCCACTCAAAGGGTTTTCTCTGACAGCCGCGGTGTAGTGTTCCAGTATAATGATATATCATACCCAAACATTTCTGTGAGCACTATTGTAGTCACCACACAAGCGACAATGGCACACATTAAGATTGAGTTCTCACCGACCATTTCGCAGGCCGACAGTGCACTGACGGTGAGCGCGGTGCAAACATTTACATACACCTATTGTCTGGACGGGCATTCTTGGTCGATTTGTGCAGTGTGTAGTGGGTGCTGCAAAGGCAACAACGTCATCATCGGTACGTGTCACGGCAACTGTTCACATGGGATCTATGGACACGACTGCTCCGGGTCTTGTCTTAGTGTCTGTCCTTTATGTGAGGAAAAATCCGTAGGTGTAGTCAGAGTCTAGCTCGTTGGTATCGTCTGAGTCGTATTTGTAAAGAAAGGAAATGGTCCCAAATTTACAACTGAAAGACTCATATACAGTTTCCGAGTAAAGAAATAAGGCTGAAGAATTAAATAAAACATCGTATTACTATTTGGAAATATATCACATTCTTATTTGTTTAAGAGTTATATTTTTTTTTACCCCATCACAAACCATTTTATTTAAACTAAAACAAATATTAACAGAACATGTATACTATTTAAAAGTATTGCACATTTAATGTAATAATATTGTTATATTAAAACGAACACAGGTTATGGAATGACATTCTAGAGGAAGTAATTTTAGTTTCATAATATTCAACTCTCACACTGTAGCCCAGCTAGTATAAGGGATCAAGAGAGGACACTGGCTGTAGTATATTGCTAATGATGTGTTCTCTTGCAATAATGACCATTCGTTGAAGTAATTTATTGCAATCGATTATCTATCGTCATAGACTATGTGACCAATAACAGTGATATAATATAACATTGGTACCACCAACTCAAAACATAGCGATAAGACACTCGCACTCACATCATCATTTGTTATTTGATCATCAAGTTTTGGTGTCCGTGTAGCAGTATAATACATCGTCTCTAAGTTTGATGATTCAATCTACAATTGCTTCTCTGGTCCATGTACTAATGTCAGATGTTCACTTAACTTCTCTCTCGCTCTCTCTCTCTCTCTCTCTGCGATCAAGTCTCAATCAGAGTAGGATTCCAGACTCTCTCATGAAGTCAGCTGTCTGTTTAAGTGAATCGATTGTCCCATATAGTTTCTCTTTCAGGGGGGTGGATGTGGACCACATTGCTCTTCTCAAGACTGTGAACTGGGAGCAATCCTGTAGAACATGATTTGTAGTCATATTGTCCAGTGTACAGTGGCACAGGCTGTACTAAGTTAACTTAACTTGACTCATGAATTACTTCTTTCCTTAGTCAAAGATAACTGAAACAGTCAGTGATCGGGCCAAATGCCTTGTGGCTTTTGTAAATTAACACTAATGCTCTCTTCACACCTACCAGGATGTTCCACATCTGGCCCACACTTCTCACTGCCCTCAATTATCCTCGGTGTGCCTCTCTTTCGCTTTTCTTTAGGAATCTCTACATTTCATTTTTTGTGATTATTTCTGGATCTCTTCTGAGTTCAGGAACTCTCTAGTTTCACTGTTTGCATGTTATCACCGTGTTTACATCATACTGATTTAATTAGTTCTTATTTGCTGATTTTATTTGCTCAAAATAGTCTGATAATTTTCCTAACGCAGGAAATGATGCCAGTCTTCATTAACATGATACTTTGTATTATTTTGACTCACTTTTTAAATGTTATAATTACCAACATTCAAATTGTTTGTTTATTTCTTTTAGATTAGCTGATATAACAAGCAAGTAAGTTGTTAACTAGAATCCATAAATAACTTAGCTCCAGACAAAGGTAAAACATAAACTAAGTGCGCTTTCATCAGAACGTTTTGAGGATTGACTAGGAAATATGCATTAACTTGACCTGGCTCTCATTAACTATAGGAGACTTGACAGAAGAAACAACAAACTGTGTACACTTTGGGAAATCAATGATCTGAATTATGGCTCGGCAGTAACCAAGTGTCAAAGTGACAGTTACAGAAATAGTACAAAGTAACAATTAAAATTGTGACCTCCTTGTTTCTAAATAGACAACTAAACCACATAAATTATTAATGAATGTTAATAAGTTAACACATATGTTGACGGTGGGCGGTAGTAATGTATTACCACAATTATGAGCTGCTGAAGGTAATAAAATGAACGATTAGCTTTGGTTCCATCAGCTGCAAAAATTCTTACAATAAACATGTTCCCTCCAATTCAATATTTATTATTTGCTATTAGAGAATTCTGCCGCAACAGTATAACTGAGTCTAGTCTGATAACATTCTCTACTACCGATTCTCTAGTCCATCTCTTGGTGATATCAGACTTTTCCTCCTATTTTGTTTCTCTTATCTGGGAAGAACAAGACATTCCCTGTTCATTAGTTTTTTGTTTTTTTTTGCTCATATAGGGGAACAACATTATTTTCTCTCTCCCATGCCGGGATACCCCTTATCTGGTCCACACAGTTAATCACTGCATTCATTGTTGTTCACTGGCCCGACTCTCTTTTCTCAACTTTTCAGGAACAGTTTCCTGCTATTGTGGTTGTTTTTATGTCCCTTCTGATTGTATGACCTTATTCGGGACCATCATATTCATTATCTTCCTCCTCTTCTGCGATCATGGCTCTTTCCGACTATAACTCCGGACTGTTTATGACTCTCTTTATGTCTGTTTAAGTGATTCGGTTTGCCGGTATAGCTTCTCTTCCAGGGAGGTGAGTGTGGACCACATTGCCCTTCTCAGGTCTGTGTACTGGGGGCAATCCTGTAGAACATATTTTGTTGTCATGTTATCGAGTGTGCAGTGGCATTGGCTGGTAGTTCCTATTTTGAGTTTGGTGAACATGTGGTTTTTTATTCTGTTGTGGTTAGTGCGTAGGTGAAGTTTGATGACTTGATTCCTCCTTGATAATTTGAGGTATCCATTCCTCTCGTTATACTTTGGGTGTTATTTTTTCCCATTTTTCATGGTACTGGCCTTTGATTATATGTTTGGCTTCATCGTAGCTGATCATATGGTACTCTTGTGGTAATCTCCCTTCTTCTTTAGCTAATTTGTCTGCGCGTTCGTTTCCGTGTATATTACAGTGTGATGGTATCCACTAAATGACCAGTTTCTGGAATTAATTGCACAGTTGGTCTAGGGTTGTTCTCAAGTCATGTTGCTCACTGTTCCTTGGGGTTTTTAGAGCTGTTAGGATTGACAGTGCATCAATCAGTATCACCAATTTCTTGTGCATGTTATTTTTGTGTTGGATAGCCAGTTTTGCAGCGTCTTTGAGGGCTTCAGCTTCTGCTTTATAGTTGTTTGATAATTGTCCAGTAGCTATTGACTTGGTGATCTCTTCCTGGTTATTCGGCCTCAAAAACACACCTCCTCCGCCATTTCTGGTGGCATTTGTAGCAGAGCCATATGTGTGACCAGGAGTCCTGTGGGTAGGTATCGTTTATGTGTTTTTCTGCTACGTGTTTTCTCTCTGTGTCTGTTTGGGTTCCTTTTTCATGATTCCTATTATGTCTTCCTTAAGTTCTGGTATTTTGTGTTTCCCATGAGGAGTCATATCAGATGGGCTTATGGGTTTCGGCATTATCTTCATATTTCATATAAAGTTGATCGTAACTTTTACGTTGTTCGTATTTGTACACTTTCTTTGTGCAATGTCTTAGAAAAGTTATTCATGCACATATTGTATATTGACTTCATTTATTATTAGTTTAGACAATTTAGGTTTTACTTTTTTAACGGTAGCTCTACTTCGTTTCTATACTTGCGACTTTCATTCTGTAATTCTCATATTTGTGTTGTTCTTTTTCCAGTATGGCGCTGGGTTTAAGCTATTTTATTTGTTGTTTCATCATTTTGAGTTTATGCAAACTTCCTGATTTATTTTCTCCTCATCGCAACTAATGGACGCCTTTCAGTGAGCCTCGTTACCAGAACCGATAGTGCATGCGTCACATTTAACTGACGGTAATTGTCCAACTTGTAACATAGAGTCTCTCGGGGCATAAACAGTGGACAGAAGAAAAACGTTTAAGCAATTTTATAATGTCTTTTTCTATATATTTTTCAAATGCACAAATAACAGTATGATGATATTGCTTGTATTTTTGCAGATTGCAAGGACCAAAGTAAGTTGTTAATTAGACTTATTTTCAGAAATTTATTTCCACACAAATAAACATAAACGATAAAAGATCTTACATGTGAATGTAGATAACTGAGCTGTTGACAAGGAAATATGTAGAAATGTGTCGGGTTTCTGTTTATTAGAGAGACCCACCTCTACCATTCATTACCCACTAGACACTGTCAATCATCTGACTTCATGTAGCAGTGCGGTATATAGGTTTCCGAACATTAAACTGAAACATCACACACCATTTCAGCTGACACTGTACAATATAAGACAAAAAGACGTATCGATGGGATAATAAGTAGCGGATTATTGCAGTTTTCAGGTAGAGGTTTGACAAGTAAAGAAGTAGTGCTAAGAAAAGATAACTAAAAGCCATAAGGCGACCTGACTAACAGCATCGAACAGTTTTGAGTGATACGTGTATATGTTGTGGTGAATTGAAAGTAACGGTAAGATTAAATGTAACTTAAATTAACGGTTTCACATGATAGCATGTAGCAGTAAAATAAATGACGGTAAAACATGATAACAAGTAGTGGTACAATAAGATGACAAGTAGCTGTACAGACAAAATGACATGTAGAACATCTGCGAGCTATTTCTGCTGAATAAATAATTTTAGTAATATAAAAATAAAAATTAAAAAAAGGCCAAATGTGAAGGAAAAATCAGTGAAGAAGTCGCTGAATCCAAATACCTACTGGTTGAGATAGATCTCTACAGGACACAAAAGGAGCGAAGTTCAGTGACTATGGAAGCAATCACAAACAATACTATGCTGAAGACAAGTGTAGAGGAACACACAATATACAAAATAAGTACAAAATATCCGCTGAATTTTATACGCGAACGATTGGAAAGAAATAGGTGCAACAATTTGTCCGTTTGTTAAGTTTACCACAGAATATAGAAAGTAGTAATACATGAATACACTTCTAGATCACGTACAGTAATATTATCTCACTACTCAACGATTGTCAATAAAAACTCCCTGTACGATCCAAGATAGAGGATGTGTTTACTTCTGCCTTGCCGTGGGACTGACTCGCTCTCAGACTCGCCCAGAGAAACTCTTGGCGGGGAAACCAGGAATCTCGTTACGGTAAGAGTCATAGCAAAAATATGCTCGAGAAAATAATAGCACGGCGAATGTCATCAGCCAGAAAGCGCTAACCGTATTGCTCGTCTAGAATGTTCGAACAATGGCCGAACCGATACATTAGCCCAGGTATTAATGAAATGGAGAAATACCACCTTGATAAATTAGAAATTAACGAAACTAGATGGTCAGGAGTAAGGAAATATTCAGTCAACAGATATAACAATATATTCAGGAACAGATACTAATATGTAATATTATATAATTATGAAGGTGTGGGAATTATAGTGGACGTTCCAGCTGTTAAAAATCTTACCGAATGAGAACCGGTGAACCATCAATTAATAAGAACACTTTATAAAACCAAATACAGAAGATTAAGAATTCGATGCTTTGTGTCAAACAATGAAAATGAAGATGGAATTAACGATTAATTTTACCGCCAGCTACAACATCTAACAAATAAATTTCCCAAGTAATGATAGAATAATATTGATGGTTGAATGTAATGTCAAAGCTGGAAGAGACAACAATGGAGTAATGATAGAATAATATTGATGGTTGAATGTAATGTCAAAGCTGGAAGAGACAACAGTGGAGTAATGATAGAATAATATTGATGGTTGAATGTAATGTCAAAGCTGGAAGAGACAACAATGGAGTAATGATAGAATAATATTGATGGTTGAATGGAATGGCGAAGCTGGAAGAGACAACAATGGAGTAATGATAGAATAATATTGATGGTTGAATGTAATGACAAAGCTGGAAGAGACAACAATGGAGTAATGATGACAACTGGAAAGGAAGGAGTAGACACTGTCAATCAAAATGGATAAACGTTAACAGAACAATGTTTAGGAGCAGACTTTTCCATATGTGGAACACTATCTTCATACAATGAGATACACTTTCGACAACATAGATATCTCCAGATAATGGAAATAAAAATATAATGGACCACCTTCGTATAGAAGACTATTCATAACTTCTTAGACCGATGTAAGGACTTATAGAAGTGCTGACATCAAGAGTGATCATAATCTTTTGTATTGGGAACATTAAATTGCGAAGTTACCACACAGATAAAGATACACATTGAAGAAGGTAGTAACAAATTTAAAGATGGAAATATCAGAAGACAGTTTAATATAGAACTCAGCAATAGATTTGAAGCTTTGGGTGCAATAGATGAAGTGGTTTTAGGTGAACTCAGGGATATACACAACACATCATTTTTAACATCAGCAGAATTAAGTGCTGGATACAAGGAAAGAGAAAAATAAGCTTGGATCTAAAGACATCACATGGAAACATATCCAAAATAGACGTGATTCCAAGGTAGCCTTGTTAAATATGAATAGTGATCTAAGTAAACCCTATTCAAAACAAGATATAAATACCTTGATAATAAGGTGAGAAATTAAGAAAGATGAGATAAAACAATATACATGTATATAGGTAATCTTGCAGTTGAAACAAAATTAGTTTCCAACACAAGAAATAGCAAGGCATTGTACAGAAACAACAACTAAAATGACAGGCTTTGTTACTTCTGAGTAAAGATGTCACACACTTCAAGTAATAACAAAAAACCCGATGAGTTAAACCAATCAACTGAAGCATGATGAAACAGATGCACTAATTTAGACATCAATACAGAAGAAAACATAAACAAAACTGAATTAGTGATGAGACACATCCCTAAAAGTAAAGCATCTAATGTAGATGATAGAGTTGCGGTGATGCTGAAATAATTGAGAAAAGTTTTTGCAATAAGAAAGAAGAGGATCCCCCCTCTCTCTCTGCGATCAGGACTCAATCAGAGTAGGATTCCATACTCTCACATGAAGTCAGCTGTCAGGTTAAGTGTGTTGATCGCTCCCACAGACAGAACACCACAATTAGAGTCTGCCAGATCCACTCTGATTGAACACCCGTTAAAACGTTGCACTGTGTTCTGCGCCAGTGGCCCAGTGCATCCGATTTCAGCCAGCATTTTATTCAGGTTTGCACACTTAGCCTTTGATTGTCCCCAATCTTCCTGCAAGGCAGCAGATGATCTTTTCTGTAGGGGGATTCTGCCCTTAGATGGTCGGCCCTCCCAGGTTTACGAGCACCATCTGCCAGAGTCACTAGCGGTGACTAACACAGACGTGCGCACAGCGATACGAGGCATGACTAACATTGACACATATCAAGATATATGACACATGACTAACATAAACATGCACATACAGATATGAGATATGACTGACATAGATATGCACTCACAAAGATATGATATATGCCTAACATAGACATGCACACAAAGTTATGAGATATGATCAACATAGACATGCACACACAAAGATATGAGATGTGACTAACATAGCCATGCACACACAAGGATATGAGATGCGACTAGCATAAACATGCACACAAAGATATGAGATATCTAACCCAAACATGCACACACAAAGATATGACTCATGACTAACACAGATACACACTAAGATGTGAGATATGACTATACACATACACACATAAAGATATGAGGCATGATTAACACGGACACATCAAGATATGAGATATGACTAACATGACACGCACCAAATTATGGGCCATGGCCTGCACACACACACACAAGCTAAGATATGAGCCATAGCTAGCACAGAAACACATCAAGATATGAGCCAATGCTAGCAAAGCAACACATCAAGATATGAGCCATGGCTTCACGGAAAAACACCAAGAAATGAACCATGTCCAGCACAGAAACACATTAAGGTATCCATATGTTTGGATTTGTTGTAGTACTCTTCTTAACGTGGGAATCATCGACATACGAGACGCAGGCCCTAATTAGCTGTTCACAGATTTCGTTCAAACAGTTGTCCGAAGATTTGAGAGTGCAGTCGGACCCGCAGAACGTTCCATTGCATGAACAGTTCCCGGTTGACTGTTCACAGGTGTCGTTGAAATAGTTGTCCGGACATTTGAGAGTGCAGTCTGATCCGTAGTACGTTTCCTTGCACGTACAGTCTGTACCTTCCGGGTCACATATGATGTCACAGCCATCAGAACATGTCTGTTTGCACTGTAGCCCAAAATTACCATCGGGACAAATGTCACTACATATGTAGCCAGGACGTTTACATTGTAGGCATTTTCCGGATTTTTCCTCACATAAAGGACAGACACTAAGACAAGACCCGGAGCAGTCGTGTCCATAGATCCCATGTGAACAGTTGCTGTGACACGTACCGATGATGACGTTGTAGCCTTTGCAGCACCCACTACACACTGCACAAAACGACCAAGAATGCCCGTCCAGTCAATAGGTGTCTGTAAATGTCTGCACCTCACTCACAGTCAGTGCACAGTCGGCCTGCGAAATGGTCGATGAGAACTCAATCTTAATATGTGCCATTGTCGCTTGTGTGGTGATTACAATAGTGTTCACAGAAATGTTTGGGTATGATATATCATTATACTGGAACACTACACCGCCACTGTCAGAGAAAGCCTGTAGAGTGGCATTCTTTACCCGAATCATAGTGCTAGCTCGATGATAACTTCGAATGGTGTGAATCTTCCGGGACGTGGCAAAGTTCAAATACCAGTAAACAGAATTGGTTCCACTTCTCAATTGTTTGTGTGTGCAATCATTGTCATAGAGATTGGTCTTTGTTTTGCCATTAACTGCAGCCTCTGGTCCACATCCGTCTCCTGTATAACAAGCATTAAATGTGTCGGTCTGGTTTGTGTTTTGTTTGAGAGCCACATTCCGACCCCCGCTAATGTAGATGGAGCAGTATTTGCAACTATCGTCCCTTCAATCCGTAACTTGTTGATCAGACCAGCCCCAGAGCAAAAGACATCAATCTCGTGCGAACTAACTACAAACCGCGATTCATTGTTACATGAGGCAGAACCAGTTAGTTTTACCGTGAAACTGTCTGGATCTATTAAGTCATTCACATAAATCCTAAACCAGGAGAAAGGCAAAGATTGATTGAGAGTTGCCTCAACTGATGTAGAATCTGTGTCCAGATTACATGTGGTGTCGTTGTTATCAAACAGGAAAGTAGGTTCAGATTTTTGGGCGTATTTGTAAACGAGATCCAAGTACTGACACTGGGGTCCGAAATATTCGTGCTGACAACTGTCATTGTTTGGGCATGTCCCTGTAGATTTGTCACAAACTGAGTCATTATAGCAGTGACATTGTAACGTACAATTCGCCACAAACCAACCGGCTTCACAAATTAGGTCATAACATCCAAGGTCTCGAATGAAGCCAGCAGAATAAAGACTTGATCTACAGCGGTGGTTAACGAACTGTTTACAAACATTTATTATCAAACCCGTGGTTACATTTCTAAAAATCCGCCAACTCGCTGTGATAACAGATAGCGTGATGTTCAAAGTCAACATTGTTTAAAACATGGCTCGGACGCGATCAAGCTTCCATCTTGGTGCCGAAGGGATCCTTAACACATTTTTTAAAATGTGCTCTTAAAGGTCACAAAAACGGCAGAGAAGTAAATCTATTCTATGTTACCTCTAACGTTTTCTGTAGGATTGTTGCTGAAGAGAATAAAAGATGCTGTAGACATTATAATGCAGCAAAGAACAAGCAAAATTCAGAAAGGAGATAGGCTCTTGACCAAATATTAAATCTAAGGATTGTATTAGAAGAACATACAGAAAAACAACCATTGATCCACATTTTCATTCCGACACCATTCATAGATTGTTCATGTGAAATATCTTGAAACATTTATTGCATATTGGAAACAAATTATCAACAGGCTATAATATATATATATATATATATATATATATATATATATATTTATATATATATATATATATATATATATATATATATGATGACAGTTTTTATAGATGAGGGAATGAGTGGCAGTTTTCAGACCGAAAGAGGAGTAAAACTGAGATGTATACTATTACGATTGCTATTTGGAATTACCATTGACTACATAATCAATTCATTTTACATAGACAATAATGGCATTACATGACATAACCAGAATCACCTGGAAAATCGTGATTTATCATATGACATAATGCTCCTAAGTGACGATATCAACAAGATCCAAAATATCAGAGATATCATGTTATCAATGGCGGTAGCATAGGACTTGAAATCAACAGGGATAAAATACAAATAATTTAAAAGAATAAAAATGCCCCAGATTGTAACACATATGTAAATAACAGTAGAATAAGCAGACCACTACACATACACATATATTGGTAGTACTAAAGGTCAAGAGGATGAACAGGGAACAAGAATAGACGCAGGATAGCAAAAGCAAGAGCAAATTATAGAAGTAAAACCTGGACAAAATATGGAAATCAAAAATACAAACCAAGAAAACTAAACTTAGAATATTCAACTCAAACGTATTATCAAACTTTACCTACGCATGTGAAAGTTGGATGATACAAAAAGAGATTGAGAGAAAACTGAACTCGTATGTCTAAGAAAAATACTCTGTGTACAATGAATTCAAGACCAATATAGAGATAAGAGAAACGGCGATGGAACCAATGATGTCATCCAAGACCAATATAGAGATAAGAGAAACGGCGATGGAACCAATGATGTCATCCACAATTATGAAGAGAAGATGGGCACATGTTCGACATGTGTTGAGAAGAGGCAGCAAAAGCATTTCACATCGGGCTCAGGCTTTTATACGGGAAACATCAGGGCACAGACAAAAGAGGAAGACCTAGAGAGACACTAAAAAGAAAATAAGTAAGATAAGCACAGTTGGAAGGCATAGACATATTAGATAAGACCGAAGATCTCATCAACAATATAGAGATGGATGGAGCAAAACAATACGAGCCCTATGTGATGTCTAGCGGTGTTGGATGTATTAAGATCAAGATACTCATATACTATGAATGACAATAACAGATTACACCACTCATTGACTATAAATAAAATACAACCAACCAGTATATTTTAGAAAGGGTTAATCATATTACCACACTCGTAGAATTGGAAATTAAAAAAAGAAAACACATAAACTCACTGCAGTTGAATGCAAGAATACAATAATAAGTTAATATTCTCCTGAAGCTCACAACAGAGGCAACTGCCACAGTTGCCATCAATTCAAAATGTTAAAAGAAAAAAATTCCTGCTTCCCGTCGTTATAAACCATATGTTATTTCCGATCAAGTTACGGCCCCTGTGTAGCACAATACACCGTCTCTTGTCTGATAAAACACTAAACTGTTGGTTCTCTAGTTCATCCCTTAATCTTATTAATTCTCTTTTTCTATTGCCCTCTGTCATTTACTTATTTGTGGCCACAGAGGAACGAAAGAGTCCCTGCCTCATACGCACTGTAGACGATTGTAGGAAAAAAACAAAGTCGCTCGTTATCACTAAGTTCATGTCATGATGACCGCAGCTTTTGAACAGTTTGTAGTTGCTAATTTTGTTTGTGCTAAATGTTCTAAACCGAACTGAGATGCTAAAAAAATATAAATAAATATAGAGCAATCAAAACTCTCTGAGTTAATGACAAGCTCTGACCATGATTGTCCCAACTGTGAGATGGAGCGTTTTTGAAACACAAGAAATAGAACAGATGAAGGAAAAGATCTGAATACTTCTCTAGAATAACATTGTTCCTTTCCCTTTCATTTTTCAAATACACAAATTGTGGGTATTTATAGCCATGATCTAATCATTGGATTATAACAAAAATGCTGCGTCACGCGTGGCCACATACCAAGGACCAAAACTTTCCCTAGGGTGGGGTCCTCGTTAGTCTAGTTGGGGAACCACCCGACTGGACTACCGACGTTCGGACAACCCGTGTTAGACTCCCGCTAGAAGCGATATGAATTGAATTCGTGGTTGGAAAAAAAAAAAACATACCCACACGGTCCACCGGACCACTGGTAGAAATGGGTACCAGGGTAGTACTCGGGGAAGGTGAGGATTGCTGCCTCGCATCGTGAATTTCTTGAGATGCTTGAAACGACACTATCCAGAGGTCTCCAAACACTTCTCGATAGTTGACCGAGCACATATGGATGACAATTTGCGTGCTAAGACGTCGATTGAAGTATCGTACTTTACATTTCCCCAGGGTACGTGCCCTGACTAATGAAAGGGGGAATGGACTCTCTATAAACCTCAATTGTCTTGAGGTTAGACTCCGAGTCAACAAGAACATGGACAAGAAGATGTTATTAACTTCACCCTGTAAAGACTGAACGTACCAGCATGATGGATGTGGGTACCCAGAAATGGAAGTTTTACACGTCTACAGCCAATAAATATGCTCGACTGTTATACGTATACAGACTATCACTATTGATCATAATAAGGCAGGTAAAGTTCCAGAAATAAGACAGACATTTGTAGATACGTTGTGGAGTACTGGTAATAACTTCATGCTTACTACCAAACAAATGGGGACTTCTCATGCTTATGTTGGATATGTTGATCATTAGAAACTTTACGCTGAAAAAAAAAAATATGTATACATTACAACCATTGATATTTATATTTCCCTTCTTTTACCTTAGCGTCCCGGAGAAGGAGTAAGTTATAAACTGTAATTCTTAAGTAACTTCAACAACAAAACAAGAGTAATACAAGTAATTTGGTTGCTCCTGATTTTTGACACTTGAGACATGTCTAAGAAATGTTCATTAACTTCCGTCTGTCTCTCATCATCATCATCATCATCAAGTACCAAGCCTGCTGGCGTAGGTGTCATGTCTCTCCACAACTTTCGATAACGACAGTTATATATAATTGCTATTGTTGACCTTCTGCCAAGCCATTCTTTTAAGCTGCCTGGTATCTTTTCTGTTTGTTTCCCTCTATCGCTTCGTCCCTCAATTTTCCCAGTTGTTACAATAGTTCTGTTGTTTTTCCAACAGTTCTTTTCTCATTACATGGCCGAAAAATGATGATTGTTTCAGCCTAATATTGGAAATTAGCTCTCTTTTGGTTTTGGCCTCTTTCAGAGCTTTTTCATTACTCTTCTTAGCTGTCCATGGTATTCTCAACATTCTTCGGTAAAAACGTATTTCTACAACCTCCAGTGATTTACTTGTCTGTTGTCCTATTGTCAATGATTCACATCCATATGTTAAGACTGGTTCTACATAACATTTAAGAACCTTTTTTCTTGTTTCTATTGTCACATATGAATTGCATAGTACATTCCTCATATTTTGGAACGTTGCTTTTGCCCGAGCCATTCTGCATCTCACCCCTTTTGTACACCTACCATGTGAGGTTAACATTGTCCCCATTTATTTAAATGCATTTACCTATTTTAAAATTGTTCCCCTTGTTTTTATTTTGCACGGAGGTGATATTTCTTTTTCTTAGATGTTACCATTACTTCTGTATTTTTGCTATTAAGTCTGAGCTCTTTATTTTGTTTTCTTTCACTATAATGTCTACCATTTCTTGTCACTCATTTTCACCCTGTGCGGATTAAGACTGTATCAACAGCATACCTTAGATTATTTATATTATGACCTCCGATTGTTATTCCAGGCATGCCCCTTATTGATCTTAAAATAATCTCGCTATAAATATTAAACAAATCTGGTGACAGCAAACAGCCTTGCCTAACATCCAGTTTTATTTGTTGAAACATTTCCAATTGGTTTCCAGTTCATATAGCCGCTGTTTGTTGCTAGTACATGTTCTTCATTATTCTTAGATCTTTGCTGTCTACGTTTATGTTTTCTAAAATTTTGATTATTTCTTTGTACTTTACTTTGTAAAATGATTTAGTATAATCTATGAAGCATATGTTTTCACCTCTATGGCTCTTTCTACTGAAGATCTTATTATTAAGCCTGTCTCTAGGAGATTATAATATTTCTGGGATCATATAATTTCAATGAAGAAAAACAGTCACTTGACCAGTACAATATTCACGCGGTTGTTTGGTTCAGAGCTTTTATGGAGAAAAAAAAACGTTTACCGCAATTTGAACCGCGTTCTCCTGGTTGGAGGTTGACAATATATCGATGAGGTCAAACTTCTTCTGATTGACTTGTCTCTGATCTCTTTTATTACAAGTGACGTGGACAAAGCCGTGACGACAAGAGAGAGGATGGCACGTGTATACAGTAAGATAAAGTAACAATTAGCTGGAAGAGAAGATGTCAAGTATCGGTAAAACAAGTTGGGATTTATCGATAAGACAATATGACATTTAGTAGTAATAGAAGACGGGGTGTATTGATAAAACAACATGATAATTAACAGTAATACAAGGTGGGATGTGAAAACAACATGATAATTAGCGGTAATAAAAGGATGGGATGTGAAAACAACATGATAATTAGCGGTAATACAAGATGGGATGTGAAAACAACATGATAATTAGCGGTAATACAAGATGGGATGTGAAAACAATATGATAATTAGCGGTAATACAAGATGGGATGTGAAAACAACATGATAATTAGTGGTAATACAAGATGGGATGTGAAAATAACATGATAATTAGTGGTAATACAAGATGGGATGTGAAAACAACATGATAATTAGAGGTAATACAAGATGGATGTGAAAACAACATGATAATTAGTGGTAATACAAGATGGGATGTGAAAACAACATGATAATTAGAGGTAATACAACATGGGATGTGAAAACAATATGATAATTAGCGGTAATACAAGATGGGATGTGAAAACAACATGATAATTAGCGGTAATATAAGATTACAAGCAGCTGTACGTGATAAAATGGAACAATTCCTTAGATGTTTCGGTTGTATTGACTTCATGTTGTCACAGACTTTAAACGAATAAGCAAAACCAAAGATCAAGAAAAACTGATGAGGACTGAGTTTAAAAGTAATGTCCACAGGCAAATAAAGGTCAGCAGATAAACATAAAACACATCGAAAGAACTAGGAAGCTTTTCCACGGAAGTGTTTGCTGAATGTGGATGTTTTAGATTGCAGCTTGTTTCTGGTTCACTTCTGGTGGTCCAGCCTTTTCATATCCTCCGAGTGCCTGTTATCACTCTCCTCAAATCATGTCGATTCAATATGCATTCATGTATAACCTATTATAGTACCTTTTTCGAACTGTGTTTCATTGTTGTTTCTTTAAAACGTCATGAATTAATTTCTTCACAAGCAAGCAAGTAAATTAGAACAGTTTAACCCGCCCCCCCCTACCTTTATGACCAACTCTGACTATCACTGACATGCGTCACCTCATGGAATTGGAGAAAAAACGATATCAAAATGTGTTTAAATTGACGTTGAACATTTGTTTTCTCATTTTTTTAATGTAAGCATTACCAATATTGATAATGCACGTGTGTTTTTTTCAGTTGTGAGCAAATTAAGAAGTAAGTTATTAATTAGACCTTTTTAAAAGCAACTTAGTTGCAAATAAATACACATGAACCATGAAGGGTCTCTTCAGAATGAAGATACCAGTGTTGTGCGTCAAAATACACAGACGGTTGCAAAACATGTTGGCCCTGATCTATGGCAGTAATTGTCTTCTGTTGTTCCGACGAGCAGCAACTCCCATGTTCCAGCATCGAAATCTCCAACACATGAGTGATGTCATAACGAATGGAAGGCTAGAACAATGCAGGACTTCTGAGATGGTTACTTTGTTATGTCAGTTAATGTCTTTTAAAACATGTACATATACATACACACTCGAGAGCGCTATGAACTATAGATAGCCTGACTTCAAGGTTTATGAGAGACGAAGAGTCACAGGCATCATTATCAATTACCTTCACTAATGTCGTAAGCGGCGAAGACTTTCTAGAACTGTGTCTCTACCGTTGTATGTCAATTATGAATTTGACTTTCTATCAAATAACTCCCTTAAAATGTCTTGTATATTTTCTCTCAGCTTCGCACTATCTCTTCTTCCCTATATATTTCCAGACGTCATATTACATTGCAGCTGTAGTTTTCTCTTAATTTTGTAACAAAATGACGGATGCTTTCTCCTGATGTCGAACATACCTGTATCTCTTAATTTGGGATCTTATATTATTACAATTACATAAACTTGGGTGTTTGTTACCATCATATCTCAGGCCGCTTATATTAATGAGGCCGGACAATATTACGGCAGAAGAGCAAGAGGCAAGTCCAGAGTAAGATAGACAGACAATATTACGACAGAAGAGCAAGAGACAAGTCCAGAGTAAGATAGACAGACAAAATTACGACAGAAGAGCAAGAGACAAGTCCACAGTAAGATAGACAGACAACATTACGACAGAAGAGCAAGAGACAAGTCCACAGTAAGATAGACAGACAACATTACGACAGAAGAGCAAGAGACAAGTCCAGAGTAAGATAGACAGACAACATTACGACAGAAGAGCAAGAGACAAGTCCACAGTAAGATAGACAGACAACATTACGACAGAAGAGCAAGAGACAAGTCCAGAGTAAGATAGACAGACAACATTACGACAGAAGAGCAAGAGACAAGTCCACAGTAAGATAGACAGACAACATTACGACAGAAGAGCAAGAGACAAGTCCACAGTAAAATAGACAGACAACATTACGACAGAAGAGCAAGAGGCAAGTACACAGTAAGATAGACAGACAACATTACGACAGAAGAGCAAGATACAAGTCCACAGTAAGATAGACAGACAACATTACGACAGAAGAGCAAGAGACAAGTACACAGTAAGATAGACAGACAACATTACGACAGAAGAGCAAGAGGCAAGTACACAGTAAGATAGGCAGACAATATTACGACAGAAGAGCAACAGGCAAGTCCACAGTAAGATGGACAGACAATATTACGACAGAATAGCAAGAGACAAGTCCAGAGTAAGATAGACAGACAATATTACGACAGAAGAGCAAGAGACAAGTCCAGAGTAAGATAGACAGACAATATTACGACAGAAGAGCAAGAGACAAGTCCACAGTAAGATAGACAGACAATATTACGACAGAAGAGCAAGAGGCAAGTCCAGAGTAAGATAGACAGACAACATTACGACAGAAGAGCAAGAGACAAGTCCACAGTAAGATAGACAGACAATATTACGACAGAAGAGCAAGAGACAAGTCCACAGTAAGATAGACAGACAATATTACGACAGAAGAGCAAGAGGCAAGTCCAGAGTAAGATAGAAAGACAATATTACGACAGAAGAGCAAGAGACAAGTCCAGAGTAAGATAGACAGACAATATTACGACAGAAGAGCAAGAGACAAGTCCAGAGTAAGATAGACAGACAATATTACGGCAGAAGAGCAAGAGGCAAGTACTCAGTAATATAGACAGACAACATTACGACAGAAGAGCAAGAGGCAAGTCCACAGTAAGATAGACAGACAACATTACGACAGAAGAGCAAGAGACAAGTCCACAGTAAGATAGACATACAATATTACGACAGAAGAGCAAGAGACAAGTCCAGAGTAAGATAGACAGACAACATTACGACAGAAGAGCAAGAGACAAGTCCACAGTAAGATAGACAGACAATATTACGACAGAAGAGTAAGAGACAAGTCCAGAGTAAGATAGACAGACAATATTACGACAGAAGAGCAAGAGACAAGTCCACAGTAAGATAGACAGACAATATTACGACAGAAGAGCAAGAGACAAGTCCACAGTAAGATAGACTGACAATATTACGACAGAAGAGCAAGAGACAAGTCCAGAGTAAGATAGACAGACAACATTACGACAGAAGAGCAAGAGGCAAGTCCACAGTAAGATAGACAGACAATATTACGACAGAAGAGCAAGAGACAAGTCCACAGTAAGATAGACAGACAATATTACGACAGAAGAGTAAGAGACAAGTCCAGAGTAAGATAGACAGACAATATTACGACAGAAGAGCAAGAGACAAGTCCACAGTAAGATAGACAGACAATATTACGACAGAAGAGCAAGAGGCAAGTCCACAGTAAGATAGACAGACAATATTACGACAGAAGAGCAAGAGACAAGTCTAGAGTAAGATAGACAGACAACATTACGACAGAAGAGCAAGAGGCAAGTCCACAGTAAGATAGACAGACAATATTACGACAGAAGAGCAAGAGACAAGTCCACAGTAAGATAGACAGACAATATTACGACAGAAGAGCAAGAGACAAGTCCAGAGTAAGATAGACAGACAATATTACGACAGAAGAGCAAGAGACAAGTCCAGAGTAAGATAGACAGACAATATTACGACAGAAGAGCAAGAGACAAGTCCAGAGTAAGATAGACAGACAATATTACGACAGAAGAGCAAGAGACAAGTCCAGAGTAAGATAGACAGACAACATTACGACAGAAGAGCAAGAGGCAAGTCCACAGTAAGATGGACAGACAATATTACGACAGAATAGCAAGAGACAAGTCCAGAGTAAGATAGACAGACAATATTACGACAGAAGAGCAAGAGACAAGTCCAGAGTAAGATAGACAGACAATATTACGACAGAAGAGCAAGAGACAAGTCCACAGTAAGATAGACAGACAATATTACGACAGAAGAGCAAGAGGCAAGTCCAGAGTAAGATAGACAGACAACATTACGACAGAAGAGCAAGAGACAAGTCCACAGTAAGATAGACAGACAATATTACGACAGAAGAGCAAGAGACAAGTCCACAGTAAGATAGACAGACAATATTACGACAGAAGAGCAAGAGGCAAGTCCAGAGTAAGATAGAAAGACAATATTACGACAGAAGAGCAAGAGACAAGTCCAGAGTAAGATAGACAGACAATATTACGACAGAAGAGCAAGAGGCAAGTCCACAGTAAGATAGACAGACAATATTACGACAGAAGAGCAAGAGACAAGTCCAGAGTAAGATAGACAGACAACATTACGACAGAAGAGCAAGAGGCAAGTCCAGAGTAAGATAGACAGACAATATTACGACAGAAGAGCAAGAGACAAGTCCACAGTAAGATAGACAGACAATATTACGACAGAAGAGCAAGAGACAAGTCCAGAGTAAGATAGACAGACAATATTACGACAGAAGAGCAAGAGACAAGTCCAGAGTAAGATAGACAGACAATATTACGACAGAAGAGCAAGAGACAAATCCAGAGTAAGATAGACAGAGAATATTACGACAGAAGAGCAAGAGACAAGTCCAGAGTAAGATGGACAGACAATATTACGACAGAAGAGCAAGAGACAAGTCCACAGTAAGATAGACAGACAACATTACGGCAGAAGAGCAAGAGACAAGTCCAGAGTAAGATAGACAGACAACATTACGACAGAAGAGCAAGAGACAAGTCCACAGTAAGATAGACAGACAACATTACGGCAGAAGAGCAAGAGACAAGTCAACAGTAAGATAGACAGACAACATTACGGCAGAAGAGCAAGAGGCAACTACACAGTAATATAGACAGACAACATTACGACAGAAGAGCAAGAGGCAAGTCCAGAGTAAGATAGACAGACAATATTACGACATAAGAGCAAGAGACAAGTCCAGAGTAAGATAGACAGACAACATTACGACAGAAGAGCAAGAGGCAAGTCCAGAGTAAGATAGACAGACAACATTACGACAGAAGAGCAAGAGGCAAGTCCAGAGTAAGATAGACAGACAACATTACGACAGAAGAGCAAGAGGCAAGTCCAGAGTAAGATAGACAGACAATATTACGGCAGAAGAGCAAGAGACAAGTCCAGAGTAAGATAGACAGACAACATCACGGCAGAAGAGCAAGAGGCAAGTCCAGAGTAAGATAGACAGACAACATTACGGCAGAAGAGCAAGAGACAAGTCCAGAGTAAGATAGACAGACAACATTACGGCAGAAGATCAAGAGACAAGTCCAGAGTAAGATAGACAGACAACATTACGACAGAAGAGCAAGAGACAAGTCCAGAGTAAGATAGACAGACAACATTACGACAGAAGATCAAGAGACAAGTCCAGAGTAAGATAGACAGACAACATTACGGCAGAAGATCAAGAGACAAGTCCAGAGTAAGATAGACAGACAACATTACGACAGAAGAGCAAGAGGCAAGTCCAGAGTAAGATAGACAGACAACATTACGACAGAAGAGCAAGAGGCAAGTCCAGAGTAAGATAGACAGACAACATTACGACAGAAGAGCAAGAGGCAAGTCCAGAGTAAGATAGACAGACAATATTACGGCAGAAGAGCAAGAGACAAGTCCAGAGTAAAATAGACAGACAACATTACGACAGAAGAGCAAGAGACAAGTCCAGAGTAAGATAGACAGACAACATTACGACAGAAGAGCAAGAGACAAGTCCAGAGTAAGATAGACAGACAACATTACGACAGAAGATCAAGAGACAAGTCCAGAGTAAGATAGACAGACAACATTACGACAGAAGATCAAGAGACAAGTCCAGAGTAAGATAGACAGACAACATTACGACAGAAGATCAAGAGACAAGTCCAGAGTAAGATAGACAGACAACATTACGACAGAAGATCAAGAGACAAGTCCAGAGTAAGATAGACAGACAACATTACGACAGAAGAGCAAGAGACAAGTCCAGAGTAAGATAGACAGACAACATTAAAGAAGCGCTACAATAACATCCATTGACAATCATTGAAACCGCCAGAAGGGCGAGAATCAGAACTTTGTATCTCCCTCGACAACCGAACCGGTATAAGAGAAGATGAAGAAAGAAGAAGACAGAAAGAACATTAAGAGTAATTCTAATTTGCAAGTTATTATAATCTGACTAAACATTTAAATATATCTGCTGACAGTACACACCGTGGCCTAACATCTTGTTTTGTTTTTGTAAACATCTCCAGTTAGTTACCTGGTCATTTGACAGTTTTAGTGCCAGTACAGGTTCTTTATTATTCTTAAATCTTTGCGGTTAATATTTATTTTCTTTAAACTTTTAATTATTTCTCGCGGCTTTACTTTGTGTAATGCTTGTTGATGTAGTCTGTACAATATAGATAAATATCTGTTTTCACTCCTATGGGATTGATTTTCCGGGTGTCCAAGATGGCCGCTTGTTTTAATTTCAAAATGTGGATTATGTGATAAAAGTGACCAAAAAAGTGGTTCAAACGATATATAGGTTTTTTAAAAGTTGTGTAAAGTATTCTATTCATTAAGGACGATACGATCTGATAAGCACTTTTAGAATGCAACCATCTAAAAATGTACAATTAGACTGTGAAATGATAGCATGTGACTTCTAGCGATCTAAGACGTGGTGAAACATCTCCATGCTACCCACAACGTGTGTTTTTTTTTTTTTAAACCCTTAACTTACGACAGACTTAGCAGGTTTATAAAGAATAACCATTTATGCTCAAAGAAATCACATACAATTGAGATAGACCCCATATATAACGTAGCAACCATCAACAAATGCAGACTAAAAATAAAAGAAGTTGAGCTTATAGAAGAAATTATAAAGAAACATATTAAAATGCTAAGATTACCGGACACCAGAGTAAAAGGACAACAGATAAAGAAAACAAATGAACTACACGATAATATTTTCAGGAGTCGACAACACAAAAGTAGAAGAACACAGAGTGGGGTTTCATCGACCAACAACACGGAAAGAATATTCTATAAATAAAATACAACTCAGGGAGAATAACCACAACCAGAATACTAGAAAACAACATAAACATAACTTATATACAGATTTATGCTCCACGTAGCATCAATGAAAAGACAGTGAATAATTCTCTGAGACATTAAATGAAATTGTCAACAAGACTTGTGGAAACGACATTTTAGTGATGGGAGATTTGAATTGAAGGCTTGGGAAGTACAGCAGTGAGAACAAAGATATCATGGGAACCTTTTGCGATTAAACAGCAGAAATAAATGAAAATGGAAGCAGACTAATTGAATTATGTAATCAAAATGATTTATCACCAACATATTCTTCAAACACAGAGAGTCGCAATTATCACCTGTTACAATTTGAATGACGCAACATTTAGAAGTCAGACAGATTTTATACTAACAAGAAAACAGAACAAGAAAAGAGTAATCGACAGCAGAGCTGTCATTAATATCATAGACGACACAGACCATATAATGGTTATAATTACACTCAGACGTCCCAAAACAAATAGAAGATGCGCATACAATAATAAGAAGCAAAAATAGCAGATAATTAAAAAATACACAATTAAAAGATCAAGAATCAAGGACAGAACCTAGAAAAATAAAACTTACAGAGGAATTCAAGAAACTCAATAATAGAATACGCACGTAGAAGAAGAGTGGAAGTAGTTTAAGGAAACACTAATCAACATCGCAAAATAATGTGTGGAACGAAACTAAAGACAATGGAATGGAAAAAAGACAACCTCGGTGGTGGAAAGATACAATCAGAGAAGCAATTAAAGAACAGAAGAAACTATTTAAAGGTTGGGGGAAGAATAAGAACTAAGAAGAATATGAAACAATATTCTGCAGTCAGGAGAAATTATAATTTTGATCCAAAAAAGCTAAGCAAAACTCGAGGACAGATTTCGGACAAAATATGGGCAGGTACTTCACGACAGCCTCAACAGACTTCAACAAAAAGCAGGAAAAGCAACAAGAGCGAGACAAAAAAAAAAAAAAAAAAACTACAATCCTACTGTGCCAATAAATGAAAAAGACGGTCAGTCAATATCAGATAGCCAAGATATGCAACAGAAATGAAACGAATAATTTGAAGATCTATTAAACATTGTCCCAAGAAACAAAAACCACCACGCAAGAATGCACAAACATTGAACCTAACATAATGAAGGAGGAAATCCAAGAAGTTATCAAATATGCACAAATAAATAAAGCACCGGGGATAGATAGCATGCCACTAGAAATAATATCAGCAGCAGGAGAAACAGGTGTTAGATGACTGCACAGAATTTTCAGTGCAGCATAGCACTAACAATGTCTCCGAAGACTGTCAACAGACGATCATCGATCAAATATAGAAAAAATAAAGGTAGCAAGAGAGACTGCAATCAATATAGAATGATATCGTTTTGAGCTATGTAGGAAATGTGTACGCCAAAATTATGAAAAAACGCTGAGACCAGTAACAGAACTACAGTAAAACGATTCTCAATTGGGGTTTCGAAAAAAAAATAAAGGATGTACTGATGCTCTATTCACCCTACTACATCTAGCAGAAAAAGTAGACAGAAAACAATCAAAACAGTACAGAGCTTTCATTGACCAGAAAAAAACATTCGAACGAATAAACTGAGAACAACTGTGAAATATATTAACAATATACGGAGTAAGGAGTTGCAATAGCTCAGTGGTTAGTGAACTGGACTACAAAGGACAAGAGGTAGGGTTCGATCCCAACCTACGGTTTCCAGGTTCACCCAGCATTAAAAGGGTACCTGATTTTTTTCTGGGAAATTAAAGCGGCACGGGCGTAATACCGACAACATTACCCCAAAAACCATGTGCTGAAGGTCTGTAAAATGTATGGTCACCATATTCCCTCTACGCCACTTGGCGTGACGGGGGCTCTTTACTTGTTTTTTTTTACTTATACAAAGTAAGCCAACATTTAACCAAAGTAATTAAAATTATCTCCATCAACAGCAGCTGCTCAATCAGAACATCAGAAGGTTACACAGACCACTTCCAAGTTATATCAGGAGTAAGACAGGGGTGTATACTATGCCGCCCCCCCCCCCCCCCCTTCCCCCGCCACACACTCACACAGTTTATTACATACATGGACTATATTTTCAAGTTAGACAATTCATCAGAGACAGAGTAGATCAGCGAACTTCTATTTGTAGACGATCAGGCACTAATCTATGAAAAAAATGAAGACCTACAAGAACACCTAAATAGACTCAACAGCACAGGCACAAAATGCACCATGAAAATCAACATCAACAAAACTGAAGCCATGGATAAGTCGCAAAAGAGAACCAGAATATCAACATAACTATAAAGAGACAACAAAAAGAAACAGAGGAGTTTAAATTGCCTAGAATGTCTAGTAAGAAACGACAATTAACAAACAGCAGAAATACACTCAAGAAGCTATAAAGCGTGTCAAATTATTTGACAGCTATCACTGCTATTGTACAACAAGGAAATAACACAAGAAGCAAAACGGGCACTCTACAATACAATCTTCATCCCAACGTTGTACTACCAATGCTATTACTGTACGCTGGATGTAAAAAACAATGTAAAAAAAAAACCTCTACTGAGATTAAACGTGTTAGACGAATGACAGGAAACAGCCAGAGAGATAAAACAACCTCTACTGAGATTAAACGTGTTAGACGAATGACAGGAAACAGCCAGAGAGATAAAACAAACCTCTACTGTTATTAAACGTGTTAGACGAATGACAGGAAACAGCCAGAGAGATAAAACAACCTCTACTGAGATTAAACGTGTTAGACGAATGATAGGAAACAGCCAGAGAGATAAAACAACCTCTACTGAGATTAAACGTGTTAGACGAATGACAGGATACAGCCAGAGAGATTTTTTTTTAAATCCAGAGAAAAAAATCTATGAATAATCCGCGCCATAGAATATATAAAGTTATAACAGGTAAAATGGTTTGGTCACGTGATAGGACAGAAAGATAAAAATATAACAAGCTTTCAATAAACGTTGCGAGAGCACCATATTCAAGAGCCAACCACGAAAAAAATGGATTGATGGAAGATTAGAAACCCCATCATTATAACATCAGTGGAGGCGAACAGAAGTGCAAAAGACCGCAATTTAAATCTCCCCCCGACGTTGAAAGGCTAATGATAAAGGAAAGATCTCCTTTGACACTTTCTACTAATGATGTACGTTCTTACTTTTGAACCTTTACGTCCAACAGATCCACACTATGTTTAATTAATTCTTTGTTGAATTTTGTTTCTCAATTTTTACATGATGATTCTCAGAAATATTCTTAAAGTTGTATGAGTTGAATTCAATTGTCAGACCTTGCACAGGACCCGCATTGTATTTCGCTACACATCCATATTTTTGACAAGTTATTCTAATTAGGCTAGGGAGCTAATGCTCTGCTAGTGGTGTCTCACGTCTTAGTGCCCTTTTTAGTATTTCTATTTTTTTTCACTTACCTTCTGGTTTCCTTTTAAGAGCTTTCTTTGAGATTTTCTTGTTGTTTTCTCATCACATAACCAACATATGATAACCTTCTCTTGATTATAGATGAGAGTTTTATATTTTCTATTATTTCTCTTATTTCTGCACCAGTCTTATTCTATGGTATACGAAGCATTACCTCAAGCATTTGTTTTCACATCCATGCAGTTTATTTTCTATTTCTTTATTTTTTTTTTCCAGCTCTCGAGTACATAAGTTAGGGTGGATAATATATTGATGATTGTCACTCAGAAAATGCAAAACCAAATGAAAGTCTTTTGAAAAAAATATGTCCGGTAGAAATGTCTACAGACAGAAATCAAAACACAGGAAAGTGAAATGCACTCAAGATGCAATGGAACGCAGCACAAACAATGTCTGCTGAAGATGGATGAAATTGACCACAAAATATAAGATCTGGTGCATCGTTTTCTGGTAATTGTGAGCGAAATAGAAGAAAGTAGTCAGACTTCTTGTACAATTAATTGTCTTGATTTTATTACCATTTTTATTTATTACACTTATACATATTTACATATATTTTGTATTACACTTATTTTTGGTAATTATATATTACTGCATGGATAGGCGTCGCGATATATACTACACCCCTGTACCAGCAACCAACAAAGTGTTCATCATGATAGTTCATACTCTTCTGTTGAACGTGTTGCGCTTTGAAGAAAAGGTGCACAGTTCTTGATAAACATTTTCGGGTTGTTGTAACGGCCGTCGCCGACAATACGATCTCCATGTGCTAGCGCCGAATACGCTGTCCTGTGAATGCAACCGGACTGCTGTTGCCTGCGTAAAACCTAGACCAGAAAAAAACATATTTTGAAAATACACTGCAGGGAAAAATTTCAAAAGTCCTGAACCTGAATTAACAATGTCTCCATCTCGGCCCGCCGGACCAATCTGAAGTCCATCATCACTTTTTGTATTTTGTGTATCAGGTTTGTATACATGGTTATGGTTATGGTAGGTCCCGGTATCACAGCAAACGAATTAAAATCCATAATTGCTCAACCGCCCGTGCCAGTGGAATCATCCGAATAACTAACTCATCTCCCAAGCAAAGAAAGGTAGCTGTAGTCCCCATCATAGCAGTCTCAACACACGCCAAAAGACATAAGGCGAAACCGCACAGATCCATCTGTTCCCTGTCATACGATATCAGCTTTCATCGTAGGCAATTGGAATATCGGAGCATGATCAAAACGGTTGTATACATGTTTAGTAGAACAATGCAGGCTCTATAAATCTGTTGAAACAGTCTGCTACTATTTTTCTATTTATTTGTTATTGTCAACTACCTATTTTACTTCTTGTCTTCACCTTCATTTTCTCCTTTTTGAGCACAGACATAAGAAACAATGGTCGACATGCCATCTCGCTCTTGTATAACAACAATACGATTGTCCACTTTCAGGCCTTGAGGAACCATATCTGGTCCACATATTATTCTCAACTCTCACTTTCTTCTATTTTTCTCGGATTGTTCTCTCCCGATTTACCGTGGAAATTAACTACACGAGTGACAATTAATGTGATATATATTTCTTTATTTGTCTACTTCGCTCCTGAGTGCATGACCTATTATTTCAATGGTTTGCATTTTATCGCTGCCTTTGTATAATATTTTTCGTATCTTTAAAGGAGTTCTTAGTTCCAGACTTTTTAGCGTAAAATAAAATAAAAATGTTCCTCTTGCAAGTTGTGTGAAGTGAAGATAATCTTACCATTTCTTTTTTTTTCGGCAGAAATTCACATTTATAATATAAACAACATGCAGCCATTTATCAATGTCTTTACCTACATTTGATTATCTTTTTTTTTTACTTCTCTATTATTATTCTAAGTATGATTTGTGACAATATGTTATTAATATATTTTTAATGATTTCCTGGTAATTCAAGTCCACCTTATGTTTATGTTTCTTCTCAAAATATCTAATGCATGCGTCCTTTTGAAAATCAACTTATTAATTGCATTAACAATAAGCTATAAACTTAAATAAACAACAATATCAGAAACAATAAAACAATCATACCATCGTCTTACGGTCAAACGGACAGAAATAAGTTTAGACCATTTTTTTTTAATAAAAAAAGCATTGTGCCTATCCTTTCTGCAATTTTTTTTATGTATTTCAATTACAATCACTAATATTCTATTGTTTGTTTTCTTTTCTAGATTGAAAACATTATCGACAGAGTAAGTTCTTCTTTAGTAATGTAGCTTGCAAGACAAGTATAAAACCCATGGCATTTCAGCTGTATTGGCCATCCGTTGATGATAGACGTGTAGACATTGCAAGATCGTAAACAAAGACGTCGATGAAAATATACGGTGAAGTTCAAAAGTAATGTTTGCAACATGCGCACAAAAAGTGAAGAACATTTAGCGATCCTGGAAACTTGTCAGAACAAATGAATGCTGAAAGTCAATATGTGTGACAGTAAATTAGTGAACAGCGTGAGACGAATATTTATAAACGTGAACCAATGTGACATATATAAGAGCAGATCTTAGTTCACTTATTTCACTTGTCTACATGAGTAGACACACGATTTTAGATCTTGAAAAATGCAAAACCAAATGAAAGCCTTTTGAATAAAAGATGTCCGGTAGAAATGTCTACAGACAGAGAATAAAATGTCTAAAATACGAACACAGGAAAGTTAAATGGACTAAAGATGCAATGGAACGTAGCACAAACAAATGTCTGCTGAAGATGGATCAAATTGACGACAAAATATAAGATATAGTGCAGCGTTTGTGATAATTGTGAGCGAAACAGAAGAAGGTAGTCAGACCTCTTGTACATTAATTTGTCTTTATTTTATTACCATTCTCATAGACTTATTTTTGGTAACTATGTATTACTGCATGGACAGGCGTCGCGATATATACTACACCCCTGTATCAGCAACCAACAAAGTGTTCATCATGATCGTTCATAATCTTCTGTTGAACGTGTTGCGCTTTGAAGAAAAGATGCACAGCTAATGATGAACACTTTCGGGTTGCTGTAAAGGCCATCGCCGACAACACGATCTCCATGTGCTAGCGCCGAATACGCTGTCCTGTGAATGCGACCGGACTGCTGCTCCCTGCGTAAGACCTAGAACTGAAAAAAACACATTTTGAAAATACACTGCAGCTAAAAATGTCAAAAGTCCTGACCCTCACTTAACAATGCCTCCATCTCGGCCCTCCGGACCAAACTGAAGTCCATCATCACTTTTTGTATTTTGTGTATCAGATTTGTATACATGTTTAGTAGAACAATGCAGGCTCTATAAATCTGTTGAAACAGTCTGCTAATATTTTTCTATTTATTTGTTATTGTCAACTACCTATTTTACTTCTTGTCTTCACCTTCATTTTCTCCTTTTTGAGCACAGACATAAGAAACAATGGTCGACATGCCATCTCGCTCTTGTATAACAATATTAAGGTTCTCCACTTTCATGCATGGAGGATACATATCTGGTCCACAATATTATTCTCAACTTTTACTTTCTTCTATTTTTCTCGGATTGTTCTCTCCCGATTTACCGTGGAAATAAACTACATGAGTGACAATTAATGTGATATATATTTCTTTATTTGTCTACTTCGCTCCTGAGTGCATGACCTATTATTTCAATCGTTTGCCTATTATCGCTGCCTTTGTATACTATTTTTCGTATCTATAAAGGAGTTCTTAGTTGTAGACTTTTTAGCGTAAAATAAAATAAAAATGTTCCTCTTTGCAAGTTGTGTGAAGTGAAGATAATCTTACCATTTCTTTTTTTTCGGCAGAATGAAAATTTATAATATAAACAACATGCAGCCATTATCAATGTCTTTACCTACATTTGATTATATTTTTTTACTTTTCTATTATTATTCTAAGTATGATTTGTGACTAAAATATGTTATTAATATATTTTTAATGATTTCCTGGTAATTCAAGTCCACCTTATGTTTTTGTTTCTTCTCAAAATATCTAATGCATGGCGTCCTTTTGAAAATCAACTTATCTATTGCATTAACAACAAGCTATAAACTTAAATAAACAATAATATCAGAAACAATAAAACAATCATACCATCGTCTTACGGTCAAACGGACAGAAATAAGTTTAGACCTATTTTTTTAATGACAAAAAGCATTGTGCCTTTCCTTTCTGCAATTTTGTTACGTAAATAAATTACAATCACTAATACTCTATTGTTTGTTTTCTTCTCTAGAGTTAATACATTATCGGCAACGTAAGTTCATCTTAAGTAATGTAGCTAGCAAGACAAGTATAAAACCAATGACATATCAGCTGTATTGGCCATCCGTTGATGATAGACGTGAAGACATTGCAAGATGGTAAACAAAGACGTCGATGAAAATATAGGGTGTAGTTCATAAGTAATGTCTGCAACATGCGCACAAAAAGTGAAGAACATTTAGCGATCCTGAAAACTTGTCAGAACAAATGAATGCTGAAAGGCAATATTTGTGAGAGTAAATTATTGAACAGCGTGAGACGAATATTTATAAACGTGAACCAATGTGAAATATATAAGAGCAGTTCTTAGTTCACTTATTTCACTTGTCTACATGGGTAGACACACGATTATAATAATTTATAATTGAATTCAAAGTCTAGTGAAGTTAGCAACACACTACACGGCGTATAGGCTGCTGATGGTAAAATAACATTACCATAGTAAAATCGTGTATTAGATGGATGTAATACATTACCACAGTAAAATCGTGCATTAGGTGGATGTAATACATTACCACAGTAAAATCGTGCATTAGGTGGATGTAATACATTACCACAGTAAAATCGTGCATTAGGTGGATGTAATACATTACCACAGTAAAATCGTGCATTAGGTGGATGTAATACATTACCACAGTAAAATCGTGCATTAGGTGGATGTAATACATTACCACAGTAAAATCGTGCATTAGGTGGATGTAATACATTACCACAGTAAAATCGTGAATTAGGTGGATGTAATACATTACCACAGTAAAATCTTGCATTTGATGGATGCAATACATTACCACTTTAACAGCACACATTAGGCGGAAGTAATACTTTACCACAGACATATACTTTGCAGTGTTATGTTGTTCTGGTTGTTTCTAGGATCATCACAGCTGCACACCAGACATATCTCCCCCGAGAATGTCGAAAAAAAGAAATCAAAGAAAAATGCAGTCCGATGTGCACGCACTCAGAAGAACGGTCTGGATTGCTGACACTTATCCCGATCAGCGGTCAAATTGTATGGTCTTCTCTGTATGGGTTAAACTGCGAAGGTTTCTTTACGTGCGGCAGCTCACGCGGGACCTCCTTATTTATTGTCGCTCTCCGATAGGGCTAGACATTACATCAAACTACCCACAAGGTCAGTGGAGGGTAATGTCACAAATAAACCACAAATTTATTGTTCACATTTTTTAAAACATCGCCATCGTCTGCTATGGGATTGAAACCTGGGACCTTCCTGTCCAGTGGTCGACGTCCTAGACCACACATCCCCCAAATGATACAATCCCAGTGCCACACAATATGGAAGGTAATAGCAGATAAGTTTACCGTTGGTTTGATCCACTCAACAAGATGCAACAATATTTGTTATTTGCTCATCATGTTTTGATTCTGGTGTAAGCGAACTGATCTCTCTGATAAAGCTACAAATTATTCTCTCTTTAATGTTATTAGTCCACGATAAAAGTTTCGATCTTTACTCCTTTTCTTCTGCTTTCGGTCACAGAGAAACATAATAATCCATGGCCAGTATAGATTATAGAACGTGTAGATTGCAAACTAACAATAATGTACTATATATTCCTATAACGGTGCTCTATGTCTGGCACACACGATTAATATTAGTTTTTCTCAGTTTTTTCTTAGCATTCTTTCTCATCCTCTATTATTGTTGGTCTTCCTCTCATTTATCTTACCTAAGAATCCACTATTTGGCATTTTTTGTTATTGTTTATGGACATCTTTTGAATACATGACGTGTCCACTTCAATTGTTATTCCTGTTGTCATTGTATTCTTGACATTTTTATCACATCTTTAGTCTAGTTCTTATTTTCCATCAGCAAATGTGGAAACGATTATTATGAGATAACATATTCTTTATCTTAACTATCACAGTCTACCACTGCTCTTGGTTGTTTATCTAAAGTGTCGCAGTCTGCCAGTGTTCTTGTTTGTTTGTCTTAGCTACCACAGTCTAACAACGTTTTTGATTGTTTATCTTAGCTATAGTTGTCGACGAATGGTATTTGCAGTTTATCTTACTTATCACAGTCTACCGGTGTTCTTGTTTGTTTGTCTTAGCTACCACAGTCTAACAACGTTTTTGATTGTTTATCTTAACTATAGTAGTCAACGAATGATATTTGCAGTTTATCGTACTTATCACAGTTTACCAGTGTTCTTGATTGTTTGTCTTAGCTAATTTAGTCTACAAATGTTCGTTATTTCTTATTTCAGCTAACTCCTCTTTCTTCCTCTTCTTTATTTCCTCATCTGCCTTTCAGCGTCGAGGGGAGATATAATTTGCGGTATTTTTGCTCTTCTGTTCGCCACTGCTGCTGTTATGTTTCCTAGTTCTTCTGATATTCCATCGACCCAACTTTTTCTTGGTCGACCCTTGGGTATGGTGTTCTCACAACGTTTGTTGAAGGCTCGTTGTGTTGTGTTTTGATCTTTCTGCCTTGTCACGTGGCCAAACCATTTTATCTGTTGTTTCCTTATATATTCTATGGCGGGCCTATTCCTAGCTTTTTTCTCAGTTCTTCATTTCTGATCTTATCTCTCAGACTGTAACCTGTCATTCGTCTAACACATTTCATCTCTGTAGAGGTTATTTTTCTTATTGTTCTTGCATCTAGGGTCCAGGTCTTGCTTTGGTAGCACAACGGTGGGATGAAGATTGTATTGTAAAGTGCTCGTTTTGCCTCCAGAGTTATTTTCTTGTTGGATATTAGTGGTGATAACTGTCCAATGATTTGACAAGCTTTGTTGCATCTTGAGTCTATCTCTGCTGTTTGTGAATTGAGGTAGGTCACTAAACTTCCTAGGTAACGAAATCTACACAAGTTCTTGGTTGTTTATATTAACTATCACAGTCAACCAATGTTCTACTTTGTTTATCTTTGCTGACACAGTCTCAATAGTAGACAAAAAAAAGGAATTGAAGTAAACGGCCACAACATAAATAATTTGCGATATGCGGATGACACAGTCTTTATAGCAGTGACAGAGAATAAACTACACGAAATGATAAACATAATAGTAAAAGAAAGCAACAAGAAAGGTCTCAGTCTGAATAGTAAGAAAACAGGAGTAATGGTCATATGATATGAATAAATAATCATCACCATCATGCAGCATAACATTAAACAGGACAAATCTGAAACAAGTGCAACGCGTCAAATACTGGGCACATTAATAACAATGGATGGAAGATGCACCAACATCATCATCATCGAGTGCCGTTTCGGCAACAATGATTGGCTACCATGGATCGACATTCTACTCTATTTCTTGCTTTGATTTTGCAGGTTGTCATAGATTGAATTGTCCATCTTTTGATGTTACTCGTCCATGGTAGTCTTGGTCTGCCTCTGCCTCTTTTACCTTGTATTTTCCCTTCCAATATTACTTTTAATAGGCTGTTGTGTCTTTTAAAGTGCCCCAAAAATTTCATTTGTCTTGTTTTAATTGTATTTAGTAGTTCTTTTTTTAATTTTCAGTTATTTTAAAACTTCATCGTTTGTTTTCTTCTCCTTCCATCCAATCCTACCTATTCTTCTATAAATTCACATTTCAAAGGCTTCAATTTCCTGTTCTGTTTTCTTGTCTAATGTCCATGTTTCTGCACCATCCCATATAGGAATATTGAGAAGATTTAATATTTTGTTTTTCTTAGCCCTACTGATATTTGTTTTGATGTTAGTATATTTTTCATGGCATTAAAATTACTTTTTGCCATTCCTATTCTTTTGTTTATTTCAAATTTCATTTTTCCATCATTGGTTATAGTATGTCCCAGGTAATTGTAGCTCTGAACTGTGTCCATATGTATTCCCTCAACTGTGTTATTTATTTGTAGGTCTTGAGCATTTTCTTTGTTTATGATCATAGTCTTAGTCTTTTATTGTCTGAAGACGCACCACAGAAATAAAAGGTAGAATAGCTAAGGCCAAAATAGCATTTCAGAAAATGAAAAAAATATCTTATGCAATAAATCTAACAGAAGTGAGAAAGAGAGTTATTCGGTGCTGTACAGAACTAATTCTGACCTATGGAAGCGAATCATGGACAGTAGACAAACAAATGAAAAGACGATTAGAGGCCACAGAGATGGGATTTCTCAGAAGAATGTTGAAAGTTCAGTGGACAGCTAAAAACACCAATGTGGAAGTTCTCAAAAAGGCCAACATAAAAAAGGAACGCCTAAAAAACATCAGAAAGAAACAATCAAAAATTGTATGGCACATCATGAAAAGAGGAAAGTTGAAATACT
The DNA here is from genome assembly GCA_032433765.1 of Megaustenia siamemsis. Taxonomy (NCBI): domain Eukaryota; kingdom Metazoa; phylum Mollusca; class Gastropoda; order Stylommatophora; family Ariophantidae; genus Megaustenia; species Megaustenia siamemsis. Next base: position 10,553,356 of record JAVIAB010000046.1, read on the forward strand.
TGGTTGCAACTGGCATAATAAAAGGAAAGAGAGATCGCGGACGACAAATAGAGAAAATACTAGATGGCTTGGTGTTATTGCATGGAAAACGGTCAACAACAGAACTGATACGATGCACTGTAGACAGAAGATTGTGGAGGGACATGATCGCCTACGCCAACCAGTATGGCTCATGATGATGATGATGCTGATGTCACAGTCTACACATGTGCTTGGTTATTTATCTTGACTGTCTTGTTCTTATTCCTTTCCACTCACTGTGGAGCACAGGTCTTCAACTATCATTTTCCAAGCCGTTCTGTTTCCTACCTCTCTTTTAAGATAATGTCCATGTCATCCCCATCATCTTCATCTCTACTTCCACCGGTCCTCTTCTATAATATCGTGGTCTTCCTCTTTGTCTTTTCCACAGTGAATTCCAAAGAAGGGACCATCATGTAATCTGAATGCAGATTACCAAATAAATGACGTATCCACATCAACAATTTTCCATTGTATCATTGGATTCGAATCATTGTGATGGCATCTTTAGTCTAGTTCCTATTTTCTGTCAGCAATTGTGAAATAAAGCTATTTAGTCTGATATACCAATTAAGGTAACCTGTTTGAATTGTCATTATATTTTCTTTTTTTTTTTACCAACATTCAGATGTCAATATTTAAAACCATACATTTACATTACATTAAGTTGCCATTAGATTTATTGTTCCTGTTTACTGAGTTTTTATCTAAACTTGGAAATGTCATTACTCTTACTATTAATCTACAACAATTTTCTGTCGCTACTGTGTTTACATTATATTTCTCTTTCTAGAACAGCGTTTAAAAGTGGAATAATAGAGATAATGTCCCTCAAATCCACTTCATTTGTTTCTATTTTGACTCAATTAGTGCTTATATAACAAAGTCTGACTGAACCACGCTACTTGAAACGATATAACAATGATGTTCTTATAACATACTCTGATCATAATTGATCCACCTGACGTCATGTGACATTGGATGTCTCGTGACACAAGAAGTAGATCAAGAGAGGACAGAAGGTTAGAACACTTGCTTAAAATAACATTGAGTTGTTTCCCCTAATTTGTTTCAAACATTATAACTACACTACTGATTTTACATGTTTTTTCATTAATTGTTTTAGAGTGAATGGGATACCTGCTGGAAAAGCGTAAGTTCTTAACTACAATCTATATGTAGCTTAGCGTCAAACAAATAAACATGTACATTAGTAGAGTTTATATCAGAATGCTGATGTCTAGTTGTTGACGAGGAAATCTGAATTACCTTGTCTTTTATCCCATCTATTAGAGTGTTTGTTGTGGCCAAATAAACAGTTACTATTGCTCATTTGGATCAATCGATAATCTGAATTCAAGGCCAAGAGTCGGAGACAGTATCACACAATTACAACAGTCAACATCTACCAGAGCTTGCCACAACATTCCTGTTGATTCGTATATGTATTGTAAGACAAGGAGACAAGTAGCGGTAAATGTGGTAGATAAATGAGATGATGAGTAGATGTAAAGGAACATGATAAGTAACAAATGCATTAGACGATGGTGTGTAACTGTGTTGGAGCATGTGATAGAGAAGAGAGCCGTTAGCGATGTGATACACTGGCAAGGAAGAGAGAGCACAATGTCCGATGATCGTTAATTGCTAGATTCATCGTTAAGAACGACAAATAGATGGTCTATGTGACGACTCGCTTAGAGAGTGTGATAAATGAATCGCAGTTAGTTAGTTTTGTTATAACTTTGATCGAGTACAGACGTGTTGTCATAAAGTACAACAATTCAGGACATTCAGTTTGAGGGAACTGTATTATTGTAGTTAGAAGTAATAGTTTTAGGAAGAGAAGTTTAGAAGATGACAGACATTGTTAGCGAACACAAACTCTGGAGGTAGTGTCGAGTCAAACGTCATAAAGTGTACTAGATATATTAGGTGATGAAGCATTGAAGTCTGAAGTAAGGGCTCGAGTAACTGCTATTTTTAAAGTAAGCGCTCTTATTAGTTAGAGATTAATTTATGGATTACAAGCTAAAAGAAGCAACCTCGTGATAGGGCTAATTTTGGGTAGGTACGTAGATGTCGCCCCCACAATGCACTTGGATTGTTAATTCATCAACTTGTGTTATAAGACATGTAGGACCATCAATGTTGTTGCATATTATATGATAAAATACAAAACATTTGAAATATTAAATATTGAGGCTAAATGGAGTCAAAAGTCCGGTGTATTTTGTGTCCGGTGTTTCGTTTGTCTAATACGCCTCACTCTAAAACACCAGCTGCCCCTCAAACTAAAGACAGAAAGCAGATACTGCAATACCAGAAAGAGCCTCTGAGGATACGTCTGGTCGAAATGTATATAAACAGAGCTAAAACTTGGCAACATGTACACAGAAAAATTTAGAACATTTCAGGATGTGAGAATCAATCCCAAATAAATGTTTGAAATCAGATGCACTGGACAATCGCAGCGTTTCAAAATATAAAGCAGCGAAAATCTATAAACGTGAGCGGAATTGGTGAAATTCAGAGTCCATTTGTCTTGTACACATTACCAGATTCATAGGAACTGGGTAGTAAAAATACATAACATATTCACAGATTATTGAAATTGAAAATACATGAGCAAACTGAGACATTTTGGATGGTAATAACAGTAATGGTTACTTGAATTCAATTAATTGTACCAATGAAACATTCTCACCTCAATATTATCATTGTGTTTTGCGCATCTAGTTTTGATAATTGTGTAGATAAATATCATCATCATGTTCCATACCGGTTGGCGTAGGCGATCATGTCCCTCCACAATCTTCTATCTACAGTGCATCACATCAGTTCTGTTGTTGACTGTTTCCCATGCCATGACACCAAGCTATCCAGTATTTTCTCTCTTTGCCGTCCGCGATCTCTCTTTCTTTTTATTTTGCCAGTTGTAACCAAGTATTTCAACTTTTCTCTTCTCATGATGTGCCCGAAAAATGTTTATTGCTTCTTTCTGATGTTTTTTGAGAGCTCCCTTTTTGTGTTGGCCTCTTTGAGAACTTCCTCATTGGTCTTTTTAGCTGTCCAGGGAACTTTCAACATTCTTCTGAGAAATCCCATCTCTGTGGGTCTAATCGTCTTTTCATTTGTTTGTCTACTGTCCATGATTAGCTTCCATAGGTCAGAACTGGTTTTATATAGCACCGATGAACTCTCTTTCTCATTTTTATTGACATAGATATGTTGCATAAGATATTTTTCATTTTCTGAAATGTTATTTTGACCTGAGCTATTCTGCTTTTTATTTCAGTGGTGCATCTCCCATCTGATGTTATTATTGTGCCCAAGTATTTGAAACGTTGCACTTGTTTCAGATTTGTCTCGTTTATTTTTATGCTGCGTGGCGGTGATGAATGTTTCTTCGATATAACCATTACTTCTGTTTTCTTACTATACAGACTGAGACCTTTCTTGTTGCTTTCTTTTACTATTATGTATATCATTTCTTGTAGTTCGTTCTCTGTCTCTGATATTAAGACTGTGTCATCCGCATATCGCAAATTATTTATGTTGTGACCTTTGACTTCAATTACTTTTTTGTCTACTATTGATCTCATAATATATTCGCTGTAAAGTGAAAACAAGTCCGGTGACAGACCACAGCATTGTCTGACTCCTTGTTTTATATATTGGAATTGTCCTGTTTGGTTCTAAATTCGTATAGCTGATGTTTGTTGCCAGTACATGTTTTTTTATGATTCGCAGATCCTTGCCATCAATGTTAATTTCTCCAGGATATTGATTATTTGCACATGCTTTACTTTGTCAAATGCTTTCGTGTAGTCTATAAAGCACATATATAGATCTTTCTTTACCTGTATAGATCTTTCTATCAATGTTCCTAAGATGTATATTGCATTATTGGTGCCCTTTCTTTCCACAAATGCACTTTGTCCCTCACTTATTTCTGGTTTTATTTTGTTCCTTACACGTCTCATGATGATTCTTAGTAATACTTTAGTCATATGGCTAATGAGACTAATAGTGCTGTGGTCTTCACAATCAGTGGCGCTGACTTCTTTGGTATGGCTACAAAGATAGATTTTAGTAGATCTTCGGGTATGTGTCCAGTTTTATATATGTCATTGAGTAATTTTGTTATGACTTGTACTCCCAGCTCTCCTAATGCATTTATCTCTTCGATTGTTATATTGTCAGGACCTGGAGCTTTGCCTCTTTTCATGTGTCCTCCACTTCACTCTGCATTATTGGTGGTCCTGTGTCTTCATTTGAATTGTTTAATTCAGGTCTTTCATCATCATAGAGTTGACTGATATATTATGTCCATCTTTCCATTGTCTTATCCTGTCCCATTATTATATTTACTAGATAAATATTACATGGTTTATTATTTTAATGAAATCATCTTCTACTGATTCTCTAGTCACGTGTTGAAGTTATTCGTCCAGTTACCTTTTGTTTTCATTTTATTATTATTATTTATGTCACAGACAAATACAACATATCAGAGATCCGTTCATCTGTTAGCGTTTGTAGAGCAACAAAAAGGTTCCGCACCTTTACAATTAGATCATCCATAAAATGCACTCTATTCAGTTTAGCTTCAACAGCCTACCAATGTTCTTGCTTGTTTATCTTAGCTGTCACAGTATAGCAATGTTTTTTGTTGTTTATCTTATCTGTCACATTCTAGCAATGTTCTTGGTTGTTTATCTTATCTGTCACAGTCTAGCAATGTTCTTGGTTGTTTATCTTATCTGTCACATTCTAGCAATGTTCTTGGTTGTTTATCTTATCTGTCACAGTCTACCAATGTTCTTGGTTGTTTATCTTATCTGTCACATTCTAGCAATTTTCTTGGTTGTTTATCTTATATGTCACATTCTAGCAATGTTCTTGGTTGTTTATCTTATCTGTCACAGTCTACCAATGTTCTTGGTTGTTTATCTTATCTGTCACAGTCTACTAATGTTCTTGGTTATTTATGTTATCTGTCACAGTCTACCAATGTCACAGTCTACCAATGTTCTTATTTGTTAATCTTATAATCACCTCCTCCGATCACTAAAATTCTCTGCATGTCAGTTCATGTGATTTATTGTATATCTTTTCTGAGTCCAGTACTTGACTTACCCGGTCCCACAATTTTCCTGATATCTTTATATTAATAAGATGTAATAGATTACGTACGTTGTGTAAATCACGCTTGTCCATGCCGTTTGTCTAAATTAGTATGTTAATTTTCCTTTGAAATGATGTCAGACTCCACATTTCTCATTTCCCCTCACCCCCCTCTTTCAGATCTATATAAACACACTCAAAAGACACTTTTCATTTAATCTCTTTCTAATTTACTGGGTCATCCAATCAAAGTCTGCATCTTATATTCAATGTTTAAAAAAATAAAAATATGATTTTCTGTATGCTATCGTGTAAACGATACCCAGTGTATTAAATATACTGAATATATATATACATATGTATATATATATATACTGCCTAAAAGATATAAATCTAAACGATACAGACATACGACTAATATTTAATTTGTACTGGGAGCAAACAGCAAATATAAAATATAACAAGGATAACTCTACACCCATTGATATAAAAAGAGGAGTGCATCCTATCACCAAGCTTGCTCAATCTATACACTGAGCAAACCTTTAAAAACGTCACAGAGATGCCAGGCCTAAACATTAATGGAAAGATAATCAATAACCTAAGACATGCTGATGATACTGTTCTACTAGCAGAAAGTCCTAAAGATCTACAAAAATTACTTAATGAAATAAACACGTCAAGCAAAAAATATGGACTAGATATGAATATAAAAAAGACTAAAACTATGATCATAAGCAAAGAAAATTCTCAAGACTTACAAACAAATATCAAAGTCAAAGGAAAAATCTGGAGACAGTTCAGAGCTACAAATACCTGGGACATACTATAACTAGTGATTTTGAAATTTATAACTGAAATATAAGAAAATAGGTATGGCAAAAAGTAATTTTAATGCCATGAAAAATATACTGACATCAAAACAAAGAACACCAAGGATAAAACTAAGAATAGCAAAATGTTACATCTTCTAAATATTCCTGTATGGTGCAGAAACATTGACATTAGACAAGAAAACAGAACAGAAAATTGAAGCCTTTGAAATGTGGATTTATAGAAGAATAGGTAGAATTGGGTGGAAGGAGAATAAAACAAACGATGAAGTTTTAAAACAACGAAACATGACAAGAGAACTACTAAACACAATTTGAACAAGACAAATGAAATTTGTGGGACATGTTAAAGGACACAAAATCCTAATAAAAGTAAAGTTGGAAAGGAAAATAAAAAGTAAAAGCGGCAGAGGCAGACTAAAAATAACATGGATGAGTAACATCAAAAGATGGACAAGTCAACCTATGGCAATCAGCACCATCAAAGCAAGAGACAGAGTGGGATGGCGCTCCATAGTAGCCAACCTTCGATGTGGAGATGCCACTCAATGATGGTGATGATATATATATAATTCAATAGTTTCTTTATTTTGAGGAGCATCATAACCCTATATTTTGTTTCATTCTCAGCACAGCTAATGAATGTTTTTCTACCATAAATCGACATGTTATGTAACATAATTTTAACATTTGGCTGTCTTTCTACAAAATATAAATGCAATTTTATTAGAACGTCACTGAAAAGCTAATGTAATGTTTGTATAAATAAATAGTCCGTTTCTAGACAGTCTCGTCCACATGTTCAACAGATGTATTTCCATGATGAGCTTTATTTTGATTATTTGCTCTGGTTTCGTTTTTTTTTTCTTTTCTTCTCATATTTGTGGTCCTTTTATGTACATGGCTTTTAGCCATTCTTTTTACGTTTATGGAATTAGGTATTTAATTTTCACGTATTTGATTTTGGGCCATTCTTATTATGTCTATGGAATTAGGAATTTGTTTTTACGTCTATGACTTTAAGCCATTCTTTTGGGCTGAATGAACCGCGCTATAGTAAATGATAGAACAATCAACACATTTAAGGACGTGCTCTAACCAACACTGTACCACCTGTAACGTGGAACACTTTTTTGTACAACCTTAGAACAAAATGAAAAAAAAAATAAAGAAAGATGTGAATACATGTTTAAAATATCAAGTTGCATTTGTTGTTTCTTTTCACAAAAGTAAAAGTACACAATACTAAAACTAATATTGTATGTGTTCTTTTTTCATAGATGTGATAATCTCGTGTGAGTTTTCATCTAAACTTCTTAATTAACAAATTTGGAACAACATAAATAACCAATAAGCTTATATTTGAATGCAAATAACCGTTGACGGTTGTTGAAATAAAATATGTATTGACGAAATTTAGCTTTCTTCTATTTGTGAGAAATAGGTAAAAGAAATTAGTATCGTAGCCTTGGAATAATTGATTATTTTTTCCTCAATGTACGAGCATAACTAAGATCTAAAGAACCAGCGACACGTTAATACTGCACAAGTAATGAAGTAAAAACAAATAGAGCAATATATCATTCCTGAATAGAATAAGAAGATTCTGACAATGTAACAAGTGTATGTGGCAAGTATAAAATAACAAATAACTGTAGGGATAGCGAGTAGCTGTAAGACAACAGGATGGTCAGCGATACGTATACGACTGCGGTGAATAGCAGCAGCAAAACAAGATGTGGTAAGACAAAAGTAACTAGAGGTAGTATGACAAAAGTAACTAGAGGTGGTAAGACAAAAGTAACTAGAGGTGGTAAGACAAAAGTAACTAGAGGTGGTAAGACAAAAGTAACTAGAGGTGGTAAGACAAAAGTAACTAGAGGTGGTAAGACAAAAGTAACTAGAGGTGGTAAGACAAAAGTAACTAGAGGTAGTATGACAAAAGTAACTAGAGGTGGTAAGACAAAAGTAACTAGAGGTGGTAAGACAAAAATAACTAGAGGTGGTAAGACAAAAGTAACTAGAGGTGGTAAGACAAAAGTAACTAGAGGGGGTAAGACAAAAGTAACTAGAGGGGGTAAGACAAAATAACTAGAGGTGGTAAGACAAAAGTAACTAGAGGGGGTAAGACAAAAATAACTAGAGGTGGTAAGACAAAAATAACTTGAGGTGGTAAGACAAAAATAACTAGAGGTGGTAAGACAAAAGAAACTAGAGGTGGTAAGACAAAAGTAACTAGAGGGGGTAAGACAAAAGTAACTAGAGGTGGTAGACAAAAGTAACTAGAGGGGTAAGACAAAATAACTAGAGGTGGTAAGACAAAAGTAACTAGAGGTGGTAAGACAAAAGTAACTAGAGATGGTAAGACAAAAGTAACTAGAGATGGTAAGACAAAAGTAAATAGAGGTGGTAAGACAAAAGTAAATAGAGGTGGTAAGACAAAAGTAACAAGTGGTGGTAAGACAAGATGATGAGCTGCATTACGACATCAGTGAAAAGCAGCAGCAGACAAGAGTGACAAGAGATGGTAAGACATAAATGATAAATAAATGATTTACCATAAACAGGTTGTGAAAAATGTGAAACTTTGTTGATTTTATTTGTATACTGTGCCGTGACCTAGCTCTGCCACTGTCATTCTATATTGTTCATAATAATAACATACTACCATGCCTTCAAAACTATATATATATATATATACTCGTATATGTCAGAATACGTTTGTTATGTTTTTCATCTTTAGCTGCTTCAGAAACTCATTATTTGTTTTCTTTCCAAAACAATATATAATAATAATATATTAGTGTCTTATGATGGATGCTATTTTACCGAGCACCTTCTCCAGTGACTGAGTTGGATAGACAGATCCGACCACAGAAAGAACAAAATGTATTTGTGGGGCCTGGTCTTATTTCATTCAAGGAAGCCCCGCAAACATCCTGAAGTCCCAACACTGGCCTGTCTTGTGGTCCCTATTTGTCCCAAAGTTCGCCAGACAATAATTCGTTGGTAATAACATTATTTCCTGCTCTTCTCACGTGACCTAGTCATCGTTACCTCCGACTCCTAAGTGTTGCCATGACGAATGTGAGTTTGGCTCGTTGGAAGACGTTAGAGTTGGTTACTTTGTCTGCCATCTTATGTTCATTATCGTGTGAAGGTAACACACATGGACACTGCATATTCTCCTCTCCTGACCTGCAGAGGTAGTCCAGGTTTCTGATCCAAAAATAAATGTGTTAAACGCTTAATTTTGATGACTTACAATCAATGTCTAGAGTGTTAGAGAAGAATAATATGCATTGCTGCCATTTATCCATTTCTGTGCCGACATTGAATATTGTTTATCCTTTTACACTACTATTAATCTAAGTATGATTTATGACTAAAATGTGTTATTTATTTATCTTTACAATGATTTCCCAGTAATTCAAGACCATCTTATGTATTGCTTCGTCTCAAATTAACGAATGTATGCCATTCTTTTGAAAATCAACAAATCTATTGCATTAACATTAATAAGTTATCATCATCATCGAGTGCCTTCTCCGCATCGAAGGTTGGCTACCATGTAGCGCCATTCTACTCTATCTCTTGCTTTGATGGTGCAGGTTGTCATAGGTTGATTTGTCCATCTTTTGATGTTACTCGTCCATGTTAGTCTCGGTCTGCCTCTATTACCTTGTATTTTCCCCTCCAGGATTACTTTTAGTAGGCTGCTGTGTCTTTTAACATGGCCCAAAAATCGCTTTTGTCTTCAATGAATTGTATTTATTATTTCTCTTTTCATTTTTAGTTCTTTTAAAACTTCATCGTTTGTTTTCTTTTCCTTCCACACAATTCTACCTATTCTTCTGTATATCCACATTTCAAAGGCTTCAATTCTTTGTTTTGTTTTCTTGTCTAATGTCCATGTTTCTGCACCATATAGGAATATTGAGAAGATGTAACATTTTGTTATTCTTAGTTTTAGCCCTGGTATTATTTGTTTTGATGTTAGTATGTTCTTCACGACATTAAAATTACTTTTTGCCATTCCTATTCTTTTGTTTATTTAAGTTGTACATTTTCCATCACTGGTTATAGTATGTCCAAGGTAGTTGTAGTTCTGAACTGTCGCCAGGTCTATTCCTTCTATTTTGATATCCACGTGTGGGTTATGAGTATCTTCTCTGTTTATGATCATAGTTTCAGTCTTTTAGATATTCATATCTAGTCCACATTTTTTTGCTTGTCATGTTTATTTCATTATGTAATTGTTGTAGATCTTTAGGATTTTCTGCTACCAGTACACTATCGTCAGTATATCTGACGATATATAATAATATATTAATAAGTTATAATCATAAATAAATCTCAATACCAGAAACGATTAAACGATCATATCATCATCTTACGGTCAACTCAAACAAAAGTGTTCCCATCGTGATACAAGAAGTGGAGCTAAGGAAAAATTAGATTTAGTATTCTTTCTTAAGACAAAATGAAAAAAAATGCGCTTTTTCTTTCTGGAATGTTTAAATGTATATAAATTACAATCACTGATACTCTATGTTTTGTTTTCTTTTCTAGAATTGGAGGATTTGCGAAAACGTAAGTTCATCTTAAGTAATGTAGCTAGGTAAGATAAGAAGACAAGTATACAACCCATGAAATTGCAGCTGTATTGACCATTCAATGATGATAGACTTTGAGAAATTGCAAGATCATAAACAAGACGTGGAGGAAAATAAACTGTGAAGTTAAAAAAAGATAATTTTTACAACATGCACGCAAAAAGTGAAGCACACTCAACGATCATGAAAACTTTTGAGAACAAATGAGTGTTGAAAGTGAATGTTTTTGACAGTAAATTAGTGAATAGATTTAGGCGAGTATTTGTAAACGTGAACCAATGGAAGGAGATCTTAGTTCACTTATTTCACTTGTCTACATGAGTAGACACAAGACTATAATAATCTATAATTGCATTCGAAGGCTATTGAAGGTAGCAACGCACTATAAGGTGTATAGGCCACGCGTTTTAAAATCACATTACCACAGCAACATCATACATTAATAAAAGTAAGTAAAATGCCACCGTCACGCCAAATGGTGTATATGGACTATGGTGTTAGTGACCATATATTTTACAGACCTTCGGCACATGATTTTTGGAGCAATGTGGTCGGTATTGCGTCCGTGCCGCTTTACTTTCCCAGAAAAAAAATCATGTACCCATTAAAGGCTGGGTGAACTCGAAAGTCATCGGTTGGGATAGAACCCTACCTCTTGTCGTTTGTAGTCCAGTTCACTAACCACTGAGCTATCGCGGCTCCCATCATACATGATATGGAAGTAATATATTATCACAGTACCATCGCGTATTAATTGAAAGTAATACATTATAAAAGACATCCGCGTTGAAGAGTTATGTTGATCTAGTTATTTTTGGGATTATCACCACAGGACACGGCACATAGCTCCTCCGAGAATCACTAGAAAATATGTATATCCTCCTCTCCTGCCCTACATAGGAAGTCTAAGTTTTTGATCCATAAAGAAATGTGTTAAACTCACAGTTTTGATGAAGTAGAATCATTGTCACGAGTGTTGCTTTTGTGTTGGCCCATGACCTATATTTAAGGTTGCCAAATGTTGAAGTTGATTTTTCGATTCTGGTATTTATCTCTTCATCAAGTGATATGTTGGTTGTGACAGTAGAATCAATGTAGATGAACCTCTGCACATATCTAAGGGGTGTTTTATTTAATGTTATAGTTACGGGTATGGCTACGTCCTTTAGAAGCACTACAGTCTTCTGGTTACTTATTGACAAGGGGAATAAATCACATGATCTCATTATATTGTTAATCATTAATTGCTGGACAGTTTTATGTTTGCACAACCAGTGCTGCATCATCAATAACGTCTTAGATGCTCCTTGATAAGGGTCTCAGTTGTTTTTAATGTTGACCTGAGACCAGAGTAACCAGGAGCAGTCAGATCTCATGTAGATCTCTCTAGAAGCGCCTATACAAGCGTTGTATTGAAAAGCGTAGAAAAAAAGATTTCCAGCAGGGGAGAGGCAAGGATACATCCTGGTTTGCCTCCACATGTCACCTCAAAAAAGCTGGGAAGATCTAACGTTGTTTTTTTTTCTTAATGTTTAAATATATAATTACAATAATTAATAATGGTCTACTTTTCACTTTTAGATTATCAGATTTGACCGACGGGTAAGTTGGTAATTTGACTTTCAAATTAACGTTGCTCAATGAGAATAAAGTTGAACAATGAAAGATACTTCATGTGAATTAAGATAATTCAATTAACCGAGATGCATTTATTAACTCTTTCAGTACGTAATGTTTTTTGTTATCAATTTACTGGTAGAGATTTCAGAGACAAAATTATTTTCTTGTTTTTATATATTAATCTACATGATTATATTTACCTAATGTACGATTATGAATAGGTCAGGTCAGGTAATTTTACCTGCTACTGTATGCAGAGTACAGTACAACCTGCGGCTGTCCTGCTGCCTTGCAGGTAAGCTCGGGAGAGTAAAAGGCTAAGGGAGGGCACCCCGAAATAAAACAACCCCACTGCCTTGTGGGTGAGACTTTTTAGTCAAAGGCTAGCGGAGCCAACCGTAAACAAACCGACGGAAGGCAACAGAAAACCACCGTCGTAATTTCTTTGTACAATCATGAATCGCAAGAAAAAAAGACATCACCTCAGTGCAAAATAAAGACAAGTGGAACAATATTAAAACAGGTAAATGAATTTAAATATTTGGGAACTTTGTTAACCTCAGACGGAAGATGTACAAAAGAGGTGAGATGCAGAATGGCTCAGGCAAAAGCAGCTTTCCAGAAAATGAGGAAGATACTATACAATCCTTTTTTGACAATAGAAACAAGAAAGAGAGTTCTTAAATGTTACGTAGAGCCAGTCTTAACATACGGATGCGAGTCGTGGACAATAGGACAACAGACAAGAAAATCACTGGAGCCTGTAGAAATGTGGTTTTACAGAAGAATGTTGAGAGTACCATGGACAGCTAAGAAGAGTAATGTAAAAGTTCTGAAAGAGGTCAAAGCAAAAAGAGAACTAATTTCCAATATTAGGAAGAGACAATCATCATTTTTGGCCATGTAATGAGAAGAGAACAACTGGAATATATTGTAACAACTGGAAAAATTGAGGGACGAAGAGATAGAGGGAAGTAAAGAGAAAAAAATAACAGACAGCTTAAGAGAATGGCTTGGCAGAATTTCAACAACATCATCATCATCAAGTACCGGACCTAGTGGCGTAGGTGATCATGTCTCTCCACAACTTTCGATCTCGGCAGCTATTTATCATTTTTGTTGTTGACCTTCTGCCAAGCCATTCACTTAAACTGTCTGTTATGTTTTCTCTTTGCTTCCCTCTATCTCTTCGTCCCTCAATTTTTCCAGTTTTTACAATATATTCAAGTTGTTCTCTTCTTATTACATGGCCAAAAATGATGATTGTCTCTTCTTAACATTGGGAATTAGCTCTCTTTTTTCTTTGACCTCTCTCATAACCTCTTCATTACTCTTCTTAGCTGTTCATGGTATTCTCAACATTCTTCTGTAAAACCACATTTCTACAGACTCCAGTGATTTTCTTCAACAATTTGGTCAACAACATAAATGATAAATAGCTGCCGAGATCGAAAATTGTGGAGAGACATGATCACCTACGCCAGTAGGCCCGGTACTTGATGATGATGGTATTTATCTAAGACTTAACATATTATATATGAATTTTTAGATTCTTGAACAAAGAATTAGATTTCACCAATACTAAGATGATAAAATACATACAGAAAGAATATGTTCTGACGACAGTTTACACTGATCAAATTGAGAGTGACGCACTGTGAGGCTAAACGTACATGGCGCATGGTGCGTCGAAACGCACGTAAAGATTTAACCACCCCCGTTTATTATTATTAGTCACGCTCCAGACAATCGGCGATCTCTTTTCATCTTTCTTTCTTCTTTACTTATTTCCTCTTGCAAGATGTCGAAACAGATACAAAGTTCTTGGTTCTCGCCCCTTTCAGTTGCTTCATTCATTGTCAATTGATGTTGTTGTCATCATCATCATGTGTCATACCGGTTGGCGCAGGCGATCATGTCCGTCCACAATCTTCTATCTACAGTGCATCGTATCAGTTCTATTGTTGACTGTTTTCCATGCCATGACACCAAGCTATCCAGTATTTTCTCTCTTTGTCGTCCGCGATGTCTCTTTCCTTTTATTTTGCCAGTTGTAACCAAATATTCCAACTTTCCTCTTCTCATGACGTGCCCGAAACATGTTGATTGTTTCTTTCTAGTGTTTATTAGGAGTTGCATTTTTGTGTTGGCCTCTTTGAGGACTTCCTCATTGGTTTTTTTAACTGTCCAGAGAACTTTGAACATTCTTCTGAAAAATCCCACCTCTGCGGCCTCTAATCGTCTTTTCATTTGTTTATCTACTGTCCATGATTCGCTTCCATAGGTCTGAATTGCTTGCATATAGCACACATGTACTCTCTTTCACATTTCTATTGACATAGATTTGTTGCATAAGATATTTTTCATTTTCTGAAATGCTATTTTGGCCTGAACTATTCTGCTTTTTTATTTCCGTGGTGCATATTCCATCTGATGTTATTATTGTGCCCAGGATGTTGTTGTAGCGTTTCTTAAATGTTCTCTATCCACCTTTCTCAAAGTCTGCCTCTTGAACTACACCCTTCTCATGCTCTAATATGTGCTGGGTTTAGTAAGTAATCACACGGCACACTTTCTAGATGGGCAAACGAGCTACTTGTTTCTGTATGCAGCTGCGGATAGGTTAAATACATATTCTTTTCCTTATCTAATGATTTCTGTTTCTGTCTTATCTGGGCACTTAAAGACCTTTTCTCAGACATCTCATCTCTGTGGTGACAAGCTTTCTTTTATGTTTAGTGATAGATGTCCATGTTTGACATTGATAACACAATGTGGAATGACTATTCTCATCCATAATGTTTCTTGGTAGTAAGAGGTATTGCTTTGTATTGAAGTATAAAGTATAGCTCTCTCAATATTTGGGTTGGTACGTTCCATCGGATGTCTCTTTCTTTATTGATTTTGCCAACTTCAGAGTTTTGTTTTCAGATATTTAAAGTGTGTTACGTTTTTTATAACTTTGTTTTCTATAGCTATATTTAGTGTCTTCTTTTGTCTTCCTATTGATACAACTTCTGCTTTGTTAGCGCCTAATTTCATTGTACGTTCTTTATTCAAGTAAAGCAGATATGTTGTGGACGTTTTTTTTTAAACTAATTGGCCTGGTTAAACTAATAGTTCGTTTATATCTTCATTTTGTGATGTGGCATACTTGCATACTGTGTCAAAGCAAGTGATAAACAAGAGTGGCGGACCCTTGTCTTATCCCATATTTGAATGCGAATGGTTTGGATGTTTCTTTATTCGCTGTAATCATACTTGTACACTTACTATATAAGCTCCTGTGACATCTAATAGGGTGGTCATTTACTCCGTAATGAGCCAATGTTTGCAGCAATACATTTCCACCCTAGAGTAGCAACTATTTATCTATTGTCCCTTCGAGCCGAAGTCAGCACATAGGGCAGACATTCTCACTCTTCGACTATCCTTGATTTCTACCATCAGACCTTGCACAGGGCCCGCATTGTATCTCGATAAACGACTCCGGGCGAGTTGTTCTATCTCGGCGAGAGATCTATTTCCTGATGTTCTTACCTCTGGTCTCAATGATCTTGTTAGTGCTTCACTAGCCCGGCCTCTTTTTCCTTTACCTCTGGCCTCAATGATCTTGTTAGTGCTTCACTAGCCCGGCCTCTTTTTCCTTTACCTCTGGCCTCAATGATCTTGTTAGTGCTTCACTTAGCCGGCCTCTTTTTCCTTTACCTCTGGCCTCAATGATCTTGTTACTGCTTCACTAGCCCGGCCTCTTTTTCCTTTACCTCTGGCCTCAATGATCTTGTTACTGCTTCACTAGCCCGGCCTCTTTTTCCTTTACCTCTGGCCTCAATGATCTTGTTAGTGCTTCACTAGCCCGGCCTCTTTTTCCTTTACCTCTGGCCTCAATGATCTTGTTAGTGCTTCACTAGCCCGGCCTCTTTTTCCTTTACCTCTGGCCTCAATGATCTTGTTAGTGCTTCACTAGCCCGGCCTCTTTTTCCTTTACCTCTGGCCTCAATGATCCTGTTAGTGCTTCACTAGCCCGGCCTCTTTTTATTTTGTCTCTGGCCTTAATGATCTTGTTAGTGCTTCACTAGCCCGGCCTCTTTTTCTTTTACCTCTGGTCCCATTGTAGACTTTCCTTTGAGATTCTCTTGTTTTCCTTTCTCATAACAAGGACAACATTTTACAATATAATATTCTTTTTATTTTATTTGATATTATTTGGATGCTTCATAATTTCCCTTACTGCTGCATTAGTCTTAAATTCATTCCATTTATTACAAATTATTTTCTTGGTGCATTTGTTTTCAAAAGTATCCTCTTTATTTTACAAATCTTCCACTGATGTTCACCTATCGCATACAAAAGTAAGGGTGGAGAATAGATTAAATTTGAAATCCGTGAGCTTTGTTTGTTTGATAACTAATTTTGATTTCCATATTTTGTCATGGTTTCTGAAATTCATTACTGACTTTCATTCTGAATCCATGTTCTTTATTACGCCTCCTACTTGGTTTACACAGCTTCTGACTTTCATTCTGAATCCAAGTTCTTTATTAGGGCCTCCTACTTAGTTTACGCAACTTCTGACTTTCATTCTGAATCCAAGTTCTTTATTACGGCCTCCTACTTGGTTTACGCAACTTCTGACTTTCATTCTGAATCCAAGTTCTTTATTAGGGCCTCCTACTTAGTTTACGCAGCTTCTGACTTTCATTCTGAATCCAAGTTCTTTATTAGGGCCTCCTACTTGGTTTACGTAACTTCTGACTTTCATTCTGAATCCAAGTTCTTTATTAAGGCCTCCTACTTGGTTTACGCAGCTTCTGACTTTCATTCTGAATCCATGTTCTTTATTAGGGCCTCCTACTTGGTCTCCACAACTTCTGACTTTCATTCTTAATCCAAGTTCTTTATTAGGGCCTCCTACTTGCTTTACGCAGCTTCTGACTTTCATTCTGAATCCAAGTTCTTTATTAGGGCCTCCTACTTGGTTTACGCAGCTTCTGACTTTCATTCTGAATCCAAGTTCTTTATTAGGGCCTCCTACTTGGTTTACGCAGCTTCTGACTTTCATTCTGAATCCATGTTCTTTTGTGGGCCTCCTACTTGCTTTACGCAGCTTCTGACTTTCATTCTTAATCCAAGTTCTTTGTTAGGGCCTCCTACTTGATTTACGCAACTTCTGACTTTCATTCTGAATCCATGTTCTTTGTTAGGGCCTCCTACTTGGTTTACGCAGCTTCTGACTTTCATTCTAAATCCAAGTTCTTTATTAGGGCCTCCTACTTGGTATACGCAGCTTCTGACTTTCATTCTTAATCCAAGTTCTTTATTAGGGCCTCCTACTTGGTTTACGCAGCTTCTGACTTTCATTCTTAATCCAAGTTCTTTATTAGGGCCTCCTACTTGGTATACGCAGCTTCTGACTTTCATTCTTAATCCATGTTCTTTGTTAGGGCCTCCTACTTGCTTTACGCAGCTTCTGACTTTCATTCTGAATCCAAGTTCTTTATTAGGGCCTCCTACTTGGTATACGCAGCTTCTGACTTTCATTCTTAATCCAAGTTCTTTGTTAGGGCCTCCTACTTGGTTTACGCAGCTTCTGACTTTCATTCTTAATCCAAGTTCTTTGTTAGGGCCTCCTACTTGGTTTACGCAACTTTCAAGATATACAATTGTTTTACCTTCCAGGTGTTTTTTTTATCCTTATGGCGAATTTGAATCTGGTCTTTTCTTGACTGATCTCAAACTATATTTTTCGAGCCATTGATAACTGGACTTTTCTTTTTTTCTTGCTTTGTGTTAACATTAATATTGATAAGAACTATGTTGTCCGGCAAAATCAAGGTCCTCCATTTGAGATCCAGGTATCCAACAACTGCCTTTGTTACATGTACACCATTTATTTATTATGACGTCGATGGCAATTCCAAATAACAAGGGAGATAAAATACACCATTATTTCAATCCAGTAATAACTAATCCTGTTTATGTGCGAACTGCACATGGTTAGCACTCGTCCTGACCTTTAATAACGTTAATAGTTGTTGGTAATATTCCATATTAAGAAAGTACTCAAAACCCACATGTAGATATCAAAATAGAAATAGTCCTGGAGACAGTTCAGAACTACAACTACCTTGGACATACTATAATCAGTGCTGGAAAATGTACAACTGAAATAAACAAAAGAATAGGAATGACAAAAATAATTTTAATGTCATGTTTACTAACATCAAAACAAATAACACCAGGGCTAAAACTAAGAATGGCAAAATGCTGTGTCTTCTCAACATTCCTATATGGTACAGAAACACAGACATTAGACAAGAAAACAGAACAGAGAGTTGAAGCCTTTGAAATGTGGATTTATAGAAGAATAGGTATAATTGGATGGAAGGAAAAGAAAACAAACGATAAGGTGTTAAAACAACAAAAAATGAAAAGAGAACTACTAAAGACAATTCAAACAAGACAAATGAGATTTTTGGCTATGTTAAAAGACACAACAGCCAACTAAAAGTAATCCTGGAGAGGAAAAGACAAGGTAAAAGAGGCAGAGACAGAACAAGGCTAACATGGACGAGTAACATCAAAAGATGGACAAGTCAATCTATGACAACCTGCACCATCAAAGCAAGAGACAGAGCAGAATGTCGCTCCATGGTAGCCACCTTGGTTGCGGAGATGGCACACGATGATGATGATGATTCCATATTGTCTGAGCATATGTTCCAAAATGAGTCTCTATAAATGTTGTCGAAATTCGTTTTGAAATCAATGAAATTTAAACTAAGTGGTTTCTCCTTTGACTATGTTTTACTAATATAAATATTAGGGTGAAAATATGACCAAGGCAGCTTCTACATGTTTTCTAAATCCTTCTTGCTCTTCACACATAACATCATCTACTGCATATTTGAATCTGTTCATGATGATGTTGCAAAATACTTGAGGCAGGGAACAGGCAAATAATTGCGGTGCTGCTGTAAAGTTGGTAGCAGGGAGCAAGTAGCAAGGTGTAACACATACAATGTATGTGAAAGCTTTTACAAAAACTACTTTAGAGAAAACTGATATAGTCACACCTCTCTAGCTGTTGCTATCTTTGAGATTTTCTTTTGGGGGGATTTTGACATTAATACGTCTTTTCCAATATGCGTGTACCTTTTCTGCTTTTGATATTGAGTTAAACATTTTCTGCAATTTGTATAAGTTATGGTTATCCATTGCTTTTAGCATCCCTTTTGTTATATCATCTTCACTTGTAGCCCAGTTGTTACCCTCGAGTGTAACAGTCTCCTCTCATCATCATTATCATCGAGTAACATCTCCGCTCTGCTCTGTCTCTTGCTTTGATGATGCAGGTTGTCATAGGCTGATTTGTCCATCTTTTGATGTTTGTTGTCAATGTTAGACTTGGACTGCCTCTTTTACCTTGTATTTTCCCCTCCAAGATTACTTTTGAGAGACTGTTGTTCTTTTAACATGGCCCACAAATTGTACTTGTCTTGTTCTAATTGTGTTTAGTAGTTCTCTTTTCATTTTTAGTTGTTTTCAGACTTCATCATTTGTTTTCTTTTCTTTCCATCCAATTCTACCCATTCTTCCATATATCTACATTTCAAAGGTTTCAATTCTCTATTCTGTTTCCTTTTCCAATGTCCATGTTTCTGCGCCATATAGGAATATTGAGAAGATGTAACATTTTGTTATTCTTAGGTTTAGCCCTGGTGTTATTTGTTTTGATGTTAGTATATTTTTCATGACATTAAAATTACTTTTTGCCATTCCTATTCTTTTGTTTATTTCAGTTTTGCATTTTCCATCACTGGTTATAGTATGTCCAGGGTAGTTGTAGTTCTGAACTTTCTCCAGGTCTTTTCCTTCAATTTTGATATCCACTTGTGGGTTTTGAGTATTTTCTTTGTTTATCATAATAGTTTTAGTCTTTTTGATATTCATATGTAGTTCATATTTTTTGCTTGTCATGTTAATTCATTAAGTAATTGTTGTAGATCTTTAGGATTTTCTGCTAGCAGTACAGTAGCATCAGCATATCTTAGGTTATTGATTACCTTTCCATTAATGTTTAGGCCTGGCATCTCTGTGATGTTTTTAAAGGTTTGTTCAGTGTATAGATTGAACAAGCTTGGTGATAGGATGCATCCCTGTCTTACTCCTCTTTTAATATCAATGAGTATGGAGTTCTCCTTTTTATATTTTATTCTTACTGTTTGCTACCAGTATAGATTACATATTAGTCGTATGTCCATGTCATCTAGATGTATCTCTTTTAGGCATTATATATGTTGTTCATGGTGTACTCTACCAAAAGCCTTGGTGTGGTTAATGAAGCAGGCATATATTGGTTTGTTTACTTCTGTGTAGTTTTCCTTTAATGTTCTCATGTAGATATGGCTTCTGCCTGTTTTCTTCTCTACTTTATTCAAAATGGGGTCATTAAAATTTATTTCTAACTATGAGGTTGTGGTGTTGGCTGTATAATCTGTTAAATGTGTTAGCAAAATGCAATTAAGAATTCCTTTAGAGTATTCAGTTATCGAGACGATGTTTCATTAGCTGATGTTTATACGGTTCCATGTTTGTTCAAAACAGGTGTCCCAACTCTGTACGCTATAAATAGCTTTACTACCATCCATCAATGCTGATCTATCCACTTTTATTGCAAGGTTATTTATATAGATTCTAGTGTTTCTTCAGGTCGATCTGTCTGGTATCTTTTCTCTTTGCTTCACTCTATCTCTTCGTCCCTCAATTTTCCCAGTTGTTACAATATATTCCTTTGGTTCTCTTCTCATTACATGGCCAAAAAATGATGATTGTTTCTTCCTAATATTTGAAATGAGCTCTCTTTTTGCTTGGACCTCTTTCAGAATATTTTCATTTCTCATCTTAGCTGTCCATGGTATTCTCAACATTTTACTGTAAAACCACATTTCTACAGACTCCAGTGATTCTCTTGTCTGTTGCACTGTTGTCCATGATTCACATCCATATGTTAAGACTGGCTCTACATAACATTTAAGGACTCTTTTTCTTGTTTCTCTTGTCAAAAATGGATTGCATGGTATCTTCCTCTGTATATGTATACAGTTAGTATATGAAAAATATACTAACATCAAAACAAATATCACCAGGGCTAAAAATAGGAATAGCAAAATGTTATATCTTCTTAACATTCCTATATATTGCAGAAACATGGACATTCGAAAAGAAAACAGCAGAAAATTGAAGCCATTGAGATTGGGATATATAGAAGGATAGGTTGAATTGGATAGAAAGAAAAGAAAATAAACGATGTAGTCTTAAAACAACTAAAAATGAAAAGAGAAATAATAAATACAATTCATTGAAGACAAGTGCTATTTTTGGGCCATGCTAAAAGACACAATAGCCTAATAAAAGTAATTTTGGAGGGGAAAATACAAGGTAAAAGAGGCAGAGGCAGACTAAGAGTAACATGGACGAGTAACTTCAAAAGATGGACAAGTCAGCATTTGACAAACTGCAGCATCAAATCAAAAGACAGAGCAGAATCGCGCTCCATGGTAGCCAACCTTCGATGCGGAGATGGCACCAGATGATGATGATAATAACTAGCAAAAGAATAAATTTTCAAACTTATATAACTAAGCCTAGCACAGTGGTTAACTCTCATCAATAATGGATATAGATCAATTAAACAGAACTAGGGAAAGCACAATGAATAGCACACTGTCAGAAATAGACCACGCACAATGGATAATACATTGATAAAACTGGAGAAAGCACAATGTATGTTACACTGATAGAACTAGACAAAGCACGATGGTTGTTACACTGAGAGAAATAGACAAAACATAATAGACATTACACTGACAGAACTAGACAACGCATAATGGATGCTATACAGACAGAACTAGACAAAGCACAATGGATGTTACACTGACAGAACTAGACAAAGCACAATGGATGTCACACATACAGAACTAGAAAAAGCACACTGGATGTTACATAGACATAACTAGACAAAGTATAATGGATGTTATTCAGATAGAACTAGACAAAGCATAATGGATGTTACACAGACAGAATTAGACAAAGCACACTGGATGTTACACAGACATAACTAGACAAAGCACAATGGATTTTACACAGACAGAATTAGACAAAGCACACTGGATGTTACACAGACATAACCATACAAAGTATAATAGATGCTATTCAGATAGAACTAGACAAAGCATAATGGATGTTACACAGACATAACTAGACAAAGTACAATGGATTTTACACAGACAGAATTAGACAAAGCACACTGGATGTTACACAGACTTAACTAGACAAAGTATAATGGATGTTATTCAGACAGAACTAGACAAAGCATAATGGATGTTACACAGACAGAACTAGACAAAGCATAATGGAGTTTACACAGACAGAATTAGACAAAGCATAATGGATGTTACACTGACAGAACTAGACAAAGCATAATGGATGTTACACTGATAGAACTAGACAAAGCACAATGGATGTTACACTGATAGAACTAGACAAAGCATAATGGATGCTACACTGACAGAACTAGACAAAGCATAATGGATGTTACACTGACAGAACTAGACAAAGTATAATGGATGTTGCACTCACAGAATTAGACAAAGCATAATGGATGTTACACATACAGAACTAGAAAAAGCACACTGGATGTTACATAGACATAACTAGACAAAGTATAATGGATGTTATTCAGATAGAACTAGACAAAGCATAATGGATGTTACACAGACAGAATTAGACAAAGCACACTGGATGTTACACAGACATAACTAGACAAAGCACAATGGATTTTACACAGACAGAATTAGACAAAGCACACTAGATGTTACACAGACATAACCATACAAAGTATAATAGATGCTATTCAGATAGAACTAGACAAAGCATAATGGATGTTACACAGACATAACTAGACAAAGTACAATGGATTTTACACAGACAGAATTAGACAAAGCACACTGGATGTTACACAGACAGAACTAGACAAAGCATAATGGATGTTACACTGATAGAACTAGACAAAGCACAATGGATGTTACACTGATAGAACTAGACAAAGCATAATGGATGCTACACTGACAGAACTAGACAAAGCATAATGGATGTTACACTGACAGAACTAGACAAAGTATAATGGATGTTACACTCACAGAATTAGACAAAGCATAATGGATGTTACACAGACAGAATTAGACAAAGCACAATGGATTTTACACAGACATAATTAGATAAAGCATACTGGATGTTACACAGACATAACTAGAGAAAGCATACTGGATGTTACACAGACAGAACTAGGAAAAGCGTAATGGATGTTACACAGACAGAACTAGACAAAGCGTAATGGATGTTACACAGACAGAACTAGACAAAGCATAATGGATGTTACACAGACATAACTAGACAAAGCACAATGGATGTTTCACAGACAGAACTAGACAAAGCACAATGCTTGCCACTTGTTACTGTAATTAAATGTAATGCAGTCAAGATAGACCATAATGTACTCATCCCTTTCAAACAGAGGACGCCGTGTGGCTTGTGATAATTGAAATAAACCCTGGTCATACCCACTTCTATTCCAATCCTCACAATAACTTCATCCTACTTATACCTATGGGGAGCCGCAATAGCTCAGTGGTTAGAGAACTGAACTACAAAGGACAAGAGGCAGGGTTCGATCCAAATCGACAACTTCCGGGTTCACCCAGCCTTTAATGGGTACATGCTTTTTTTCTGGGAAAGTGAAGCGGCACGGGCGTAACACTGACCACATTACCACAAAAATCATGTGCCGAAGGTCTGTAAAATTTATGATCACTAACACCATATTCCCTATACGCCACTTGACGTGAAGGAGGCACTTTACTTTACTTTTTTTTTACTCTTATCTATTTTGACTCCTGTTCTTAGAGTCAACTGCCTACACCTTTCATTAACTACCATGTCACTCTCCACCTAACGATCCCAGACAGCCTTCAGCAAAATCTCTCTGTTTAAACTAAAACGTTCCCATTAATGGGGTACCTTGGAAACTATTCTTTCATAGTTACAGACTTGAGTGATGAGAGCAACAGTTTCACGCAACTCTTTCATAGTTACAGACTTGGGTGATCAGAGCAACAGTTTCACACAACTCTTTCATAGTTACAGACTTGGGTGATCAGAGCAACAGTTTCACGCAACTCTTTCATAGTTACAGACTTGGGTGATCAGAGCAACAGTTTCACACAACTCTTTCATAGTTACAGACTTGGGTGATCAGAGCAACAGTTTCACACAACTCTTTCATAGTTACAGACTTGGGTGATCAGAGCAACAGTTTCACACAACTCTTTCATAGTTACAGACTTGGGTGATCAGAGCAACAGTTTCACGCAACTCTTTCATAGTTACAGACTTGGGTGATCAGAGCAACAGTTTCACACAACTCTTTCATAGTTACAGACTTGGGTGATCAGAGCAACAGTTTCACACAACTCTTTCATAGTTACAGACTTGGGTGATCAGAGCAACAGTTTCACACAACTCTTTCATAGTTACAGACTTGAGTGATTAGAGCAACAGTTTCACACAACTCTTTCCTAGTTACAGACTTGAGTGATTAGAGCAACAGTTTCACACAATTTCATGAAAGTCTCTTGTCTTGTGTCTTTTTGTGTTAAAGCGTGTTCCTTTAGTGCTGGCTCTTACTGATATAGAAGACCTAGTATTGCAATACCTCTATGATACACTAGTAGTTCCCCAGCAGAGTCTGGAATAGACGAACTCCAACTTCTGCAGTAAACGCCGGGCAGGTCAAAAAAGCCATTACGACCCTCCTTCAATAAATAAAAAAGGGTGCCCTACCGCATCAGCTCGTGATATTACGTCATCAAAAACACAACAAATTAATCAATTCTATACACTCTGAAACGAGGACTGACAATTGGGTCCTTTACATCACGGATCATTCTTCTTCTACTTTCCTTCCTCATCTGCCTTTCAGCGTCGAGGGGAGATATAATTTGCGGTGTCTTGCTTTTCTGTTCACCTCAGCTGCTGTTGTTCGCTAGTGCTTCTAATATTCCATCGACCCATCTTTTTCGTGGTTGACCCTTGGGTCTGGTGTTCTCACAACGTTTGTTGAAGGCTCGTTGTGTTGTGTTTTGTTCTTTCTGCCTTGTCACGTGGTCAAACCATTTTATCTGTTGTTTCCTTATATATTCTATGGCGGGGGCTATTCCTAGCTTTTTTCTCAGTTCTTCATTTCTGATCTTGTCTCTCAGACTGTTTCCTGTCATTCGTCTAACACATTTCATCTCTGTAGAGGTTATTTTCTTATTGTTCTTGCATCTAGGGTCCATTGGTAGCACAACGTTGGGATGAAGATTGTATTGTATAGTGCTCGTTTTGCCTGCGGGGTTATTTCCTAGTGGTGATAAATGTCCAATGATTTGACAAGCTTTGTTGCATCTTGATTCTATCTCTGCTGTTTGAGAATTATCTTTTATCATTAGACTTCCTAGTTACTTGAATTTTGTAGAGAAATCATGGGAAATATCAAAAAGACAACCAGATTGTGAAGTTCGACACTTTCACAATAATTGGCAACATTAATTCCATAACGCAGATACTTTGATGACACAGTCTTCCTCTCAAACAGTGCAGGATTACAAGTGTCGATTGATCGTGTAAAAAAGAAATTAAGAGCAAAACCGTTATCTAAACATACGGAAAACCAAGTTACCGTCCATTATTCCATCAAAAAGGCAACAAAAAAAACCATCATCATATGCGAAGAACTTGAAATTGTAACAAACTATACATATCTAGGATCTATGCTAAGTAGATCTGAGCCGCGATAGCTCAGTGGTTAGTGAACTGGACGACAAAGGACAAGAGACCGGGTTCGATTCTGACCGACGGCTGCCAGGTTCACCCAACCTTAAATGGTTACCGGGTTTTTTTTTTAAATTAAAGCGGCACGGGCTTAATACCGACAACATTACCACAAACAATCATATGCCGAAGGTCTATAAAAATTATGGTCACTAACACCATATTCTCTATATGCCACTTGGCGTGACGGGACTCTTTACCTTAAAATAGTAAGTAGATCGACTAAAATCTATCTTTGTTGCCATACCGAAGAAATCAAGCGCCGCTGATTATGAGTTTCATCGTACTATTAATCGCATGAGCCATATGGCTAAAATATTACTAAGAATCATCATGAGACGTGTAAGGAACAAAATAAAACCAGAAATCAGTGAAGAACAATGTGGAGTTGTGAAAAGATAACAATAATGCAATATACATCCTGAGAACATTGATAGAAAAAGATATATATATATACATATATATATATATATATATATATATATATATATATATATATATATATATAATTATTCTTTAACTCAATAGCTTTTTCTATCAATGTTTTATAAAACATATATATATATATATATAATTCTTTAACTCGCTTTACAGACTACATAAAAACATTTGACAAAGTAAAGCATGTGGAAATATCAATATGCCGGAGAAATTAAACATTGATGGCAAGGATATGCGAATCATAATAAAAACATGTAATGGCAACAAACAGCTGCCATAAGATGTAGCAAACAAACAGGACAGTTCCAATATATACAACAAGGAGTCAGACAAGTCTGTGTTCTGTCACTGGATCTGTTTTCACTTCACAGCGAAAATCTTATGATATAAATTGTAGATATGAAGGGAATTGAAGCCAACGGTCATAAAATAAACAATTTGCGATATGCGGATGACAGTCTTAATAACAGAGACAGAGAATGAACTACAGAAAGGATAGAATTATAGTAAAAGAAAGCAACAAGAAAGGTCTCAGTCTGAATATAAGAAAACTGATGTAATGGTCATATCTAAGAAACAATCAACATCCTCATGCAGCATAGAAATAAACAAATCTGAAAAAAGTGCAACGCGTCGAAAATGATGGCACAATAATAGAATCGGATGGAAGATGCACCACAGAAATAAAAAGCAGAATAGCCCAGGCCAAAATAACATTTAAGAAAAAGGAAAACGTCTAATTTTAGTCATTGATGTGTAGTGACGCTGTAATGTTAGTTATTGTTGTGTAGTGGTGCTGTAATGTTAGTCATTGTTGAGTAATTCTGCTGTAATTTTAGTTATTGTTGTGTAGTTCTGCTGTAATGTTAGTTATTGTTGTGTAGTGGTGCTGTAATGTTATTTATTGTTGTGTAGTCCTGCTGTAATGTTAGTTATTGTTGAGTAGTTCTGCTGTAATGTTAGTTATTATTGTGTAGTGGTGCTGTAATGTTAGTTATTATTGTGTAGTGGTGATGCAATGTTAGTTATTGTTGTGTAGGTCTGCTGTAATGTCAGTTATTGTTGTGTAGTGGTGCTATAATGTTAGTTATTGTTGTGTAGTGGTGCTGTAATGTTAGTTATTGTTGTGTAGTGGTGCTGTAATGTTAGTCGTTGTTGTGTAGTGGTGCTGGAATGTTAGTTATTGTTGTGTAGTGGTGCTGTAATGTTAGTTATTGTTGTGTAGTGGTGATGTAATGTTAGTTATTGTTGTGTAGGTCTGCTGTAATGTTAGTTATTGTTGTGTAGTGGTGCTATAATGTTTGTTATTGTTGTGTAGTGGTGCTGTAATGTTAGTTATTGTTGTGTAGTGGTGCTGTAATGTTAGTTATTGTTGTGTAGTGCTGCTGTAATGTTAGTCCTTGTTGTGTAGTGCTGCTGTAATGTTAGTTATATTTTAACTATTCTCGTGACTCTTAAAATTAGTCTCAAGACTTATAGACTTAGTTCCATTTTCTATAGACTAAATATTGCTATGCCTAGTATTAATCCATGTTTTCTAATCATATTCCCATGGCTTCTAGTGGCGTTTTTTAATTAAATTGAGCTATTTGGAAAGTTAAGGGGCACGGACGTAATACCGACCATATTACCCCACAAATCATGTGCTGAAAGTCTCTAAATTGTATGGTCACTAACACCATATTCCCTATACGCCGCTTTGCGTGACAGGGCTCTTTACTTACTTTTTCTTTTACTATGTCTATGCAATCAGGAGATACACAAACGCGCTAACTAACATTGCCTGGTACACTAATAATGACTTTATGGACACCTACAAATATTAAACAAGACAAATACTTTCTATAGTAGGGGAAGTAACTGGTTGATTACCAATACACAACGAAATTGTCCTAATTGTTTCCCTTTAAAAAAAAACAATTTTCCGTTTGCTAAGCCACGACCTAACACAACGTATCTGTGCGAACCAATATTCTTATCAAAGCAATTAAGGAAGTTTACAAAATATCAAAAATATCGAAACAAGCCGTCAGTCTGTTTCTTTTCTCAGTTACTATTCAAACTAATTCTACAAAATATCAAAAATATCGAAACAAGCCGTCAGTCTGTTTCTTTTCTCAGTTACTATTCAAACTAATTCTACAAAATATCAAAAATATCGAAACAAGCCGTCAGTCTGTTTCTTTTCTCAGTTACTATTCAAACTAATTCTACAAAATATCAAAAATATCGAAACAAGCCGTCAGTCTGTTTCTTTTCTCAGTTACTATTCAAACTAATTCTACAAAATATCAAAAATATCGAACCAAACCGTCAGTCTGTTTCTTTTCTCAGTTACTATTCAAACTAATTCTACAAAATATCAAAAATGTCGAAACATGCCGTCAGTCTGTTTCTTTTCTCAGTTACTATTCAAACTAATTCTACAAAATATCAAAAATGTCGAAACAAGCCGTCAGTCTGTTTCTTTTCTCAGTTACTATTCAAACTAATTCTACAAAATATCAAAAATGTCGAAACAAGCCGTCAGTCTGTTTCTTTTCTCAGTTACTATTCA